>JAEQBH010003073.1:0-204039 GCA_016808115.1 Tetrastigma voinierianum
GTAGTCCTCACTCTAAACTTCTCTTGATGACACAAGTTATGAGAATTAGAGAACTTTTTATTACTTTTTGCTCTATAAAATTTTAAAAATCATTTTAAAATTACACAAGGATAAATAAACAACACCTTTAGAGCAAGCTGTTAAGTTAATCAATTATTAATTGAAACTTTTTTTACTATATTAAGTAATTTAAGCTGTAGTGGAATCAAATCACCTAAATTTGTGGGAACCTTTAAATTCTCCTCATTGGTAAATCTTATAATTCTCTCCCGATAGTCAAGAAGAACCTTAACCTGCCACCTTTAGATCTTCATCATGTCCCGATGCTTAGAGACAAAAAGGATTATATCGAGCCACTATGATTTTAAAGTAATCTATATCAATTGACATTTATCAAAGGTATCTAATTAAAAAGTATGTAACACTATTTCTTTTTATATTTTCATAACATAGTTTTCATATGTTTTATAACCTCTTTAATTTAACGTATCTTTTCTTAGTAGAGGGAAGATTATCTTTATAGTGGTAGAGAGAATATCGATTCTATAATAAAATTAGGTATCCTTATTTTGAATTCCCACCAACATGAACACTTATTTAGAAATATATTCTCAATGACAATTGACTAATAAGTTTGCAACATAGTGTTCTTAACCATAATTATTTTTTAATTAAATAATAGATGATTTTTAAGAACATCATAATTCTATTTAAATCAAACATAATTAATAAGATAGATGTGTATCACAAAACTAACAAGTATGTTATCAATTTACTAAGATATGCATGAGGTATTGAACATGTACTACTTAAAATCAAGAGGACTCTTAAACCTTTTCTATTTAGATTTTATCTGAAAGGTTTATGAAATAATGAAGCTCATTCTCTCTGGCTCATAGTATAAAATTATGTTCAAATAGTATAAACTTGATTAAGATTAGTGTATTAATAAATATGAAGGTTGAAATCAAATATATTCAAAACACTCTCCCAATGATAAATGGAAGGAAATATATATTAAAATATATATACGGATAAATATAAAATTACAATTCCTTTTAATGCATAAAATATACTAACATAAACATAATAGTCATTGATAAATCAGTCACGAACTCTTGTAAGACAAGAACAGTAAGTAGTGCCTATAGATACACTACTCTCAAACCACTCTCTTATTTTTGAAAACCCTAGATCACAAAAATACAACATATCACTGTTTACTTGCTCTTGGCCTTTTATAGATTGTGCAAGTCATAATGAGCTTTTCAAGAGAGTTAGTCCTCCAAACCAATGGGCCAACCAGAGTCTTATAGAGAGTGTGTGACCAAGGGCCCTACTACAAAATAGTTAATAAGTCATTACCATTAATGGCATAAAATTGGCTCTATAAGTGAGTAATTGATCATGTTAAGTCCACACAAAATTGTTATCTAACGATATCTACGTGGTACATAATCATCAACACATATAAATATCATAGAAAACTCACTTCCCTACGTAATCTCCCCGAAAACAAAATATCATTTCATCTAATATACATTGCATGCCTATAAGGCACAACAATATACTAGAGTAGGTAGTCGAGACTCTCTCAGTAAATATCCCAAACATGATACCATTTCTATAAAAACCCGAGAAAAAAAATTCAATTTTTCTGAAAAATGGCAAAACGGTAATTTACTGGCTATGGTATATGGAAGTGCGGAGATTCTTCAAACCTTGAGGGGATGAAGCGGGCCTCATGCGTAAATTCGTCTAAATGAAGTTTGATTCTACTAGCAATTCGTCGGTCGAGGCAGTGAAATTTTCGTAATTCAAGATGAAAAATTGTCAGCATGACAAAGTATCGCGCGGCGATATGTGTCGTGACTTAAAAATAGGGACATGTAGCCGTCACATGGTGAGACCGTGTGTGATCTTGAAAAGATCAAGTGGGGAGTGGTTTAAGTGTCACAGATGACACTTGTCACCAAAAGGAAAAACAAAAGGGGACACATGGGAGCCATGTGTCACACCCCTAAAGAAAGATCAAGTAATTGGATAAACAAGGATAAAGGGAAAGAAAGGAAAAAGGGAAAAGGAAAGAGGAAAGAAAGGGGAGAGGAAAGGAGGAAGATCGGCGACGACAACTAGATCTCGACAAAGTGACGATCAAAGCGCCGATCGAGACGAGAGCAAGGATTTATACATCACGGCGAGCTTCATGTAGATCTGAAGATCCAGGTTTTCGTCATACTCCGAAGGTAGGTTCTCTCCTACTGGTTGAATCCTTGTCTAAGAGACGTTCGTGGCCATGAGTGTAACCAACTACGGTGAAATTTGATTCAAAAATAGTTGTGATCAAATTGTTGGTCAATTTTGGACCAATTTCTGGGTCCTTTCTGTTCTCATAACTGCAGTTCTGAAGCAGGGAGTACTTGATGGAAAATACAGGTTTAAGTATAATGATTTTGTAGTGTGTTAGTGCTAGACATGGACTAACGCGTGCGGCTTTGTGTGTATCTTCTTTGGGTGAGAACAGAAGATCTAGTTTGTGTTATTTGTTGCTTGATTGAATGACATGCAAATGTGAAAAAATCATGTGGATATATGCTGAAGTGATGTATTTTACGCCAGGTTGTATTATAGGTATCAAAACTATATGCTATATATGATTATCATAAATCATAAATGTTGCATGTAACTTTCATCACCATGTAACATGAAATAACAAGCAATGGCATTCTGCATTTGCATATGCCTGGACATCTCGTGTGAAACGGTGTGATGCATGGCATGAAGGCTCTTGTGTTTGGTGTTTAAATGGTAGGCTCTGAAAAAGGGACAATGTCCTAGAGTCGCACGATTTGAAATTATGTGTCGGGTAGTAGCAAGAAGGGATAGACACCCCTCGAATTAAAAGCACGTATTCTTGAATTAGGACATATGTATCAATGATGAAAGTTCACGAAAGTGTCAAAAACGTGCGATGCCTCTGGTGAGACCTCGGAAAGTTCGGTTACCCTAAAGACACATGGCTTTTGAATAAAGCGATTTTCGGAGGCTATCGAGGTTGAAATATAAAACAAAAATCTTTTGTTTTGAAATTAAAGGTTATTCATGCATAGTGAGGCATGTGTGAGGGACAAGTGAGGGCTCGAGACATTATGACATAGAGAATTCATATAGAAATGCATATGTTTTGCTCAATGTGTTGATAAATGTTAAGTCATGGCATTGCATGTGCACTTAGGTGGGGAGTAGCCCTTATAGAAGAAAACCTCTACTGGGCATTGCTCACCCCGTCGTGAAAAAATATTTTTCAGGTGTTGGAGGCCCACCAAGAGATGGAATCCATCAGAGGCCTTAATGGAAAAGAAGACCATATTATGGCTTATTCTGTATTTTGTAAAATTCTGGACAGTTATACATTTCTTTCTGCTATGTAAAAGAAAAGAGTTGTAATAAAACTCATTTTGAATTGTTTAATACAATTTGACAGGTTTTTCCCATATTTTTATGTTTCCTTTATCATGTTGAGACCATTGTGATAATTTAAAGTGTCTTGGGAAGAAGCCAGAGGTGCAGGAAATGACAAAAAAGGCTATTGTAGGTTTGGGCAAGTTTTAGTTGCGACAGGGCTTCTAGTCATGTGATTTCTTGTCTATGCCGCGACCTGAGGTTCCTGATAATCGCGACATGGTTCTCAAGCTGTAAACAGTTGCTTGGTTGCGACATTGTATTTTCATGTCACGATAGAGGTTTTCGTGTCGCGGCTGAGACGACCACAACAAGTTTCACCCTTCGTGTTGCAACATGTTTGGTCATGGCAGGGATTTCTTTGTCGCCATAGAGGATTTCTGTGTCACGACAGAGTTTGGTCAAGGCCAAGAGTTTCTATGTCGCGACAAAGTATTTTTGTGTCGCAACAGAGTTTGGCCTTGGGCAGGAATTTTATGTTGCGACAAAGTGTTTTATGTCACGACAGAGTTTAGTCAAGGACCCAGAGTTTAAGTATATTTTTTATGTCGAGCAAAGTTGGCCAAGGTGAAGAAATTATGTCGCGACGGAAGGTTGTCCGGAGCGGAGTTTGGTCAAGGCTAGAAGTTTCACAGCATCAATGGTCTAGAGTATTCCCGTATCGCGTGATTTTAACGGGTAGGGATTTTATGTTGCGACAAAGTGTTTTTATGCCACGACAGAGTTTGGTTAAGACCAAGAGTTTTTATGTCGAGACAGAGTTGGTCAAGATGAAGAGAAATTATGTCGCGACAAAGTGTTTTGTGTCGCGACAGAGTTTGGTCAAGGCTAGGAGTTCTATGTTGCGACAGAGTAATTTTGTGTCACGAAAAAGTTTGTCCTTGGAAGGGGTTTTTATGTCGCGACCAAGTATTCTCACATCGCGACAGAGTTTGGCCTAGACGAAGGAGATGATGAGTGTGACGGTATTTTCTTGTCCACGGCGAGGTTTGGGGGCAGGGCGAGAGAGTTGCGTCGTGACATGGCGTTACGTATGGCGGCGACGAGTCAGAGCGAGCACTACGTCTCGGCCGGTATATGTGCGTCATAGAGACCTCTTGTCGTGACGGTGTGGCGTTATTCGCGTCGCGGCGGGAGAAGACCATGTGGAGTGCGACAAGCCGGGCCAGCCGGCGCATGCGGGAGACAAACCGGTCGGTGCTTGCAGCAATACGGCGTGGCCAGACTTCATCTGTGGAAAAAAAAAACCACAAGATGGGGCGTCACAATTTCAACCAAGTACTATGCATGCCATAAACTCGGTCTAGGTAGTAGAGATATACCTAACCACGTCCAATCCCCCAACACATAATACCATTTCATTCGAGCATATTGTGTATCAACAGGAAACAATATACCTAAACCAGGTAGTAGGGATTCATCATAACACATGTGGATCAACATACACATATACAAAGACTAAAAGTCTCAAACAAGCTTATGAATATAAGGAACAATAATATGTGTAATAAATCAATGTATAAAAAGCTCTCAAAAGAAATAAATAATCATGACATGGATATTACTATAAAGACATCAAACTCCCACCCACTCATGGAGTCTCAATTGTCTAACAATCCCATATAGGAAACATGCTCCTCAAATAGGTCTATCGGTAAGGCCTTGTTAGTGGATCTGCCACCATGCTGTAAGTCGGCGTATGAACAACCATAATGAGGCCCTCTTCAACTTTCTCCTTTACTAAGAAATACTTTACATCAATGTACCTTGCACTCGGGGTCCTTTTAAATTATTAGAGAAAGACACTATTGCAGTATTATCATAATACATCATAATAGGCTTCTCAATGGAGTCAACTACTCCCAAATCACGAATAAAATTATGACCAGCGCATGACAAGTAGCCTCATAACATATAATTTGCCTCCTGTCGAGGATCATCGCAGTTGCTTGGCACTCTTGCCCGAACATAGCTCTTCCTGCCATGACAAATATATATTCGGTGGTAGATTGCTTATCATCCACACAACCTTTAAAATCTGCATCACTATAACCAATTACATCAAGGGAGTTGGTGCGTTGATATGTCAACATGATACTAATTATGAAGATACCTAAAGACCTTTTTGCTTGTTTGGTAATGAATAAGACCGAGGATTGCCCATAAATCTACCAAGCACACCCATAACAAAGCTATATGTCAGGCCATGCTGAAACTTTGTTCAATCAGACTATCCACTCTTGAAGAATGGCAGGAACATTTTCATATGCATCCTTTTTATATCATTCTTGGGACACTGATCCTTAGAAAGTCTTTCACCCTTCATGATTGGCACACTTCTAGGAGAACAATTATGCATATCAAACCTCTTAAGGATCCTATCCATATAGGCTCTCTAAGACAATTGTAACACATGCTTAGTCCTATCTCAAACAATCTTGATTCCCAAAACAAAAGAAGTCTCACTAAGATCTTTCATGTCAAAATGGTTGCATAACATTTGCTTTGTCTCAGCCAACAAGTAAGTGTCATTAGTAGCCAAGAGTATCTCATCAACATACAACACTAGAAATATAAAACTACTCCCACTGACCTTCATATATATGCACCTATCAACAACATTCTCTTTTAAAACCATTTCTAATGATAACTTCATCAAACTTTATATACCATTGCCTCAAAGCTTGCTTAAGATGTAGGTGACTTCTTAAACACAGCCAAATTATTATTCCATTCGTTTGGAAGTCAACGGTTGAGATCATATACACATCCTCAAACAAATCACCATTCAAAAAAGCAGTTTTGACATCCATTTGATGCAATTTCAGGTTATAATGTGCCACAATCGCCATAATGATTCTAAAAGAATCCTTTGTAGATACGGGAGATAATATCTCTATGTAATCAATTCCTTCTTTATGGCTAAACCCTTTAGCGACAAGTCTAGCCTTATACCTCTCCACTTGATCATTAGAGTCTCTTTTAGTCTTAAAGACCCACTTGCACCCAATAGGCTTGCTACCATTTGGTAACTCAACCAAATCCCATACACCATTTGATGCCATGGATTTCATTTCATTTTCCATTGCATCTAACCAAAAATTTTAGTGCGAACTGTTTATGGCCTCCTCATAGGTAATCGGATCTTAATCATCATTTATGTCAAAATCATGCTCATGCAAGTAAACCTCATAATCATCAAGAATAATTGATCTCTTAGTCCTTTGTGACCTTCTCAAAGTCACACCAGCATCTGCAATAGCTGGAATATCTTGCTCATCAACAAAGGGATCATATTGACCAATTACTAGTTCATCAACCACTAGATCAATAACATCTCTATCAAGAACAAGAACTTTGGTATGAATACTTTCTTAACAAATCGAGGCTCCTTAGACCATTGCGCCATCAAATCCAAAATCATCTTCAATAAGCCAGTATGTCTAACTTTCGCAGTGCAGTTTATCACGGGATGGACAAAAGAATCTTGAACCTCTAAATCCTATACAATAGCCTATAAAATAATATCTACTGATTTTAGCATCCAACTTCTTAATTTGGAGATTATAAATTTGCACTTTAGCTTTGCAACCCCATACACGAAAATGGTGCAAATTAGGTTTTCTTTCTTACCACAATTCAAAACGAGTCTTAGGAACATATTTACTCAAGACTTGATTCAAAATATAAGTTGTCGTCCTCAAGGCCTCTCCCCATAAGCAATCTGGCAAGCTAGAGTTTGCCAACATAGAGAAGCGCACCATATCGACAAAGTACGATTTCTCCTCTTAGCTATACCATTGTTAAGGAGTACCGGGGTATTATGTATTGTATGATAAGTGCCTCACGTAACTAAATTACAAATGGCCCCAAGTTCCTTTCAATCTCATCATATTTACCATAAAACTCACCACCTTTGTCAGACCTTACAACTTTTAACTTCTTATTCTTTTGAAGCTCCATCTTTACCTTAAACTCCTTAAAGGTAACCAAAGAATCTCACTTCTCACGGATAAGCCCAACATGTCCATAACGAGAGAAATCATCAGTGAAGGTAATGAAATACCTATAACCACCCAAAGCAATCGGTGTGAAAGGTCCACATATATCAGTGTGGATTAGCTCCAAAACATCTCCACACCTTGCTATCTTATCTTTTCGTACTTTGGAAGTTAGCTTCCTTTTCACACATTCTACTGCAGTTAGGTAATAGGTTGGAGAAATTCGCGTGAGGAGTATTTCATCCATCACTAACCTTTCCATATTGTGCCTAGAATTATGTCTCAAACGCTTGTGCCATAACATAGAGGAATTATCATTAACTCTTGGACGCTTAGAAGCAAAAATAGGCACAACAACATAATCAACAGAATAATTGAGACCATTACTAAATAAATCAAGTCTATATAAATTGCCACATAAGGTTCTAGAACCAACAACTTTACCATCTTTATACATTTCAACTTTGTTATTTCCAAACAAAAAAATATAACCTTATTATCCAGGAAAATAAGTCATGGTTTTAATGTTGTTGAGTGTATATAGGGTTGTCATAATAAGAATCAGTGGCAAGCTACCATGATTATTCCCATAATATCCTTTTGCTCTTGAGCTATCTCTATATTCACATGGTGCCTAGGGTTGGTTGGCTCACTATAACTATCATCCCCTCTGATGAATTAGTAACAATATGAAATATTTGCTCCCGATGTGTAACAACGAGTATTCATAGAAACATCAATAATATTGGTCTCAATCATTAAAATATTACATTTCTTTTCTTGCTTTCCTTTTAATTTCCAACAGTCTATCTTCTTGTGAACAACCTTTTTGCATAAGCTACACCTTCCATTAAAGTACTCCTTCCTTTCTCCCATATGATAAGCGTCATCCTTAGGCCATTTAGACTTATTATAATAGGAAGAAAGTAACATAATATAGCCCCTTACTCCTTTAACTCCATCATACTTAGTATTATTCAAAGGTCGAAACAGCGTGCTTCTCATTCATCCAAAGTTGATAAACTTCTTTCATATCTCCTCAAGAAGTCCCTTTGTTGTATGCACCTTATGAATCTTTAGCATATCTGACTTCATCCATACACAATTCCTCCATCATCATCATACAACATTTGTTAGAGTGCTTCCAATCCTCATAAGGTTTCTTAACAGCGGTACTATTGTCATCAATCGGTTTCTCTGGTGGATCTATCTCCAAAGTCAAATCCAATTTTATACATGTCAGATTCATAACTAAAGTGTTCTTCCACTTCTGATAATTTGTCCCATTTAATTTCATCATGACAGTCATTGGTAGAACATTCGGGGTGCTACTAGCTATGAAAATAACAAAGACAACAAGGCATTTATAATATATAAAACAATAGCTATTTTCCAACCCCTCAACACAAACATAAAATCAATATCGCTAGGGTCTTTGTAGCGCTAAAGATACTCTTTAACGTAGGGTAGTCAACAAGCAACACAAATCAAATGCATTGAACTAAATTACCGACATAGTAACTCAGAACCTACGATTCATGGCATTCCATCAACTTCCACTATCATTCCAGACTTCATACAAAACAACTAAAACCACCGACAGGGTAGCCTAGTTATCCATATAGACCCTGGTTAATAAGTGGGAGAAAAATAATATATGGGCAATTTTATGAAATAGATAAAAATATCTTCTATGCCAACACACATTACATTGGCACAGATAACAAAAACAAAAATAAGTCTCACGATAGGTGAGTACCTAAAATCTCATACTACTATACCAACTAGGCACAAAGCCTCTTTAGGGAAAGCTAACACATTTCAATTCTGAAAGTAGATAATTAATTTAATTCAAGAAATTTGAAATTGAATAATAAGAAAACAAATAAATAAATAAACTAGGATTATGAACTGGTTATTTATAATAAATAAATAAATAGTAAATAAAAATTTTTAATTATTTTATTTATTTTATAATAGAAATTTATCACATTTGTGTTTAATATCAAAACCAAAGACCATAAAATATTCATTTCTATACTAAGAACATAAGCATGCAATATCCAATTAGGAATTTATCAAGTCTTTACATTGGGTAGAAACCTTAACCAGAAAGAAAAGACAACTGTGAAAATTTTTAAAGTATAGAACTTTGGAAATATATATATATATATATATATATATATATTAAGTTGCCAATATGGCAACGAAGGATCTATTCAAATATTAAATATATTAAGAATGATAGGTTGCCAACTATATATATGGCAACCTATAATATTAAGAATTATATTTTATATTCCAAGATCCTTCATGGCAGGTTGCCAAATAGATATATTCTTAATATAATTAACCCCTTTTTTTTCTTAATGTTTCCAAATATATGTTCCAGTTTGTTTTCCTTAACAAAATTGATTTGCATTGTTTTTTTTGTTTTTTTTTTTCCTTTAACATGTTCTCTGTTCCAAAAAAAACAAGAAAGCAAAGGGAAAAAATCAAAGGAAAAAATAATAATAATTGAGTCACGTAAATAAATGTCTCACGGAGATTTCATGCATAACACAAACATGACACGAAATCTCATATTCATCAAGAAGAAAAAATAAAGAACATATACACAGATGAATCATCAATGTTCGAACACAAATCAATATACACAACGGGAACACAATCAGTATAACAACAAATTACAAAGGAATTTATTCTGCATATTAATCACGCTTTGATATCGGTGTAAAATATTTAAGATAAGATATGGATCGAAAACATACATAACAATTCTTTTTACGTATAAAATATACTAACCTTCAAATACAGTCATTGATAAATCAAATTTGAACTTCTGTGAGATAAAGAACACGGTAAAAGTGGTATTTATGGATACTATACTCACTCTAAAAACCCTAGATCACCAAAAATATAGCATATAATTATTTACTTGCTCTGTATCTTTTATAGATTGTGCAAGTCATGATGAGTTTTTTAAAAGAATTAGTCCTCGAGTCCAATGAGTCAATCAGAGTCTTATAGAGAGTGTATAACCCGATAGCCTCTTCAAGGAAATAGTAAACAAATCATTCTCATTAATGACATTAAATTGGTCCTATAAATGGAAGTAACTAATTATGCTAAATTCACAAAGGTACCTAACAAAATATATATTTAAGAGGATTCATAAATATTAAACTCACAAAATATTAAAGGTTTCAGAAACCCCATTTTCAAGGATTTTGGGCCTCAATTGGGTATCAAACAAATTTGGGTTACTTGATCAATTCACAGCGAAATCTCAATCGACCCTTAGGTCCGGATCGTCGGATTCAACCGTCGATCAATCAATTATTCAAAATCTGATTCAGCCTTTTCATTTTAAATTTTGAATTCCCAGTCGCTCACCCGTTGGTATTCACATGAAGTTTTATGATTTAAAAAAAAAATCTATATATTTAAAAAAAAAAAAAAAAAAAAAAAAAAAAAAAAAAAAAAAAAAAAAAAAAAAAAAATTTTCTCAAAAATATTCATAATATTAAATAAAAATAATATAATATTTTCTAAAATTATAAAAATAGTTAGAATTAAATAAACCAATTTTCTTTTATTTTGAATGTATTTAAATTTAAATATGATATATTTTTAAGAAAAATTGAAATATCCTTATATGTATATTTATATTCGAATATTGAAAATATAAAAATTAATTAATTATAAAAAAGATTTAAGCCCATTTGTTAAATAAAAGATTTAAGCCCATTTATAGCCCAAAATTTTTAAATTTGGGGCCGGCCAAACTCAGCCGGTATTACCTGACCAACGCTAAACTCACTCTGTACATCTCTTTAGGGTTTGGTTCCAGTTCGAGAATCCCCAATGTATGTTTTACGCTAAAGCATTTCAGCATAATTTCTTCTCCCAACGCCGTTGAGTTTAAGGTACTGCTCCAATGTCTATTCCCTATTCAATCAATTGATTTATAGCTTTGGTACAATGTTTGGATGCTGAGAAAGTTCTAAGTTTGATATAATTCGCTGGAAAAATAATGAGAAGCTGCAGACAATTTTGCGTTGTAATTTTGGAAACTGTATGAAGCTGAGGGAAATGAGTATATGGGCACTTTACCTAAAACTTGACCTTATCTTAGTTGTGTACGAGTCTTTAATTGATTTAATTACATTGTTTGTGTGTCTTAGATTTCCTTTACAGAAGTGATTTAGGAAAGAAATGAAAGAAAGTAATAACTAAACAGATGTCTAGTGAAAGGGTGAAACAATTATGATCTTTAAGGTGAATTTGTTATGATAGCTATAGTTAATGCTAGAATGTTTGGAATATGTGGGGAAATAAGTGACATGATTGGGATAGATTGGAAAGGAAAAAGTGTACAAATAACATTTGGTGAGTTCTGCTGTGCTTGTAGTATTAGGGCATTGTGCATTCACTTGCATTTGTAGAATTGGGAAAAAGAATATGTAGACTATCTTTATAGATTATGGATGCAAAAAACCTAACCAGGATGATATTGATTATGCCAAGTTCTGCCTGCTTGCATGGTTAAATGGCCTATATACATACATATGAACTAGATACTCTATTATCTTTACTCAATGGGGGTTTAATATGAACATATGAACATGATATGTTCAGTTTAATGCAAGTAATTGATGAAAACTGATCATTGTCTGATATGCAGGTTTAATTTTCGATGTGTGAATGGGCTTAAATAAATGTTGCATATTTTTCGCTATGTAGTGGACTTGAAAGGATTTAACTGCCAACGAATTTACTGTATCATATTTGGATACTGAGGACCTACACATTTTACTAAGCATGGTTCGGGTTAACTTTAGGTTACTTTTAAAGGATATAAATGGTCCTTTTTTCTGCCTTTTATAAGCTTATTATGTTGACTTCGCATCATGATCTGTTTAATTTTTTAATTTTAAAAAGAAAAATGAGCCATTTCAATTTTTTATTTTGTTAGCCATAAAAGTTTGATTTTGATTCTACAATTCTCTGCTTGAAGTTTGTTGCCTGAAAAATTTAGGTTCATATATGTTTTAGATGGTCTTACCATTTTTAGTATTCTAATACCCGCAGATGGTTTAAAGGTCTGATTCCTCATCTATATCCTATTCCGTTGAGCAGTAATTTAGGAGTGAGAAGAATGTGGGGGAGTTGCTATCACATATTTAAGAAATAGCGGATATCATTTGTCTGCTTATCTAAAAAACTTGTCTGCTTATCTAGCATAGAAACATGCTAGAGTAGGAAATGTCCTTTTTGTATTTTTGTTTGATGAAATGTGTTTAATCGTCCTTACTTTCTTAATCTTTTGGAGGATTGGTTACTTCTTTTCTTCTTTTTTTTAACTGTTAGAAGTTCTCCACAACCCTGGTTTAACAGTTAAGTCTGGTTCCATTTCACTGGCTGGTACTTCAGCACTAATCATTCTGTTGATCTCTGTGCTATTACGACCAAAAAGTTAGTCATATGACTCACTAAAGGCCCATATTTTAACCAACGTTTTATTGTAAACCTATGAGTGATAAAACCTGCAAGAATGGAAAGATTCAGACTTGAAAACTCTTAGGATCAGTCCCAGGGCTGCTGTATATTTATTAGTTTATTATATATCAACTCTTGCTGGGTCTATTCATGGTTATAATGTATTTTAGAAAATTCATGTCAGAATAATATGTTTTAAAGACAGGTCATGATTAAGAAAGATAACAAGCTATGTTCCCCAGTACAAGCAGGCTCATATATATATATATATACCACTTATACTCTTCATATATACCTGCCTCATACACTGTTTATCTTTAGGGAAATGCTAATCATCTTTACCCCAGTTCATCTCTAATTTTTTTCAGATGCCTTCTTATCACATTCTTTATAGTGTCGTCTTTTATTACCTTCTTTCAATTGCCTTCTAGTCTATTTTCTGCTTTGTGGTTCACATTGATGTTTTTATTTTCAGGATTACTGAAATGGAGGACACCCAAGAAAAAGATGGTGAGCCACCTGAAGAATTTCTAGAAGACACACATGAAAAGAAAAGGGAAACTCTTGATGAAATGCTTTCCAGGCACAGGTGATGCATCCATTTCTTATCTGTATTATCAACTTCTTTCTTATTTTCCTTAATGAATTTGGTCTTATTTTATGCCTTTGGATCTAATTTATATATTAATATCTCTACCAGTCTATCTATTAGAATACTAGTAATGCTGATCGCAGTTCGCTTATTTCATTTAAGACACTAAATTGGAATCCTTTTCATTTTATTTCCTCAACTTTTGACAAGGACTAAGAAGTTCAGTTGCAATCAAATTAGCTATTTTCACTAACTGTTTTTTCATAAATGATAAGTAAAAAGCAGTAGGAACTAGAATAAAAAGTGCAGTAGCAATGAATGTGATTTCCTGTCAGTTCAAATTTGAGTCGATTTATTGTCTTTTACCATAGCATTTCAAGACTCGAGGTGGTAGTGCAAAATGAAGACATGATGATAGAATACAATGGAAATGGCTTGCTAGAGACCAATAGTACCATATTTAAAGAATTGTTGGGGGAAAAAAAGGAAAGCTTCAATGGCATAAATTTCTGATTTGCAGATTCAAAAGGGGCTAAGGTGGCCAAAGTGTGGGAGATTGAAGGAGACTCTAGAGCATGGAACCCGAAGTTCTTAAGATCATTCAATGAATGGGAATTGGATACAGTCCAACAACTCCTAAGCGTTTATTAGCAAGCAAAAAACTCATGCCTCAGAGAAGTGACAAACTATTTTGGAAAGGCAGTCAGCAAGGAGAGTTCACAGTGAAAACGTATTGTAAAATTTTAGAGGGAACCATCTAGGCAAGCCCCTGTTAAGCTCCTATGGAATCCCTTATGTTCCTTCAAAAGTGGGCTTCTTCGCATGGGAAGCTTGGTGGGGTAAGGTATTGACTAAGGAACAATTGAAGAAAAGAGGTTTCCACTTGGCGAGCAAATGCCCTTTTTGTGGAAAGAGTGAAGAAACGTTGGAACATATCATGATTCACTACCCTTTGATCTAGGATCTCTAGGCTATGATTTTTTCCTCTTTTGATGCCATTGGGATTAGGCCTTTCTTGGTCCGAGACCTCCTCAGCAGCTAGGGGAACGGTCTTGGTAAAAGGCCCTTCAAGTTTTTGTGGAGGGCAGTGCCTCTGTGTCTCCTTTGGGCAACTTTGAAGGAAAGAAACAGTGTAGTTGAGGATACCCCTTTCTCCCTGGTCAGATCGAAGCTTTTGTTCAACAGCACTTTATAGTCTTGGGTAGGGCTGATTCCTAACGCAGATCTTACAGCTGTTAGAATTCTGTTGTGTTTCCTTGCTTCTATGCCTAGGAGCTAGCTCTGTTTGGGGGTGGTTTGTTTTTGTTTGCCCCCTCCTTTATTTGGTTTGGGCGTTGGCTGCCTTTTCATACTTCCTGTATACCTTTGGGATTTAGGCCTCTTCTTAATGAATTCGCTCCTTTTGCCTATCAAAAAAAATTTCTGATTTGTGTCAGAAATTGAGAACTGGATGAACTTCAAAACCTGTTTAAAATACATCGAGATCTGCCTAAAGTCCATGGATGCCTGGATAGACAGCTAATAAGTGTTTTCTGAACCATGGGTGTCTTGTCAAATAGGACTCCTTTATGGTCATACTCATTTGAATTTCTTGGTTTCCTGTTTACGGCTTCCTTTAATGTTCATGTTATTTCAACGATTTCAATGCATGTGTAGGAAAGAGATATCCCAGGTGCAGAACAGGGAAGTTGCAATGAAAAAGGCAGCTGCCAAAGGAAGCAAGGCCGAACAGAAAGCTAAGAAAAAGCAGGTGGAGGATGAGATCTCCCAACTTTCTTCCAAACTCAAAGAAACACATGCAGCAGAGCTGGCTTCATTAGGCTATAGTGGTGGCAGTGGAAAGGAGGAATCCAATCTTGACAATTTGGTGAAAGCTATAGCTGGGTTTTCTGTTACCAGTCAAGCTGAGCATCCAAGACCCAGCAAGAGCGCCAAGAGGCGTGAGAAAAGAGCTCAACAAGAAGCAGCGAGAGAGCAACGGATTCAGGAAGAGCAGAGCAATATTGTCAGTGATCGAATAATTGAAAATGAAAAGTTGGAAAAGAAGCTTGAACCCCTTGGATTGATTGTGAATGACATAAAGCCAGATGGGCACTGCCTCTATCGAGCTGTTGAGAATCAGCTAGCCCTACTTTCAGGAGGTTCTTCTCCCTACACATATCAAGAGCTTCGAGAAATGGTGGCTGCTTATATGAGAAAACATGCATCTGATTTCCTCCCATTTTTCCTGTCAGAGACAGAAGGGGATTCTGATATCTCACTTGCAGAGAGATTTGAGAATTACTGCAAAGAAGTTGAATCAACAGCTGCATGGGGAGGACAATTAGAGTTGGGTGCATTAACCCACTGTCTGAAAAAACACATTATGATATTTTCAGGATCATTCCCTGATGTGGAGATGGGAAAGGAGTATAAATCTGACGGTGGGGCAACTGATACAGCCAACCGGAGCATTATGCTGTCATACCACAAGCATGCCTTTGGACTCGGCGAGCATTACAACTCTGTGATCCCTGGCCTGGTGAGATAGGTACCATTATTCAGATGTGAAAAGATACATTGAGTGTGCAAATTAATTTTAATTTCTGTGTATTAAAAACCTGCTAAATACATTTTTTGTTATCTATCGAAGCTAGTTAGCATTTTATCTCTAATTCTTTATTTTCTAATGTGTTTATGTTTGTCAAGGTTTCTAACACCTTTATTTAAAATCCTGACAAGGTGGCATATTTTAGTACATCATGTACTGAACAATAATGAAAAGCAACTAAGTTGGCTTTTCACTTGGTGTTTTCCTTGATGGCAGAAATCACATAGATCATTTCCCTTCTCATAGTAGGAAAATTCTCTTGAAGAACCTGGTTGTTTAATATATTGATTCTGTTATATGATATTTGTGAAAATAAAGCAGCTTCACTTGGTGCTCAAATTTTCCTAGGGAGGTTTTGAAGATTATTGTGGCTTATCCTTTAATCAAATGTGTAAGTAAAAAAAAAAAGCAGCTTCATTTAGAAGAAAAGTGTCAGTACACCTGGTTTTTGGCTCTTTGTTTTTTTTGTTTTGTGGGAAGTGGTTTTCTGCTCATTTAGAAGAATAAAGCTTTATAGCAAGAAAAGGTTTGAAATGCTTTAGCAGCATATATATATATATATATATATATATATATATATATATAAATGGCATCTGAATATTTGAAGAATCAAAAGCAATCATACACAATCTCTGTTTGCCAACCTCTTGTCTGCAGAGGATTCTGTGTACCTTCATTTTGTTTTCATAGTCCACCTTTCATTCTTGTCCGCTTTTCCTTTTTTGATCTCTTTAATATTTTCTTCTCCCTTTTTTTTTTCCTTTTTCAAAGAATTAAAAGGACATGAAAAAGGCTTATGGAACTTTATATTTTCTGGATTCTTCTTTTGTACTTCATGAAGACTTATTAAATGGTTGAAATGAGATTTGCATGGATAAGAAGGGAAAGAAAGCCTTGAAGAATGGATCCTCTTTGCATCTTGTGAACCAAATTGCAGTTGAAGAACCTTTAAAGGAGATTTAACGCACAAACCCATCTTTATAAGGAAGCGAATAGAACAGCGGCACTAATTCAATTATTTGATGGTCAGAGATTTCTAGGGATGTTAAAATTTTGACTTTGAAGATTATTATATATCTTTTTTTAACCGTATTTATAGAATTCCTTGTCTGTGTAGTCTTTATTCACCTAAAAAAAAGTACAAACCCATCTAACAAAGAATTTGACGTTTCTACCCTTGAAGCTTACCTCAAGAATTTGTTCATTATGTCTTTGAAGTCTAAATCAAGTGGTAAAGTGGTACGTTTCTACCCTTGAAGCTTACCTCAAGAATTTGTTCATTATGTCTTTGAAGTCTAAATCAAGTGGTAAAGTGGTGGAAAGGAGTTATTGGATATCCAAGTTCGAATCCTAAAAAAAATCATCACCTCATATATATATATATATATATATATATATATATAATGACTCGGCTGGAGAAAGTAGGAAGAACAAATAAAGAAGGCGGAAGTGATAGCAACCATGGATCCAATCCTCTGTTATATTTTCTTTTCAAGGCCAACTATCTCTCACTATTCTTTTTGGACCAGCTTTGTAAGGCCATGGGCCAAACGTCACTCAATTTTGTCCGTGTGAGTCTTGGGTCAAGGCAAGCTTGCCTGATTGCATTACGGTGGCGGCGTTAGATCTTGTGCTCTCTAAGTTATTGCTGTTAACTTGTGATTAACTAATAACTAACCTCATAAACATGGGTGCTACCGCTGAGTCTTGTCACTTATTTGTCCTATGGGTTAGATTGAGTTTAAGGTTATTTATAAAGGCTACATGTGAGCAGGTTTTATCTTAGTTAGATGATATTTTATTTAACCCAAGATCATGTTTTTTGAGCAAAATTTTATCTTGAGATCACCGAAAAATAAAATCGTCGTTTAACGATTGTAAAAATGGATTACTCATGAAACGACTTTTTTATAGTTGAACCCTTGAGTTTATATCCCAACATAACTTTACCTCCATTTTAATCCTTTTTTCCTATCAACACAATTCTAAACATTTTTGAAGGAATATAATCAATTTGATCCCTTTTTAAGTTTTAACTAAGATGATGATCATGACTTGCTCTTTTTTGACATTTAGCATAACACTTTGTAATATTCTATTATTACAAGGATTTAAGCTTAGAACCTCTCATTTACTCATCACATCCTTTTTTATCGGCAGTGAAATGCAGGCGTGAGTCTGCTTTTATTTGTTTTCTAAGACCTAGTTTCAAAAATAATTATACAAATATGGAAAATAATTAGAAATATATTTATATATATATAATGGTTAAGAACATTTGAGCTTTTCAAATAAATATATACTTTAATTTGAAAATAGTTTTCAAAAATGATTTTAGTAACAAATATCAGGCTTTAATATGATGTTAGCCATGACAAGTGTTCATATACACAACAAGTGTATTCCATGACGAATCATATATGATGCTAAAATCAAACACACACAAAGAAGAATGGAATAGTAAACCACGTGATGGCCTTGAAATAAATAAATAAAAAAGGAGAAAACAATAGGTATTTAAAGAAGAAAACAACAGCCATTCAGAGAAGAAAACAACAGCAGCACTCGGCCGTACGAAGATGCCCACGTCCAATTCCATCCAGGCATCCACCCTCATGACACTCCTAAAATTCGTCATCCCATTGAAATCTCGTGCTTAATCTAAATGGCAAGATATTGAGAATAACTAAGATCTCAAAAGAATAAAATTAAGGGGAAGATCATCTTCTCCTCCTTGAATTATAAAGATCTTGTTCTATGATTCTATCCTCAATCTATTTCTCAAGAACTTTCTTTGTTTAGCATCTCCAAAAGCACTAAAGCCAATCCAATCCATACAAATTGCAGAGAACAAAGAAGAAAGAAAGAAAGAAAAAAAGACTGAATGTGTTATGCATGTATGTATGTATGTGCGTGCACGGATGGATTGTCTGCTATGCTAGGAACCGACCTCGTCGCCTCCTTTATCCTGGATGCCAACATGAGAAACGTTAGAGTCAAATGACCTAAAGAACCATAGGAATGACCTTTGGCTCTGTTTTGAGCCGGTTTTGGAGAGTCTGGAAAAACGTTTGGATCATTTGCTGCCCGGACCTCTTTGTCGCCAAACATACGTGGCGATTTCTACATAGTATAGCTTTTATATATACGCATAATCTTTGACATTATCCATATGAGAAAGCAGATAAAAGGAGATGTATATGATTCCAAGGTGGGACCAAAAAGTATGAAATAAAATGTGCATTATTGATGGTTGATAACGTGTTGGCATTATGCTGGTTTTGCACATGCAGGTATTGCTACACCATGTGCTTGCCTTGGGCAACCATCACCTTCCTTCGCTAGACGACTATATCTGGATTAGCACATTATCAGCACACAATCTGGAACATTTCAAGCAGAATAATGGCATTCAAAAGCCGACATTGCAAAGGCGATGTGATTTGATTAAGGATGAACAGAGTATATAGTCACCTAGGAATATCACCAAAAGCTTTAGCAAGCCACCAAGTCAATAGAGAACTTCAGAGATTAGTCCTTTTCCTATACACCAAAACAATACCAAACAACAAATCAGATTAAAATCTTCCTCTAACCCCAAATCAGCATATAACAGCATTGGCATTAAAAACAATCAATCTACTTCTAAGCCGTGAAACACATCATCATAGCTGATTCAGATAGGATGAGCTCAAGTGTTCTACACAAGAAAAAAAAGGGCAGACAAGCTTTTTATTGTTCCTAAATAATGGATCACCGAAAGCATGTTTTATACCAACGCTTGCTAAGCAACACATGGCATTAAAAATCAATAAGATTTGTGTGAGCCTCCTTTATATCATATGTGTAAGATACATCTTACATCAAACTAACAAAAAAGCTCAAATAATTTTTTGTTAGCATAAGTCAAATTATAGATAATCTAATCTCAAAAATCAACTCAACTTTTGTGCTGTAAACATAAGAAAGAGTCAAAGTCCAGGGAAATGACGTGTTTCCACTTCAGCTAGCCCTTGTGAATCTAATGCTTTTGATTCAATGGTGTGGATTTTGGGGCATAATTCTAGTGCATAGATCCTCCATTGGTGACTAATAAAAATATTTGCAAGAAAACATAGAAGAATGAGGATATCAGTATTATATAGCTTGTTCAATAGTTATGATGCACTAACTATGTGTGTTCTATTTTTAGAGTAGTGAGAATATTTGTTTCTATTTTGTGCAACGCGTGGGAATTGTTGAAGTGGTGGGTCCTTTTTGGTATCTACTGGTGTATTTGTTGCATATGACTGTATCAATGGATGCTCTCACCATATATTATAAGGGCAGATTACCCTTTGATAAGCATCTTTTGCCCTTCCAAGTCTCTCTTCCTAGTCCGTCTGCCCTCTTTCGGTTTTCTTGCGTTGAAATGGATGCGAATCTTATTATGGAGGAAAAAAGGAAGTGTCACCCAATTGGATAAACCCAAATTCATCCTCCAACTCAGCAGATGCTCTAAGATAGAGAGAGAGGAAAATTCCAAAAATTACTAAAACATCCTCACTTTGGGTTTCTAACATGGAACTTGACCTGGCCTAGCTCAGAACCTTGTGGTCATGTAGACCTAATTAAAACTTTATATGCCTGCACCAGCAGAAAAGACCAAGTAATGTTCATACTTCATACACTTGGTCAGATAAGTGAATGCATCCTTCATCAAACAGGTACAGGTTAGACAAGGTTAGTGTTGTCATTTGGTACAGAAGATCTCCACAGTTGACACGCTTTGCATACAAATCTACTGTCTAGTGCAATTAGATATTCCAAGCTCAGTAAGACACAGCAGGTCGTTATCGATCAATGATCAAGGGCAATCTGGGAATCCAATGAAAATCTTTATTGTAATATTCCTTAATGCAGGCCACCAACCTTTATCTTCCCTTATAAATATACATCAAGGGGTAGCTCATGTTCCTCACAAAAAAACATTCTCTCCAACCAAAGCTTCATAGCAGAGACTTAGACTTCTACTCTCTCCCTCCCTTCTTCACTTACCCTCATTTGGCTACCTTCCAACCTTCACTACAAGTATCTTCTTGCTCTTCTATATTAGCCATGGATTCAGTGATGGCATTGGGGACTGCTAAGCCAGTGGTGATCTTTAGCAAGAGCAACTGTTGCATGAGCCACAGCATTCAGACACTCATAAGCAGCTATGGGGCCAGTCCTACAGTCTATGAGCTCGATGAAATTCCAAACGGACAGCAAATGGAAAAGGCCCTACCAGGACTAGGGTGTCCGAACCTACCAGCAGTATTCATTGGTAAAAAGTTGGTCGGTGGGGCTCGTGAGGTTATGAGCCTGCAAGTCAGGGGTGAGCTCGCAGATCTGCTCATAGAGGCAAAAGCTATATTTTTTTGGAACAAAAAGTAGTGTCTGCACCATATAATATGCTATAGACAACAAAGCATGGGAAATGCATTAGAATCATAAGAGTCGGATTTAGTAGTATAAAATGAGAACTAATATTGCAAACTAGCTTATCAAGCCTTTTGCATGGCTACTCCTCTGTTCTGGTTTTGTCTTGGGTTTGGTCGCTGTGGAATTACAATCTTCTGCTTAAACTAGGTACAAGGAAAGCTCATGTATTGACATGCTACACATTTTCCTCTTCTGCTAAATAAGGTTACATTTTTGCGATTAACTATATCTTAATGGTGCAGACGTTTAATTATTATTTTCATCTTTGCATCTCTTCTTTGCATTTGTGTAAGTTCTATAAAAACATATGTAAAAATACACACATTGCAAGAAGGAAGGAAGGAAAAAAGTAAGGAGCATAGTTATGGGCAGTTTGTGAATTGTGAGTAATTAGAAATATATACACCTATACATACCACTTTCATGATCTATTATGGGAGTCAAGAGAATTTTGTGAAGATGGAACCTCTGTTAACGTGATGGTAAAGGTATTGAGTGTCATCGAAACATTGGCCATAAAAATTGAGGCATTAAACAAGGCAATGAACGCAAAAGGAGCTGGACGGAGAAAGAAGCACACCCATACTGGGTTAGCCCGGTTCAGAAAGATCCAAGCTGCAGCTCGAATCAGTCAGAATCCAAATCAGGAGAAACCTAAAAGATGTTGCATCCAGCACAGATTTGAGGCCGAAAGCTCCTCAAATCATAAGTCATTAATTGATCCATACATAAGTCAAATCATAAATCATCAGAAAGATACATTGATTTTTGCTCGTCAAAGGAAAAAAAAATTCCATACAAATGTGACTGCCTGTTCTGGGGTGGATGATACTGTAACTCAGTTGTTCCCAAACCAATCTCATTGGATTGGACTACGCCAGGCTGTTTGGATTGTTCTAGTCAGAGCAAACTGATTACCTTCTTAGGAAGGTGCTGTTTTTTTCTTTAACAGGTAAATATCCATTGTATTAATAGCTTCTAAGGAGGACAATCTCCCTATATAATACACTCTAATCTACTCCACAAAAGTGACAGATATTAGTTTCAGTGTTTGATTTACCTTTTCAGTATCCCAAACACTCAGAGTTCATGAATTTCTCTCCTCCATATACTCAAAAAGAGGCATAAGGGAGTAGCTCTCTTAAGCTCTCTCTCTTCTACCCAACAAATAATCCATGACCCACTCTATACCCAATGGAGCAAAATCCAACTGCGCAAGAATACTGCTGTCAAGTGGTCAATAAGGATATGATCAATTGAAGTTTTGAGACTACCAGCAGAAGTGTCACATTGCTAATACAAGGTCCATAGGCTGATTGTAAAAGAATTATGTGGACTAAGAAGAGCTACTGAAGTTTTGAGACAGCCTCATTGGGTAAGTTCCTGCAGCCTTCTTCCTATTCATCCCTGTCACGTTCAAGGCACAACTTTCATGACACCATTTTGTCCAGTTAATTAATAGCAAAAAAGACTCACCCATGCAAAAGGTCTCTGAGAAAGTCCATAATTTTAACGTCCACAATATAAGCCTACTACTTCAGTCTTTGTATCTGATTGGAGTTAAAAATATTTAGAGATGTCATGGAGTTCAGTTTCAGAGACAATTCTTGGTCTTGTCTAGTTTTGATTCTTTGCTAACCTAGTTGATTCCAGGCATCAGAAGGAGGTTCTCCAAACAGACCAAGTAAAATTTCTTTTTACCACATTTCAGCAACTAATACCCAAAATATAGAGTTCAGATAAATCTGACATTCTTTTGATTCACTAGGTTTTTTTTTTTTTTTGATAGATAAAACAGAGCAGATTTTATATACACAAAAAAAATGGGATCCAGGTTGATCCATGTATACAGGGAGTGAACAAAGGACAACCAAAAAATTTCAGGTTGATCCATGTATCCAGGTTGATTAACTAGGTAATTAGTAACAAGAATTCACATAGACCACCAACTTAAAGCCTGGAATGAAGTCATTCAACCAAAAGGTCTTATTTCATTTCAAAGCAAGAAGCTAGAGACACATCGCAATTGTGAAAGCCAACTCTAAGAAGCAGCTTTACTTTAAAGTGGCAGTTTTTTCCATAATAACTCTCCTGGGTTGTCTTGACAAACAATGATTGGTCTGAAGCTTCCATATGAGTGGATTGCAAAATTTTGGCTGCTGATAATCTATTGCATACTTCCAGGGGAAGAAATATAGGCAACTAACAAATCATTGATCTATTGACTGAGGACAAAAATAAGTATGCCAATTACTTCCCACAATCAGTTTGCATAAAACATTGACAAGTGACAGCAGAAGTTCATTTATCAGCATATGAATGGTTTGAGTGAGTTCGGTTGCTCTTGATGACTAGATCATTAATGATATCTACTGCTTCCTACAGATCATATGCATCATTATAACTTAGATGAGTGCTCAGAGGAGCTTAAACTCATGCAAGTCCAAGGGATGCTATAAAACTAATCTCATCCCTCCCTTTTCAATCAACCCAAACACCTCACAGTCTCCCCTCCTCTTCTCATCACTCACATACGCAAAACTTTGTTTCACCACTGCACTTTGAAATGTGCCCGAGACCCAGATCACTTGGGCCTGTCTTATCATCATATCATATCCACACACAGAGAAAGAAGAACGTATATTTACTAAGAAAACAAACAAGAAGGAAAGAGGAACATTGAAAATGGCTTTTAGTTTTATAGATGCAATCAAACAAGTAACTTGAAGAAAATATTATTTCTGAATAAAAAGGGAAATTTATAGGGCAGAATTCAAATAGAAACCCATGCAGAAGGAAAATGACACTTTTAACAGCAAAACTTGGGTGCACTTGGCTCCTGCTTTGCTCAATTGAGATTTTTTTATTTTTTTCCCCTTTGAACCAATTAAGGCTATCTGTCTCATTGGCATGGTAGTCCCATTGGTACAAGGAGGAAGGTGATAATTGGTGCCTCTTCTAGGAGCAGAATCAGTGAGTTCTTTATCATGTGGAACATTCACCACAAAAGAGCATGGAAACCACCCTTCCTCTAACTAACACACGACCAGTCAATAAAATATGACAAGGAACAGGACCCTCTTGAACATGTAGGCGACTGCAAAGAATCCAATTCTTTAAAGCTTGATTTGAGCATTGCATTCCATAATTATCTTCAATTGTTCTCTTTACAGAGAATCCAAAATACGCAAAAAGAAGAGCTGTTATTCAAATCTTCTTTCGATGGCTGAGGAACTCTTAGGAAGAAGTGATCTTCAATTTCTCAGATTTCATCAAGAGTTTGGGAATGATCAAAGCATTCTCAATGCCAGATCTCATTTTTTGCTTTTTTTTCCTTACGCATACAGGGTTCCTTGTGTGCTTCCTTTGTTTTTTTTTTTGGTTTTTCAGCATGGCAAACAAAATCATATTAACAAATCCTCCTTCTGCACTTCATATATCCTAATCTTTTTTTATTGGCACCTTAATGCATATCTGTGTGTTCGTGAATGTGCTTTTCCTACAAGAAGCAGCTTAACTGAGAAAAAGAATGACAATTTGGCAATAAGTAAATCCCTAGAAGTGCCACTAAGTATAAGAAGGGTAGGAGTGTCTTCAATCTTCAAGGATCAACTGATAAATTAGAAACTAATCAAAATGCATGCACGGTATTATTTTTCAATCTCTACACTAAGACTTTAAGAACATGAAATTTAGGATCTTAATTAATCAAAATTTTCCAGGAAACCATAAGTTTATTCAGCAAATCGGTGCTATTTACATACAAGAGCAGTTTTATCTGCAATAATTTCATGATTTTCATCTGTCAAGCAGAAAAGTCAGGATCTTCTAACAAATTCGTCCCTCATTACTGGAAACTTTAGTTTCATCATAGTATAACAAAATAAACGTACTCACAACTTCCAAAACAAGTGAATCTCATAATAGAATTTAAAGGCAATGATCATCTGGTCCTGTATAATGAAGCACTAAGAAAATCTTACATGAAATACAATTTAGTTTTTATTAAATTATTGATGAAAATGAAGTAACAGAAGATCCATCATTTATGAATATAACTTGTCAAAATGTCGCTTCCCTGATCTAGCTTTGCATTCCTCCGCCAATTTACCACCGCTCGATTAACAGTAGCCTCCGCCTCGCGAATTTCCTCAGCAGAGAACTTGTGTTCTATGATCCCCAACGGCCCTGGCTGGAGTACCTTAACGACAGTTTCCATCTCTTGCTCTAACTGCCTGTGGAAAACAAGAATCAGAAAGTGAGCACTGCTAAAATGAAAACATCATCAAATACGAAATAAATGAAAAGCGATTGAAATCTCCCTAACACTTGCAAGGAACGGAGAGGAACTTCATTTCTTCAGAATGAGAAACCATTGCACGAAATAAGTCAAATGTAATCAGGTATTTGTTAAATTGATTTGTTCATGAAGAAAATTGAAATTTTGATGAACTGTGGATCAAAATCAACCTCCAAAACCCTAGAGCAATTCAGCAACTCTAGTGGAAGATGAAGAAGATGAGAACCTGAAGAGGCCGGAAAGGGCAGAGACTTGCCGAGACGTGCAAAAGAAACTGGCATCGTTGAATCGAAACCCTCTGCGTTGATTTTCCCTGGAAACAACCAGCGTTCAAGGGCCCGGGTAAATGAAAGAAGGCAATCGCGCTTCAAATATCAAAACGCACCGTTTTGGCTTTCCTCCGTTTCATTTCCACCGTGTGCCTGAGAAAGTATTAAAACGCAGCGTTTTGAGAGTTTCATTTTCCGTTTAGTATGTTTGGTTGGTAGCTGATTATAAATTATTGTTCGATAAAATAGTTGATTAGAAGTAGCTAATTAAAATGGATTTATAGTTTGTAGTTATAGAAAAATGTAATATCCTGATCTTAATTGATACCGTATATCTTTTTTGTTCCAGTGATAAAAGGGTCGAAGCAGGGTTATATAGGAGTCACCGTATTGAATACAAAAACAATACTACTAAAATAATACAAGTAAATTAAAGGAAAAATTAATAACAATAATGATAACGATAATAATAATAATAAATTAGACCCATGTAAGATCCATCATGACTTTGAATGATATTAATGATGAATGGGAAGCACCCAACTGTATTGTGCCAGCCACAGTTCCATGCATGGCACCCCCACCAATCTGTAGGCACTCATAGTAAAGGCCCCATTCCCATTAGGGGCAAAGCATGCCTAAGCACACTGCTAATTGTCCCATTAATCTCATCATTAAGGATCTAACACTTTTCCACCTATAAACAGTTGTGATTCATCATTTGGCACACTAGATGCATGATGCAACATAATTATGTATAGCAAGCTGCCACACAGATTCAGCAAAACAATATGTTCTCAATTATGTAAATATTATCCTTTTCACTCTCTAGAATTTTCCATGGCATTAAAGAAAGGGAAACTTGTGTTTTCCCATATTGATTTGAGAATAATCGTAAATATGATATAAAATCACAAAGCATGATTGATAGGATTCATGAAAATAGTATGTTTAGGTATGGTAAATCACACAATACTACGTAATAATTAAAAATTCTGATCATTGTAATAAGCGTAAGTCTTATCGTAATTAATAGTGTCAGTAGTATTCTGATTTGATAAAGTAATCATAGATAATGTCATCATGAAACGTAATTATTTTAATAGGCAAACGTTGAATCATTATTTTCTTTGTTATTTATCATGTACTTTATAATTGATACCAACGAGATGATATGGGGAAAACACAAACTTCCCGTAAATAAATTCTCTATTAGATGATTGTTTGAATTATTTTTATCCGATACCTCGGATTCCTGGTGTGAAATAATAGTCATGTCCTAATACCCCGGCCTTCTGGTATGAAATGACAATCATGTCATAATAACCCAAACTCTTGGTGTGAAATAAGGGTCATGTCCTAATACCCCAAACTCTTGGTGTGAAATGGCAGTCAAGTCCTAATACCCCGGACTTCTGGTGTAAAATGACAATCATGTCATAATACCCCAAACTCTTGATGTGAAATGAGTCATATCCTAATACCCCAAACTCTTGGTGTGAAATGGCAGTCATGTCTTAATACCCCGGACTCCTGGTGTGAAATGACAGGCATGTCCTAATAATGGGTCTTGGGATGTTGCAAGTGGCAAATTGGTAGAAGTAGATAATAAGAAGAATGGCTAAAAAAACTGAGCTGAAAGATACTATGCTTGAATGGCTATGTGTATCTGTACCTTCAAAATTCTAAAAAATTTCTCACATTCTTCTTCACACACACCTTTAGAATACAACCTGATTGAGTGCCTGCCTTCAATTCTCTCCATGAAAAAAAAAATTGAAAGGGAGTGCTGTCAATCAGCATACAGCAACACAATCAACTCTCAAAAAACTATCAATCTGGAATTAGGCACAATCACACTAGCTATATACTTTACACTCTTTACTTATCAACACAGTCATGAATCATGATACAGAGTGACGCCTTCTCTTTGGGAACAAAAACCGGGTTTCTGAATTAGCCTTGCCGCCTACAGGCTTAATGTCTCTGATCCTGAATAAGGCATTCAGCTTGCATAACTTTTTGGTGAATGATTTGAATATCTTATTGGCAGGATGTGTTCTTACCAGCTCTTGTTTCATGGAGACATGGTCTTTTTCTAGGTCTGTTAGCCTCATCCTCATTCTTGCAACTTCAAGCTTCAGCTCTCTGTTCTCTCTTCTCACTGATGCATAGTTGTCTCTTGGGGAGATGGCGCCGCTCCCTGCCCCGCTGCTTGATCGTTGCGGGAACTGGCCATTGACTGAGCCGAAGAAGAACTGGTTATGGCCGCCGTTCATGGCATTGCGAAGCCTGATTTGCTCAAAGTACAGAACCTGAACTGCCATCTGGACTGGTAGTCTTTCATTCTGAGCTGCATGACTGCAGGCTTCTTGAGATAGTTTCTGGCAGTCAATAGTTTTGCATAGGCGGTAGCGTTCGGAGTCTTTGATGTTTGGATGAACCTGTAAGCAGAAACACAAATTGGGGATTTGAAAAAACTTTGGAAGTGATGTAAATTCTGAGCTGATTGTGTGTATACCTTGAGGAAGATATCTGCAGCTCTGTACAATCCATCATTTACTATTCGAGCATGGTCTGGAAGTAGTTCAGCTAGTGCTATGAATTTTGTTGGAGTCAGGTTTGAATCTAGAGCAACTTCTGCAAGATAGTTGTCCAGTAGTTTTGATACCTTAAGAATTGAGCTCTGTTTGGGAGATCCAGGGCTGTCAAAATCATAAACCATTTCGCTTTCGTCCCTCAGGTGATTATCCTCGTCGTCATCCTCATCCAAGTTCAAGAAAATGGAGAAGATCCTCAAGATTGAATCCAGTATCAAAGAGTGGGCTGTGGTTGTTTCCATGTAAGTTAGCAGGAATGAGGATGTCCTCAAGAATTGCCTGGTCCAGCTGCAGGCCGATCCGCCTCTCTAAATCGGATCTGCAAGCAGTAGATGCTGAGGCTGAAATTGAAGTCTTCAACAAACTTGAAAGAAATGCCATTGGAACTGAGCTCTTCCTTGACTGGGTTGGTAATAAACTGACCATGGCTTCAACAATGACCCTTTGCTTCTTCTGCAGTTCCAAGTCTAAGTAACTTCCTTTAACCAATTGGGGGTCTCTTACAGCCAGACCCTGAAGAGAATTATGAGCATAGTTTATCAGAATCTTGCTGATCAAATCTTGTTTCAAACCCTTTGATTTCACAGCAAATGGAAGCGCGCTGAAAATCGAGATTAAACACACCAATAGAGGATTTTCCCACCAGTCTGAGGGTGTTTCTGGCTCTATGGTTGGCATAGGCTTTGAAGGGAAGTTATGGTCAAGTTTAGATAGGCCAGAAGTGAGCTGCTCTTTACAAGCATTATTTGCAATTGCAGTAATGATCCTGCTAACAAGGTTGACCTCTTCTGGAATGGGGAGAAGGGATTCACAGTTATGAAGAACAGATATGGAGCTTGATATGTTTGGAAACACCATTTCCTTAAGGTATCCTTCGGTTCGGGTTTCCAAATTCTTCTCTGCAAACTCTTCTGTCATTTCTAGGAAATGGGCTACGCAGCGAAGCATGGCGACGTTTGATAATGTGATCTCAATGTTGACTCCATAGCAGAACTTTGCAGCAAGCTCAAATGCCTCTGGTCCACCAGGAACACTGGGGATGGCTATTCTTGAAACCTTTGAATCTTTTGCTTCCAGCAACAGTTTCCTAATTCTTCCACTCCGAGAAACTAGAGGGAACTGCAAAAAGAAAACCAACCACATAATTTAAGCTCCCAGTGAAGTTCTTCCCTTACTTCATTCTCTACTCTAAATCAAAGCTAAAAAAAAAAAATTGTTTCGATCATCGTCTTTCTGGCAGTTCTTGACTAAGAAAAGAGCACAGAGGACACACCCAACATAGCCACTACAGCAAAATATTTTCCTTTCTGAGCAAACATTTTGTTCAGAGGTAAAAGACTGGTATGGTGTAGATCTTTGGATTGGGAAGAAAGTACTCGATTCTTCTCAAAGGCACTCAAATGCTGGATCCACATTCTTTAAGGTCTTATTTCATTTAAATTTCTGTTATCCTAGAGTAGAATAGCGCATAACAAGATTTTAACAAAAATTTTCAAGACAGATTAATCTTAAAGGTGAGCAAAATTCCTGATTGAAAGAAGGACAATAAGCAAGCAAAACCCGGAAAATAAAAAGCATTCTGAGGCAAACTGGATGCTCCTGACCTTGTGAAGTGCAAAACTGGATGCTCCCACTTCGATAGTAAGATCACTAGAAACATCAGATATTGGCCTGCAACACGAAAAACCAGCACAATTGGTTTTGCAGAGAGACCAGAAAGGGTCAAAAACAGAGAAATAATGGCATACATACATGTTTGCTAACACTAAGGACCTTCTATCCACCTGCATCCCCATTTTTGAACCCTTGATACCTTAAAGATTAAGTACAATACTGATTTCAACTCATATGCAGCAGCAAACATCTCAAACGTATGGCCAGCTTAATCTGTCTAAAGCTTATGATTTGACATGGATGGCCCCATTTCTAATGCCATGACCCAATAATAACAGAATGAGTGGGACTTCACAGTGGAGGATTAGATAAGGGCAACAGTAAGTAATGGTAAAAGGCTGAGCTAAAGATTTTAGAATCCTTTGTGTTCACTGATCTGCATCCATATATGATGGGAGCCACACATGCTTCTTCATACTTGGCTAGAATAATGTGTTTGTTTGTTGTACACACAGACATTTCAGGGTTAAACGACAATAGTACAAATTTCCTGTTCTCATTTGAGAGCTCTAGCTGATAGAAACACAAAAATTATTGCTTGGGAAATATTAATGGCAATACAAACTTGATAGCAGCAGGTTGGAATGATGACATTCGGTGGCCCAGCCAGGCCTCGTGCCGCTGTCTTTGCAATGCAATCAGGAGAGTTTCAGGCCATGGTCACATATTGATTCCGTCACTCTCAGGTTTTTAATGTTTGAAGACCAAGTCTTCAAGCCAGGGTGCTGTTCTTTTCTGTTAATCTTTTTAAGGCCCTTGACTTAATTAACACCTAAGAAGATTATTATGATGAAGACTGAACTCCTAACAGATCCCGTTATTGGCCTTGGAAAAGAAAAAAAAATCAAAAATTGATATGATATGTTCTAATCTGTGTTTGCAATCCAGAAACATGCTTAATGATTAAGCCTGATGAATTAGTGTATGAAGCTTGGATTTTAGCTGTTAGGGAAACTGATTTATCATTTGTTTTTTGCCAAATTGAAAGACCTACAGTTTGATGGCTGAGTTCCACCATATTCTCGGGGCCTGCAAGATTCCAATTGGGATCCACCCAAGTTTGGATTGGTATGAAAACAGACAGGGAAAATTAGGAAAAAACAGGTCATTTTTTCAAATGAAAGGCAAAGGATTTGTGGGATTCCCTTTTGATCTCTATGCTATCTGGTTTTCCTCCATTTGCAGTATCCCTTTTAAAAAAAAATTCAAGCAAAAAGAACTTCCACTAAATTCCCATATTATGCCAATTCCACTTCAAACAGAAAATTGCCGTAACTTCCCAAAGAAAACCTTTTGGATGTCATGTATTTCTCTTATGCCCAAGTGGGTTTAAACAACCATACCCCATACCCCTAACCAACCCAAATAGATACTGAAAATAAATATTTGGTTAAATAACCTCAAATAACTCAATATTTTGTAAATCATCCATGTTTTTCTCTAATAATAACTTATTTTGGACAAAAATAGGCTTTATCATTATATATATTTACATACTTTTTTGGAAAGAAAATATTATTTTTACAAGAGAATAATAGTGATATTTTTGTCAAAACGATGTAAAAATTTGTTTCCAAAATTTGGTTTTCAAAGATCTGTTAATCAAATCATCCTTCAGAAATAGAAGTCTCTTTCAATCGCTGTCTTCTCTGTAATCAAGCATTGAAATGCCCAAAATTTTATGCCGAATGAATGACTAATTAGACTGCCTTAGCTAAAAGCTAAGAAGAAGAGGAAGACTAATACTAATTAGACTGCCATAGCTAAAAGCTGAGAAGAAGAAGATTACCATTCAGTGGTATGCCTTGTGCTAGAACTTGGACGAAATGACCTCTTTCCTGAGATGCTAGGCTTCAATTCTCCAACAGTAACAACACCCATTTCCTCAAAATCTCAGACAGCAATTCAGCAAATTCAGACTTAGTACTCTTACACTATCCCCATCAACCCCACAAACACTGCAGCTTCTTTCTTCCAAGAAAAGAACCAAACTGTTTTCTCAACAACCAAAACTTTGATTTATTCTTCCGCCGCTTTATCTCTGAAAAACAAAAGAAAAAGGAGGAAAGAAAGCAGGAGTGAGGTGAAAGCCACATGAAACCATGCAGGATTAAAGGGTCTTGACATGTACTTTAATTGAGTGTTTATTATTTGCTTGGGCTAAAGTCAAGGGAATGTTGGTGTGCTTGCGCTTTTCGGTGAAAGGTAGTAGTGGGGGGAATGGAAAATGCCTTTTTTCTACCATTGTTTTTGTTTTTGAGAATTCGCAGGATTTCTGAAGTGTTGCAGTGCTTTTAGGGGTCTGTAATCATGGCTACTGAAAGCTACCCACTTAAAAAGAAAGATTAGGGAAAGCTAAATTATGGTCCCATTTCAATTTATTTATTTGAAAAATTATGATCATAAATATATCCCTTGATTTCAAAAATATTTGATGAAAAAATCAGTGAATAAATATATATGGCCATAAATAAGCCTTGGAAATGCAAATACGTATGAGTTAAATATGACCTCGTACCTAAGGTTTATGGGTCCCATTTCAATTTATTTATTTGAAAAATTATGATGTCAATGCTGATTTGAAATATTTGATAAAGAATCGAATAACGTATATCTGACTTGATAAACATGAGTCTTTATCGTATGAGGTCATCTGACCTCGTACTTAGGTTTATTCGTCGCACTATCGAATAGTTCTTTTTATCGAATATTTTTAAATCGTGGGATATAGTGCTTGATTAGATGCCGGCCCTTGATAAACGCCGATCTTATTATATGAGTTAGGTATGACCATGTACCTAAGGTGTGTTGACCTTTTATTGAATATTTTATCATTTTTATCAATATTTTTTAAATTAGAGTACATGACCTTGGTTTTAGGTCTTTTAATCCTAATTTTTTAATTAAATTGAAACAAAGACCACATTACATAGTTTTCCCTAAAGATTACTCTAAAATAACTCTACATTATGTGTAAAGCTAACTAAAGCAAAGCTAATAGAATGATCATCATGGGACCCCTCAAACAAAAACAAAAAAAAAACATAAATATAAAAACAAAAAAACAGTTTGTTATATGTATTTTTTTATGTTACAGATGTTGCCTGAATCATGGCCTGGGATTTCATGGATCAGATGGCAATGATGGCCCCATCAGCTCCTGCTTTTGGGTTGTTAAACAACAGGAAATGAGAAGAAAAGCTCATTGATCCAAACACTAAAACTTTGGTGATTAAGACTGAATATTTATTTATTTATTTATTTATTTATTTTGTGGTCTGAACATGGAACTAATAAACAATAAAACCCAGTTTCTGCCATGGCCATATGCTCCCTGTAAAAAAGTAATTAAGCATACTTCATCAAAACCTAAATCATTTTCAAAATTTGAATTTCATGAAGATTCATATAAACAGTAAGACTGAAACCTTGAATAATGAATTATGAGATGTGCCTCAAGAAAGGTGGCACAGTAGCACTAGTACTAGAAGGAAAGTTGATGTTTGCTTCCTCAACAACCCCATCTCTTCCCTTGTCTCCCCTCCCCACCATAGTTTGTGGACCTAGAATGGTGGGTTTTACTTTTCTTTCTTCCTTTTTTTTCCTTTTCTTTTACCTTACTTCTTGTTGCATCATCTCATAGAAAATGTACATATATGAGTGGTGTGAAGAGTGTGTGTTTTCTTCTCTTTTTGGCCAAGCATATGTATATTTATATATGCCCATTAGATGTGTCCACAAATTTTGTGACATCAAATCCAAAATCTTGGTGTGATTGACAAAAATGGGGGAGTGACAAAAAGTAAAGAAATGGCCAAAAGGAGTTTTTTTTTTTTTTGGCTCCATGGGGTTAAAGGGTTAGAAAGGATATGATATGGGATCTTTAATGGAGTGGGTGGAAGCGGGTGCGGGCAGGGTATGAGTATAGAGGAGGAGGAGGGACCACTATGAACACCTTTTGACTATTCCCATATAAACTTGACACTATGAGCTCCAATCCATTGTATCTACTATGCAATGCCCTCCATCAACAAGTACGAATTGATTTGGAGTTATCGAGGATCTAAAAATATATAGTTGTCACACCATGTATATAGAGAAAGCTAATAGAACCGTGGATTATATCGTCAAGAAATGCATTGGTATTATAGATTCTTTGAAGATTATTGTGAATCTTTATCCAATCGTCTTTATAAACCGAGAGTTGTGTAGTTTTCCGGCATCAAAAAAAATATTTGGTTAAATCTCTCAGATTATCCAAAATTTATAAATGTAACATTTCCATTTTTATTTTTTTTTGAAAAAAAAAACCATTTTCTATTTCATGTACTTACTTGTATCTTTAAAAAAATGTTATTTTTATAAGAAAATAAGAAAGATAATCTCATCAAAATTGGATTTTCAAAAGGTTTTTTAATCGAAATCATCTCTTGTGCATTGTGGTTCTGATTCAAAACCTAGGCCCCATTCCGTAATAGTTATTTTAAAGCATATTTATGTTTTTATAAAAATATAAAAAAAAAAAACAAGTTATTTTATAACATATATAAAGAAGCATTAAAAAAACAAGTTGCATTATAAAAATATTTTTCAACAGCTTCAGTTTTTAAATTGTTTTCAGATATAATTTCCAAACAAAACTTTAAAATGGGGAAATTTTTAAACTGGTTGGAGGCTAACCAGAAGCCCATGTGCATGAGCCAACTGGAAATCCATTTAACTAATTGCTAGAAACTTTTTTTTTTCTTTCTTTTTTAATAGGATCAAAGGAAATAGTACCATGTCATAAAAAAGGAAATAGTTCCACTTGTGTGGGAATATTTTCAAAAACAGTTTGGATGATATTTTTTAAGAGGAAATAATTTTCTAATTATAAAAAAATATTATCAACTTATTTCCTATTTTTCCAAATATTTCATAATAGACATTCAGTAAATTATTTTTTTATCATTCTTCACATTATAAAAATATTTTGTAAAACAACCCTAACAATAATAAAAGATAATTAAAATTTTTTTGATATTTATTACACTTGGAATTACAGCATTGTAGTATTATTTTAAAGTAAATTTGTCTTCGTTGAATTTCGAATCCACGAATCAGCTTTTATTTTATATGTCTCTTGGAGCTCTTAACCATTTGGTATCTTATTAGCCAAATAATTCTGATATTTTTGTCAGATGAAAACATTTCGGACTTAAAATGTTTATTAGACATATTTTTTTAATTTTAAAAAAATACACAATTGACTCTTTTATCTCCTTACCCCTATTTATAATAATCACAAATTGTTTTATTTTTTATTTTCTTTTTATAACAATGTCTTGACTAACTTTTTTTTTTTAAGGAGAATAATTTTATTGATTCAAACTAGCAATATATTCGATAGAAACATATAATCGGAATTATTAAAAGCTACAGAGGAGACTGACCTTAATGTCAAGTTATCTTATAATAGATAAGACTTAAAGCCTCTGAATTTAATAATTTTATGATGTTAGAATACATGTATTTCCTGTTTATAGCAAATTCGATTTGAATTTAACTTGATGTCCACTGCTTGCGTCAGATCTGTAGTTCGAATCATCCCATAATAAAGGCAGCGAAAACCAAACAATCTTGTAGGAATGTCCAGTAGACGAATCATGTGTGATTTAGAATGCCGATTTAATTCTTTAATGACCTCTTGGGTCGTATCGTGCGTGGTTGCGAGATGTGAGCGCGGATCTTGGTATCATAGGGTTATGGAGCGGCGTGTGGGCGGCTTGAATCATTACAGAAGATATTGTTTTTCTCTGGTATTCTCATAGCAGTTGATTCGGATCTAGATCTAGATCCCCAGGTTAATGATATCTTCTTGTTATAGAGTCCTGTATAGAATCTTAATAGTCGTTTGAACTCCCATGGCACCAAGGCCCAGCCCAGTGGTAATGAACTCATTTAGTGTTTTAAACAACTTGGACTTGCTTGTATGGCAAATCAGGCAATCTACTTGCTATAAAAACAAGTCAAGTTCTTTCTTATGTTGTGATATAAATGCTGTGTTATCTGGAAATTGGTTTAGGGGATCATACGGTTATCATTAATCAGGCTCATAAGTAATTGCCCAACGATTATTTGTCCGTGTTATTACTAAAAACATAATTGAGCTCAAGATTAATAATATTAAATAGTAATATTATTTTCTCCTTTATGAAATATCAATAATTAATTGATAAGATTTTCTATCGATCGATCGTTATTTATATAACTAATTTATCGATTTATACAATGGATAAAATCATATTTGACGATGACTTGTAACATCAAGTCTTAAACATATTAGGAGGATATTTCATACAAATTTCGTATTATTTATTTCATAAATACGGCAATTAAATAATCTTCAACCGTCGTCAAGATATTGGTCATTTTAAATAGACCTCACTTATTGACAACTCAAATAACAATAATCATTTAGAAATACCTATCTATAATAAACTCATGATTGAGAGAAGAATAATAACAAAATATTGCTTGAAGTTGTGCTTTTCTGAGAAATTTAACAAATAAATCTCGCTTTGATCCTATCAATGCAAGCATAATTTGCACCAATATTTTATAATAACGAAGGCAGTTATTTCCTTAAAATATTGCGGTCTAAATAAAGCGCTTCGCTTTGTTTAATATTTGTGATCTTATTCATTAATTATGAGCGCATATGATCATGTCTTATTGATGTATTCATATGATGGTATCACCCCTGCAGTGTCAGGGCCTTTATACGCAAAATATCAGTGTACTACAATAATATGAAGAGATACCTCCTGTTGTATTTAAAATTAAACTCGAGAAAAATATAATAACACATCTGTCTTGTCCAAAAAAAAAAACACAAATAAACTCCACTTGCCTTAAAACAGTCTGGTAGACTGCTCTTTCATAATACGTATTTGCAGAAAACTCGAGCAGTGGTGTCTTTGTAAATGCGTGCAGTAAATTTTCCTCTGATGTGGATTTTCTTGAATCAATATCCCCTTAGAAATCTGAGTCTGTATAACCAATAATTTCCAAACTCCCACTAGAATATCTTTAGCATATAATCTCTTTGTTGTCATAGATATTTGAGAATATGCTTCCACTTTGCAATCAATGTTCTTCTCTTGGATCGGATTGATACCAACTAACTATTCCCCTTCTTGTAGCAAATACTCGGCTTTGATACATGCGTGCGTATGTAGAGGCCACACCTCTTGTCCAGTGAGGTATCCTACTCATCGTTCTTTACGCTCGAGAGTTTTGGTGATTGCTCCTTAGAAGATGAACTCCATACTGAAGGGTAAATTCCCTTCTTGGAATTTTCCATCTTGAACTGGCTAGATTTTATCTATATATAAAACTTGAGATAATGCCAACACCTTATTCTTAGGTCTCGTAGGAAGTTTGATTTCCAAAGAATATAGTTAGCTTCTCCCGAGAATCTTTCGTATCAAATTGTTTTGCATCATCCTTTTATGATAACAACCCTACATGTCGTTTCGATTAGTAAAATGTCATCGTAAAGGCTGAGAAAACACCTTTGTACCTTGGATCCTTTTTGTAAACACAAGGTTCATCAGGACTTTCTGAAACCATATAAAGATTATGCTTGATCAAACCTAATGTTCCATGTTCACAAATTTACTTGCTTTAGTCCGTAAATGGACCTTTTGCAACCCCACATTACCATGTGTTTCTTAGCCTCTGGCTATGAACCCCCTTAAGTTCTTGCATGTAGATGTCTCTTCTAAAGTTGCCATTTAAAAATGTTGTTTTGGCATCCATCTGTAAATCGTGTCCCAGGCGTGGCTGTGACTAAAGAATCAGAATGGATTTAGCGTGGCCCTCTTGGCGAAAGGTTTCTTCATAATCTATCCCTCTTTTTTAGGTATAACCTTTTGCCCTGATCTAGCTTTGTGAAGGTTTCTACCTTACGTCTGAATAAATCTTTTACTCTTGTAGATCGGCACGACATACCATGGGTTTTACCCCTTTAGGTGCCTCTGAACCGGTGAGGATTAGAATACATAGACTCCATCTCACGATTACATGGCTTTGAGCCCTCGCAATGCGTCAGCGTCCTCCGATCTTCTTTGTAATTTCGGGATCCTCTTAAGCTATCAGTGGTTATAGCTTAGTACGGTCGCCCGTGAAAGAGATATCTCGATGGCTTAACGTGTCGTTCTCATCTGGCAAAGCTCCAGTGGTTGTTATTGGTTACCTACTGAGGAAGATCCTCTTGATCATTTTGAATTTGATTTTGGTTATTACGGTTCCCGCGGCCTTAACTCTGTTGTTACACTATTGGTTCGCTCAGATGCTTGTTCGCCAGTATATTTTCATTTTCCCTACAGTGAACGCAGCGGCATTTGGAAACAATGGCGCGATAGGTCGAGTGATGGTTTGACGTGATCTTGGTGAGTCGAGCTCGCCGAGTACCTTACTCTGGGCTTGAAATTGTTTACATAGTCTTCCTCGAAAAATTTTGCATTAGTGCTCACTATAACTTTCTTCTACGAGGAAGCCCATAAAAGTCCACATCTCGTTCCTTTAGGGTATCGATAAGCAGACATACTTGATCTGAGATTCGAAACTTATGTGGTTCCTTTCTCAAGACATGCGGCTGAGCACCCCAGATATGAATATGGTTTAAATTGAAACTGCGCTTGGATTCCATAATTAGGTGGATGTCTTAAGCAGACTTAGAAGGAATCAAGTTGATAGTATGTAAGCGATCTACAGGCATGTCCCAACGATAGGTAGAGATGAATAACTAAGCATCGATCTCACCATGTCTAGGAGAGTTCTATTTCTCCTTTCTGCAACTCCATTTTGCAGAGGTGTTCCAGGGGCTGACGGTTGTGAAACTATCCCCTCTTGAGTTAAGTAAAACTTAAACTCTCCAGATAGGTATTCATAGCCTCAGTCGAGATCAAAATTGTTTGATATGGATACTAATTGCTTTTACGCTTTCGGCCTTATATTCTCGAAATTTAATAAGTTTCATACTTTTGGCGCATTAAGAGTAAACAAAACCATATCTTAGTAGTAAATGCGTAAAGTGACAAAATACTCATACCCACCTCTGGCTTGAAAACACATTAGGCCACATACATCAGTATGCACCAATTCCAGCGGTTTGGTTGCGCGATATCCTTTGGCCTTGAAGGGTTTTGGCCATTTTACCTTCCAAACAGGATTCACATATTGGTATGGGTTCAAATGCTAGGGAATTAAAAATCTCACTTTTCACCAAACCATGTATCCTATTAGGATTGATGTGACCTAATCGCAAATGCCAAAGGTAAGTTTCATTTAATACTTTCCTTTTCTTAGCAAGGTGATTATGTTCATTTTCAACAATTTCAATGGCATTTATATCATAGGACAAAGGGACTTAAAAAATAAAGATTATTCATAAGATCACTTTGAACAAATAAAAGAAGATTTACTTAACTGACAAGCGAAATTAAAGTCTTTGTCAAGCCGTGACTAAACAAGCGACATAAACCAAATTCCTCTTGAAATCAGAACAAATAAACAATCTTCTAAACATAAAGTCCTATTATTCTCAAAAAAATAAAACAAGCTGGTCCTATGGCCTTTACATGGAGTGGCTCTAGTTCCCAGTTTATTATCTTTGTCCTTCTTGAATGAACGTACTATGTTTGAACCCGCGCAGAGTAACAAACATGATCGGTGGCTCTGAATCAATGATCCATTTTATCATTAAAATTCTCCACTAAACCAAGCCTCGACAACAAGTAATCCACCCATTACGGCTTTTTGGTGGCCTTTAGGCAATTTGTTTCCTAGTGTCCTTTACATTAGCATGAAGCGCCCATCTTTCGGCTTAACCCCGTGCATACGATTTGTCCTTGGTATCACTTGCCTTCTTTTCTTTTTCTTGTTTCCACCCTTAGGTTTCCTTTATGTTTAACAGAACCCTCAGTAAAATTGTCTTTGTGGCTCTTTGAGAAATTGTTCGTACTCAGCCTCATGCATCAATTATTTGAGTGAGATCCATCTTATGCATATTATGGTGACTTTGAAGCGATTGAAATGTTTAGGCGGTGATTGCAGATGAGATCTATCTTCATCTCCTTTGAAGTTTGCCCCCATCACTTTTCGCTCGGCCCGATATAATGAAATCATTGCCCGAACAATGATCCTTCACGCCCACCGATCATACGTATGTTAATCAAATTAGTGATATGGCTTGTCTCACCAGCGTTACTCTTAGCAAACATCCTTAGTGCGGGCATTTCTACTCCAATAGAGGTGTTATTTCTTTCCAGATGACCTGACACTAGCGAAATATAGCCTGCAAAGTGAAGTGTTTACATTCTCCCCAGTACTTTTATTCTGTTTATGTTATATCATATTGCTTTTGGCTTAGGATAGCTAGCTTAGGGGTATCCAAGACAAACTTGATTTTCGCATAATCCAAAACGATGTATAAGTTCGTTTTCCAATCTTCAAAGTTATTTTCATCGATAGTTTTTATTCAAAATCATAGCTAGAGGTTGAAGATGTCATTTTATGAAAAAATTTATACATTGTGCACACTAATATTAGCTTTCGTATATTTTACAATAAACATATATTTAGTAAATCCAAAAACAAAAATATAGTATTTGTTGTTTATTGTGAACAATAATTAGTTTCCATAATAAATGCTCATGGTGGGTAAGACATTTATAACAAACTAAAACTTGATCTGTAAAATGAATAGTATCCAAGCCCAAGTCGAGGTCCTGAAAAAAATTGGGGGTCGCTTATCGGACTACTAACATCCACGTCTTAACTAGATAGAACCTTCTTAGATATCACCTTTCATTTCAATCATTGTTCATATGGCCCATAATAATATTATTAGAGCACCGTTGGGAAAGTTAATAAAATTATAAGTGGTTTTTTTCAATCCTTGTTTAATTTTAAAAATTCTCTTAATCTCTAAGAGTTGCGGGTGGTGGACCGATCAATACACTTAAGATTTTAAAATTATTTAAGGTCGATCGATAAAACCAGATCATGATTATCCAATGGGGCTTCACATGATATTTATTTGGACCCACAAAATTAAAAAGTTTTATCCTTGTTTAATTTTAAAATTTATACCCAATCTCTAAGAGTTACTTAGATGGTGGACGGTCGATCTAATTAAGATTTTAAAATTATTTAGGTCTAATCCAATAAAACCTGATCATGATTATCGGAGTGGGGCTTTACATGACCATTTATTATTTGGACTCACAAAAATTAAAGGATTTTTTCATATTATATTTATCTAGATTTTAAAAAAAAATCAATTTGTTATGCACATGTATAGCATTGATGCAAGATAATATGGCACCACCTAGTCTATATGTGTACTATCACAACTAAAGCATGTTACCAAATATAATATATTATCATGAATAAAAAATAATAATATATGAATAAATATAAAAGCCCCCAATCCATGGTTTTCCTAAGAAAGAAAAAATATCACAAGATCGATAATCTTGGCGTTATTGTTAATCAGTCAGAGCTTTGGTCCGACCCATCCATTTGGGTTGATTTACAGGCTTGGAGCACAAAAAGTGAAGAGATTTGAGTTGAAGCCCAAACTTTAAACACAACATGAAAACCCTAGTAGTAAGCCTCTGCGGGTTCTTCCTTCTTCTTAAACCCACATTTCTTCATTAGTCTTCAAGAATTTTACAAAATAATCCTATACCCTTATAAAATGGTGTCTGAGAAATCCTAGATGATTGCGAAATAAATCACGAAGAAACCTAATCTTATTATTAGCTAACATTCTGGCAGGTAAAAATACACGAGAGAAAACTGCCATAGTAGTTGAAGGGGCAAACCCTGATTATTCGGTAACCATCCAAACAAAAATCATATTAAGCAGGCAAACATCTTAATCAACAAATACTCTAAAAAAACCTATGTGTCATATTGCTAATCAAACACCCAAAATACATGAAGTGTTTTATATCAAATTAAAATTTTAATCACCTGAAGTTTGATGATTGTAGGAATAATCGGCGGAAGCTTAAGAATCGTCATCACGATTTAGAATGTTAAGTTAATTCTTGTAATATATGGAGTCGGATCGTGCGCATGATTTCTTGATATCTGTATGAGGCAAGCGGGATCTTGCATTATCGCCGAGGTGATGAAGCGGCAGGTACTTGAATCACTAAGAAAATATTGTTTTTCTCACATTTATTCTCTCCCAGTTGATTCGAATGCTCCAGATACAGAATTTAGGGTTGTATCTTACTCTGATTTATAAGTCTGGCCTCAATCTTAATAGTCATTAGGCCTCCACACCCCTTAGGGCTGGCTTGTGTGTGAACCCATTTAGTGTTTTAAATGACTTGAACTGCTGTATAGCGAAAATCAGCTACCAATCATCATAAACCACCGCATTTGCACAAGGCCGGCGATAAAAACACGAGAAAAAACAAATTAAAAATCACAGATTTTTGTGAAAAAATCCCACTTTATTGAAAAAAAAATGGTAGAAAGAGATGTAGAATGTGATTCGACCAAAAAAAGTGCACTCTTTGTAAAGAAATGAAATAGACAAAAACAAGATGAGAGAAGAAACGTAAAGAAAATTATATATATATATATATATATATATATCTGGTAGCACATCTGACTTTTTATTTGTCGGTATAGGAGTCTTGTGTGGAGTGCAATGCTTGTGTGAAAGCGCACTTTAAGGCCCATCTTATGTCAGCCCAATTTTAAATTCGAATCGAAATAAACAAAAATTGCACGCACATCTTATTAAAGATAAATTTATGACACTCTCTTTTGACCAAAAAAAAAAAATTAAAGCATAAAAAGGTTTATGATTTCCTTTACCCTATCAACAAATCTATGTCAACGCAAAATAAAAGTTTAGTATGTAAGAACGAGATCTAGGTTCGTAGGTTCAATTGTAAATTAATGAGCTTTTTCTTCTTTTTTTTCTTGATTCAAATTTGAAATGGAATCCAATGTTAATTCTCAAACCTAAAAGTTTTTCATTTTGGGTTCATCATTTTCACTCGTGTGCAATTTTTGCTTTTCAAGTTTTACCATCCCTAATTTGGAAGTACTATATTTTAAGGGTTAAAACTTAAAAGCCTACGAATCTTTACTTCCAGATGCAAAAGCAAAAGTATTTTGGTTCTTGTCACTTTTAAAAGTGTTTTAAAACAAAGAGAATACAATTTTGATATTCTCTCAAAACCGTTCTTTTTCTTTGAATTTAATCGTTTTATGTATTTGTGTTTTTTCAAAAAAAAAAAAAATTATGAATCAAACATGTTTTTTATGTTTCTTTTTTATTCTCCTTATTTTTTTCAGATAAAAAACAATTTTCAAAAAATATAAACACACGTACCTTTTCTCTTTTTATGTTTTTTTAACAAAAAATTTATACATATAAAAATTAAAAATGACATCAAATGTTGAGATGTGATTGAAAGGGAAGCAATTAAGTGGAATGTAAATGAGTAGAGAAGTTCAGGTGAGAATGATGGAGGATGGATTTATGGAAGCATATCTATATGTAGGGAGGAAGGAATTCATGATTGATTCGATCAAGTAGCTACAATCATTACTAGGCCCAACCATGCAATTGTCACATTCTTCCACCAAACTATTCCATATTTAAATGCACGCCTCAACTCAATCCCCACACTGGTCCAACATTTTCAATTTTCAAAATATCAATTTTTTGATCAAGGAGTATTGTGTCAAATTAATACAAATTTTAAAAATAATTATCGAAATAATTTGAAAAGCAAATTAATGTCGAAATGATACGTCGGTTCCATATTAGAGAAAATAACATATTTTTTGTCCAAAACTCATTGAGTCGTGACATTAATTTAAAAATTAATATTATAATTGGTACTATAGCGTGCTAATATGTATATCGAAATGGTCTGCTTAATTAGTTTAGGCATTATTTTGGTTTTAATCTATTTTTAAAATATTATATTTTTGTCCAAAACTCTAGTTTATGTGCGCACAAATTGATTGAAACATCCTGGTTATCAAATATATATATATGAATTTCTTGGGTGGAAAATTATTATATGAAAATTACATGTCATGTTGTATTTGACTTTCATATCCAATTGTTGTTATTATGATATACAATGAAATCCAAATCATAACTATTAAATTGGATGATGGATCACTAAAATCACAGCTTTTAAAATTGACTTCTGAAATGTGAATGTTCATATCATGAAAGATTAATGGATTTATTGTTATTGAACATCAGTTGGTTTTCAAATAAAATTGTCGTTGAAGTCAAAAGTTGTGGGTTACTAAAATGTTAGTCAAATTATAATTTTAAAGCAAACCCATGAGGCATACATGTAAAAATATGAAAAAAATAAAAATAAATAAAAAATCATTTGATGTTATGGTTTTACCTATTATGGTGAGAAAATTTGGATATTAGTGACATAGGACATAGGATGCTAATGAAATAAAGCCATGAAAGAAGGAGGATGTGTTTTACTTTCAAAGATGAAAAAATTTGGTCATTTTTGGTGAAAGAGGTAAGTCTTGTTTCAAAGGTGGAATAGTAGTAAATGTCAGGCTCCTAAGCCTTTCTATTGTGTTGATGGCAATTTCCATGATCAAATTAAAAGTTAAATGAACTTAAAATGATAGTAAAATGCATTACATTTGGTTTGAATTCCATGGTTTTGACTAAGCAAATAGGCAAGGCAGGCCATTAAAATTAGGAGAGTGTTTTGAGAAGTTTTACAAAAAAAAATTCAAAGCATTTGAACTCTTTTTATTGTTGTTTTTCAATGTGAGCATATTCTTACATACTGTTTATATTTTTAAATATTATCTAAAATTAGCATCTATCTATCTTTTTTTTAATATTATATTCCTCACAAATCCGAATCACTAGAACTCAAACCTGGACCCTGGACCCTGGACCCTGGACCCCTCCCCTCCCTATGCCTATGCCTGATGAGCTCTTAACCGCTTGTTGCCCTAGATTGTATTGACACATTTATTTATCTTTTATTGTTTATATTGAGTCATTTTTTATGCTTGTCTGAGTAATTTTTTTAACAACGGTTACAAATAATTAACATAATTTTCCAAAATAAAATCTTATTTTTTATTTTTTATTTTCTTATTAAGCATGCTTCCTATCCTTCTCAATTCATTAACCGTTTATCTTTTTCTTTTTTTTTTTCACTTCTATGGATTCAATCATGGATTCTCCCGTGTGCCCATCCTACATCCCACCATTTTACCACTTGAGTCATACCTCAAAGGCACCCTATCACCTCTCATTGATTGGATGTTAAATTGATGACTTACCTTATCCCAATCTAATTAAGAAAACCCAACCCTATCTGACTTCTAATCCTTGGTAAGCAATTTAAGCTCAATCTAACCTCATTTTTCTAAACTTGAGTCGAAATAAAATTAGTCAAACTAAATTCTAATTGGCCAACTTAAACATAGATTGACCAAACTAAACTCAAATTCATTGATTTCACCGAGTTAGACTAGAATAGTGAACGTTAATCGAATTGCATTTTAAAATCTAAAAAAAAAAGAATAAGCTTATTATGAATATAATAAAATTCTTATTGAGTTTAGTTCAGACTTAAGTTATTTGAAACAAAAAATCCATCCACAATGATTATTAAAAACAAAAAACTTTTATATATTATTACAAGTAATAATAAATAAGACAAAGACAAACATTTACAAATAGAACAAACTAAAGTATCTTTCTAAAAAAGAGCAAGCATGTGATATAATATAGGTGCCTCTCATAAATGCAAATAAATAAACATTATTATTCAAAATAATAAGCAGTATGAAATATCAAATAAGCATTGATTGTGTCTCTTAAAATGTTTTTCTCTTATTTCTATATGTTTTTATTACTAAAAAACAGAGAACCAAACAGCGCTCTCTATGTTTTTCCCTATTCTCTTTGTTTTTCTGAATAAAACCAAATTTCAAAAACTATAAACCCCTAGATATTCAATTTATATGATACCTCCACCAAGCAAGCAAGCAAGCAGCAAACGCCCATTGCCCCCAAAAATTATGGAGACGAATTTCTCCAAATAATCAAATCTACATTAACATTCTCACAACATATCAGTTCTGAATCTCCTAAATTTTACAAAAACCTGTAAGCATTTCACAAATTGAACATTGCAAACCAAAATCCCACAAATCAATTTTTATATGTAGTAATATAATAAGTTCGTTAATAGAAAAAACAAAATAAATAAAATAAAATAAGAAAATTTACTTCTTAGGAAGCATGATTTATGAATAGGCCTTAGCTAACAGGCAAGTAATTTTCTGATGAAAGTAAATATAGCTACTCCAGACACAAAAAACTTAACTTGGTTCTCTCTAGCACTTTAAAAATAAGGAGCTTCTCAAGGTTTAACAAATCACATGCATTAGAAATAAAACAGAAACAGAAAAATTCTTGTGAAGAAAGTCTGAGGGTTTCTTTTCGCCCCTCAGACAGTCACATCTGTAAATATCATTCAGGCATTGAAATGTGTCCTATATCTGTCTCAACAGCCAAAAAGCAGGCCAAGATGAACCAACATCATTCAAACCCTCAGATGTTAAGCATATAAGCTTAAATATTACAAAACTGGTGGCTTGCTCCCAAAGTTAAAGATGATTTGATTAATGGAGGAAAAGGAAGGCATAGAGAGACAGACACATCTGGATAAAAAGACAGAAGACCCGGGAATCGGGGGATCCTCTCTTGTTTTCAAAATGCCCAGTAACTCAATATTCACAAGGTTCCAAAGTCGAAGGCTTACCTGATTATTGGGGAGGAGGGCTTGCCCAGCCACTGTGGCTTCTTATTTGAGATGAAACAGATGCCATATAAATTATGAGAGCATAAAACATGATCAATCCTAATGTGGGCTATACCAAATTGGTTGATAAACCTTGACAACAAGAAATGAAACTTTGCACAACTGACTATAATTTAAGTTTACGGGACATCTAACAACAGAATATATTGAGGGTGATGAAACCCCATGAAGAATTGCTTTTCAATTTTACTAGCTCGAACGACGGACCTCACCAGCTTGTCTTGTGCTTCTGCTACTGCTTAAAGGGGCTGAAATCTGACCTGACAGTTGGACATCTGCAAGTGAAACAGACCCAGTCTGGGAGAAAATCATACCAACTGAACTACTGGTGGTGTTTCCAGATGAAGGCATTCTGGTGGAGTGTGAATCCTTTTTCGGCCCTGAAATAAATTCAGGCCGCAGCTCTGAAGATGAAAATGAAGGGGCCAGAGTAGCCAGTGAAGACCCCACAGAATAAGGAGCGACAGGCATATCAGTGAGAGAAGAAGCCGATGGACTGTATCTCATGTTTCCCATTGGATGATCGAATTTACATGTGGACCCAAACTTGCAGTACCCATTTTGCAGATAGAAAGTGCGAGTTGCCTCCTGTTCATTGAAGATGGTAAGGATCCAGATAAAACACTACAAATAGCACCTTGTCAATGAATAGAACATTCAAAGATTCCATAAATGTTTATAGAAACAGGCAGAAACAAAGAAACTAAAAATAAACTTAAATCATTTAGGTTTATGATAAGCTATTACTAACTAAATTAGCTCGAGTAATATACTTATCAGATAACCTCAATGGATATTGCTAAGCTACCAACTTTTCTCGCAGCTTAAGTTGTTAGAGTGTTGACCCAAATTGTATATCGAAATAAGACCTCATCAAAAACAGATGTGCAGACAAACCTATAGCTTAAACTGTTAAGATATAGAGTGAATGCATATTAAGCTAACAATTATGAATTCTCTAAGGTAAATAATACAAAAGGCTAGAAAAACAAAGAAAATTTGTGATTGACATTTTAATTGTATCTTTTTCTTTTTATATTTGCCTCCACATGGGCACATGATTCTTCTTGCTTGCTAATCAAAATAATAATAATATGAATTTAATTAAAGATTACAAACATTGTGTAAAGATTGAAGTTCCTGGACATGAGAGTGATACAAAATCAAAATTTAATTTGCATCCTAAGCTCAAGACCTCACATAGCAAGGCAGTTAACTCCACTATACAAGCAACCAAACATCCATACAGGATAGCTTTATCATGTGAAGTCACTACAAAAAATACATTTGACCTACATGTGATCAGTTAATTGCACTGAAAGATGCATTACATGTATTTTCTTGGCGTCGATCAAATTTCTTCAATGTCATGATGAGACCCCGTGTGAAGGTGTAGCTGATTCCACAGCAAATCGTACTTGTACCAAAATAACTAAACACGATGAAGTTGAAGTCTCAAGTCCCAGGTTTTTATAGCTGGACATGAATCCCTTTTTGTCATTACACTATATTTAAGGTCATAGCTATCATTAATTTATAATCCATTTTGTCTTTATGCATTTTCCAACTTCACTCCTATTGGTCTTTCATTTTTTGTCCCTGCAGTGCATTTGACAGTTTAAAAAGTACTATCCCTATGTCCTAACTAGTAAGTGTGGGCTTTGTTAGACAAATCAAAGAGCTTTATTTCCCATTTCATTCTTTCAGAGGGAATTCATTTCATCTCAGAATCTTGGTTACATCCCCATATTATATGCTTAGTTTATAATTTTTTCATTGATGGCCAACACGTTTTACTAGAAGTGTGGCAAGCTTTTTGCGTTGCCATGAATCTATTTTAGAAGCCCCAAAATTTATTCTCTGGACTTCACAGTACAGACATCTTAAACTATGCCCATTCATTGCACCAATCAATTGCATTTATCGGAAAAGGAATTAGAAAACCTGGTATCTAGGCAACAGCAGGAGCTTCCTTCCAGTGGCATCATTTTAAGGATGCCAAAGCAAGGTGTGTACTCAAGTAAGAAAAGTAACATTAGATTAACCCTTCTTTCATCAAATAATAAAGCTTGACAATAAAAGATCTTCCAAAAACAGGTCCTTTCATTCAAAAAAGAACATAAATATACCTTTCAAAAGAGGGGGAAAAATCTAAAACAACTTGGCTAGTCATACATTCATGAAAAGGGATAGATCATAGACAATATCATGCATAGAGGAAATTTTATTAAAATAATGAGGTCATTTGTTTTTCCTATCAGTATATGACATGTTAATCTCTAGAAATTATTTTGCAAAGTACTAAATAATTATGAATTGCCTCATCATCGTTGAATTTTAGTGTTTGATTAGCTAGGGGCTAGCGTTAGGTAGGAGGAGAATGAGAGGTCAGAGGAAAAGGGATTTGTTAACGTAAGTGTTGCACCCATATTAAAGCCTTTATGGCACAATGAATACCAAAGGAATAGTTATGCATGTAGAGGTGCCTAGAACTTTGGAAAGCCAAAAGCTTCAATTTGATATCCAGATGAGACAAATCCCGAGCCTATATGTTGTTGCCATGTGTTCCAAATTCCTAATTAATATAGATTCCTCTTAGTAAAAAATATTGTTCCTTTTTTTTATACGTAAAAAAGGAAATCAGGAAATCTATCAAAAGAAGACTAAAAAGCCCATCCTCGAGGAAGTATACAACACCCAGGCTATAAAAAAAAGCAGTAAAAACAAAAAGACCCACCCAACCCCCAAGATTAACCCGTAAGCCAATAAGACGAGAAGGCTAGCTACAAAAGAATCAGAATTTACAACTGCCCTTGTTCAAGAACAAAAAGAATAGACAATAGCAATTCTAAGTCTGCCGAGGGAGAACTCTCCATTCTCAAACACGACTCTATTCCTTTCCTTCCATATTGCCCGGAACAGACAAAAGGGTGCAGCCCTCCAAGCCTTTCTTTCACTTTTTATGACAGGGACATTGCTCCAACCAAAAAACCAGTCCTTGATTAGTCATGGGGGCACCCAAAGAACTCCCACAGACGTCCACAAAGGACCAAATTCCCCCATATCATGGGAGCGTGTAACAACCAGTATGATGTTATCTTCCATCCTTCCCACCACAAGGGCTGTTTGCAAGGGAGAAACCCCTCCTCTTGAGCAATCCATGGTTAATACTCTTCCCCACCAAGCTTCCCAAGTAAAGAAGCCCATTTGGGAAGGAACCCAATTATTCCAAAATAATCTTTTTGAGAAAAGGTATGTCTCTCTCTCTTGTAAGCTTCCAAGCCCTTCTATCATCTTCAAGGGAGTTTATCTTTTTATCCTTGATCAGATTGAAAAGATTCTCCACCATCTCCAATTTCTAATCATTGAAATGTCTTTCAAACCGGAGATCCCATCCCCCTTGCTATCCTACAAGCCTCCAAACCTCCTTCAGTGGCTTCTTTAAAACCAAACAGTGTATAAAGCATAGGAAAAAGCACATTGAAGCATAGGAAAAAATATTGTATATAATATTTCTTAAATTGATACAGTGTTGTAATATTAGATTTCCGTGTAGAATAAGGAATGACTTCCTTATAGAATAAGAAAAGTTGATAAGAATATCATTATAAATATTCTTAATCATGAGAGAGGAAAAGTCGAGGGAGATAGAAGCGGGTTTATAAAGGCTATACAAGGTAAGTAGGAAATCTGAGGAATAACAGGAAATACATGTTGGAGTGAGGAAGTTCGTGGCTCAAGGTATGAATACAAGAAGCAAGGAAATATGGAATATTTTAGGAACCCAATAGTTGAATGTAGTTCTGCCCTTTGTAATATTCTCTATGGTCTCGGACCACTAAGAACATTTATATATACTAGATGAGGACCTATTCAAGGGCCGATGCATTGTACTTCCCGGGTCTCCCATGCGAAATCGAAGATATGATCAACTATTCAATGGGTCTAAATGTTGATATGATGTACTAAGAAGTGTCCAATATTTTCCACAAACTAGCGTCATATATTTAAATCATAAAATTTGAATCCATAAATAAAAATCTAATGGGTTTCTCCTAGGCCTTTTGGCAAGATTTCTAGGAGTTGGTGAAGGAAGAGATTTTGTGCTTTTTTAAGGAAATTTTGAGAGGGAAACCCACTTACAAAGAGTTTAAACTCTACATTCATGGTGTTGATTCCAAAAAAATTGGAGCTAAAGATTTAAAGAATTTTAGGTCCATAAGTCTTATGGGTAGTTTATATAAAATCTTAATTAGCGTCCTTGCTAATAGGTTGAAGAAATGATGGGAGACTTGGTCTTGGATTCTCAAAATAAATAGGTGGAAGGGGTATGAATTTTACATGTCCTCGTCGCTAATAAAGCCATTGGTTCAAGATTGAGATGCTTGAGAGGGGGATGATGTGCAAATTGCATATAGAGAAATCCTATGACCATCCTTCACGGTGGATGAGAAGAAGGGGCTTTGGTGAAAAACAAATGGAGTGGATCTTGGTCTACATCCCCACAACCAGCTTTTCAATCTTGATAAATGGGTACGAGGTACTGGGTTCAAAGGGTTAAGTCAGGTGGCCCTCTATCCCCACTTTGGTGTTGGTTGTAAGGCCTTAAGTTCTCTTTCAAGAAGGACAATGGAGGGTGGTTTCATCTAAGGATTTAGGGTGGGAGGGAAATGCGAAGGAGTTCAAATCTCTCATCTCCTATTCACAGATGACACTCTTCTTCTTTTTTATAAGCAAAAGGGAATTCATTAACAGGGTTGACCAATACACCCCCAAAAAGAGTATATAGGAAGTATACAGAAAGACCCCAGGCATATACAAAAGAAGCAAAAACACCAACCCCTTCTTAAGGCCTAACCAGATGCACCGGCTTTCTAATTATCAAATAATCATCACAAACGACCAATCTTGCCTAGGAACACAAGGAATATACCAAAAAAAATTTCAGCCTGCTTAGTGAGAATTGTTCATCTTCGAAAACCACTTTGTTTCTCTCATTCCATATTGCCCAAAACAAGCAACAAAGAGTAGCCCAGTCTTTGTCATCATCCTTAAGGAATCTTGTTCCAGCTAATTATAACATCTTTAGTCATCAAAGGTGTCACCCATGCAATATCCAAGGCTATCAACAAAGAGGACCACAAAGTCCTTATTTTGAGGCAGTGTATCAGGAGATGGTCTATATTCTCCTCCTCTTCCCTACATAGGTAGCATCTTTTAGCAAGGGAGAATCCTCTTCTCTTTAGCTGATCCAAAGTCAAAACTAACCCACTTTGAGCTTCCACACAAAATCCTATTTTCGTAGAGACTAAGCGGTTCCGAGCCATTCTTTTGGAAAGGTTCAGCCCCTCTTCTCCTTCGACACATCAAATTGGACCCTTACGATTATATGATCCATCTTTAGTAGATTTCCACACCATTTTATCCTCCTCTACAGGGTTAATTTTTCTGCCCCTAACTCTCCCGATCAAGTTCTCAACATTGTCCATTTCCCAATCATTAAACGGCCTCTCGAAATTAAAATTCCACCCTCCTTGCTCAGAATTCTCCCAGACCTCCATCACTTTTGTCTCTCTCGATCCAGCCATAGAGTAAAATCTGGGAAACAGGTCACACCAAGGGATTTCACTACACCAACTGTCCTCCCAAAACCTCACTCTATCCCTCTTGTCGACTATCAAACTGTTGTTCAACTTTATATGTACAGCTTCCTTGTGAATTTCTTTCTAGATGCTAACCCCATGACTTCCTCTAATCCCCTTGGTGAACCAACCTCCAGCTTCAGTCCCATATTTCAATGTAATAAAAAGTCTCCAAGGAGCTTCTTTTTCAGCTATAAACCTCCAAATCCATTTGTCCAAGAGAGCCCTATTTAGATTTAAAAGCCCGCGAACTCCTAACCCTCCCTTGTCCTTATTCAGACAGACTGTATCCCAATTCACTGTATGAGTTCTCCCTTCCTGATTTCCACCTCCCCCAAGGAAATCCCTTTGAATTTTCTCAAGTCTCTTGCTAACAACCTTCGGGATTCTACAAGTAGACATCATATACAAGGGTGTACTAACCAACGTGCTACGTATAAGTGTAATTCTTCTGCCTTTTGAGATGTAGTGTCTTTTCCATAAAGACAGCCTCTCAACAGAATTTTTCCTCCACATTGTCCCAAACTGCCAAAGATTTGTGCCTTGCGCCAAGAGGGAGACCAAGATAAGTTGTTGGCAATAAGTTAACATTACACCCCAGTTCTTGAGCCAAAACTTCAGGGCTCTCCACGTCACCCACAAGGATTATGGAACTCTTATCCAAATCTATATGTAGACCAGACATTACCTCAAACAGTAAAAGAATCCATTTCAGATATATCATTTGATCCCTTGAGTCATCTGCGAAGTGTAGATGTGAAATCAATATCTCTCCCCTTCCCCTCCCCTCGACTCTGTGCCCCTGATAAAAAGCCACCCAGAGCTACTTTATTAACTTAGGATGAAAAGGCATCCATACCAATCATAAACAGATAGGGGGATAGAGGATCTCTTGTCTCAAACCCTTAGAGCTATGGAAAAAACCACAGGGACTGCCATTAATCAAGATGAAGAAGGTGGCCATCGAGATACACCAATATATCCAACCTAGCCATTTTTCTCCAAACCCCATTCTTTGCATAATCTGAATTAAGAAGTTCCAACTCACATTATCATAAGCCTTCTCTATGTCCAACTTGCAAAGAACTCCTTTTCCCCTTTTTTTCAAGGAGTCCACTTTTCATTAGCCATCAAGGAAGCATCCAAGATCTATCTGCCTTCCACAAAAGCATTATGGGCAACATTAACAACCTTTCCCACTACCCGCTTCAGCCTGTTTTCCAAGACTTTGGCAATCCATTTATAGATGCTTCCTACAAGACTAATAGGCTTGAAGTCTTTTAGGTCCTCTGCTTCTCCTTTCTTTGGAATCAACACGATAAAGGTTGTGTTCAAACTCTTGACAAATCTTCCAGTGTTGTGGAAGTCTTTGAACATATTCATTATTTCCCCTTTTTATTGTATCCCAATTCTCCTACCATAACACTACTGTAAACCCATATGGATCTGGCGCTTTGTCTCCCCTCAACTCGAGGCTTGGGTTCGATCTTCTCCCGAAAAAGGGGATTCAAGTCTAGAGGCTTCTAACTCATCAATCCTAGACAACACTCTTCTTTTTAGTGATCACTTTCCAAATTAGCTCACTTATTTAACTTAGGTATTGCTTTGGTTTGAGCTGCCCCAGGCCAAGATTCCTTGGTAGGAGCTAATTCCAAAAGGGGATGTCCCTCATGTGAAGGATTTAGCTTCAATGATGACTTGTGTTACAGGAAAACTGCCTGCTAAGTATTTGGACCTACCCCTTGGTGCTCCCATTAAGGTTAAAACTGTTTGAGATGTGGTGGAAGAAAGATTTTTCAAAAAATTGCCTCTTTGAAAAAGCCTCTCAGAAGGAGGAAGGTTTAAGGAAGAATCACTTTGTTGAAAAGTACTTTGAGCAAACTTCCAATTTATTTTTGATCATCTTTCATTATTCCTATGTCGGTGGCTAAGAGATTGGAAAAAAATCCAAAGAGATTTTCTTTGGGGAGGGGGTCTTAGTATTGGGGATTTAACCAATTTCAATAAAGCTCTTTTAAGCAAATGGTGTTAGAGATTTACAAAGGAAAGGGATATGTCGTGGAGAAAACTAATAGTGGACAAGTTTTAGTGATGAATTGAGAGGTCGGTGCTCTCAAAAAGAGAAAGAATGTCATAGTTGGTTTGTGGAATGCATTAGAAAAGGATGGGAAACTTTAAATCCAAAACATGATTTGAGGTGTGTAAAGGAAGAAGGGTGAAATTTTGGCATGACGTTCAATGTAATGACATATCTTTGAAGGATTCTTTTCATTCTTTATTCACTTTTGCTATAGCTAAGGAGGTTCAAGTGGATGATGTTCAAGAGGTATAAGGAGGGATGTTCACTTGGAACTCTTGCTTCTCAAGAAACTTTCATAATCAGGAGTTGGTCGATATATAGAATTTTTTTCTAAAACTTAACAAGTTTGATAAAATGGTTTGGAAAGTTAACAAGAATAGGGTATTCTCTGTTAGGTCCTTTTAAGATGCTTTTTTTTTTTTTATCAGAAACAAAACAGGTCCTTTTATGATGGATTGGAAGAGGGGTGAAGTGGCTTTTCCTTCAAAGACAATATGAGGCTCATGGACTCCTACCAAAGTGTGTTTTTTTTTTCATCAGAAAGCAACTTAGGGCCAAATCCTACTATAGACCAACTCAAGAGGAGAGATGGGTTATGACAAATTTTTGTTCTGTGTAAACAAGCAAATGAATTGCTAGAGCATCTTCTCATCCTGTGAAATAGCTTGAGAATTATAGCACTTTCCCTGCTCCTCCTTTTGGCATTTTGTAGGTTCTCCCTTTTTTGTTGAGGATTTGTTAGTGGGATGATATGTAGCTTAGTAGGTAGCATAAGGAGGAAGGTGGAGAGAACAACCCTCTCTTTGCCTTTAATGAACAATTTGGAAGGAGGAAAATCAAAAAACTTTTAACAGATGAGCAAGAAGACCCCAAGTTGTTTGTTATCTGCTACATTGGTTTTTTTTTTTTTGTTTGTTTCTCTTTTTTATACTTTCAGTATACTGTATTTGTCACTTTTAACTTCACTTTTTTTCATTAATATACACATGCTTATTTGCCTCTCAAAAAGAAAGGATATGAAAAAGCTCATTCACCACCGATTGAAAAAGAAAAAAAAACTCCGTCTCCAGCTTGTAACTTGGGTCGTCCAATCACAAAGCATGATCCTAAAACTATGTGGAACCTTTCAAGTTTCATTGACTTGATTTTCATTCCATAAAAGAATCATACCACTTCAAGCACAAAGTTAAATCCATTCATACATTATCTAGTCAAGATATATTTCCTTATAGGAAAGAACAAAGGCATTCATGCTCAAAAGGAAGCCTAACCCAAGTTTTTTTTTTTTTTTTTTTTGATAAGTAAAAAATAAGTGTATTAGGAGAGGGTGCTAAAATTGCGCCCAAGAGCAAGTACAAGCAATAAGAAACTCAACCCTCACCCCCAAACAAAAAAACCTCTATACAAACTAGCCCCTCAATCACTTACATCCCACCCAATCAATAAACCCAACTACGGTCGAAGGACCATTCTCTATAGACAACCTAGTCTCCGACCAAAGCAAAAGAAGAAACAAAAGCTTAACCCAAGTATTGTTACAACCTCAACCAAGGTTCACAAACTAGAATAGCTGATCTTGATCAAATTTTTCTTGATTCTCATTAATTGTTTATAGGTCTCATCCTATCAAAAATTGTTGTCATGGACATTCATTAATAGAAATATGAGACTAAGACCAAAAAAAAAGGTCTAGATTCCTTAGTGCATCAACAATCATAGCTCATACAAGGGCACGGTCTTGAAAGGGGAAAAATGGATAGAATTGGAATTACCATTTTTCTAAATCGCTATGTATACATTATAAACATGCTCCTCTTTTTTCTTTTTCTTTTTTATCAGAAACAAACATATAAACATGCTCCTCATAAAAGCTGGCATAAAAACAACAATTGAAAACAATTAAACAAGGTGGAAGAAAGGGGGGAAGACACCTGCTCAATTATTCACTAAAGATGCTTTGATAATAGGCACACCCAACTAATAAAGAATAGCTGTTTGTTTCCCTTGAACACCAACAGCACTAAGCCATTAAAAAATAAAAATTACAGCTTGATATAAATAAATAATTGCACTTGCTTTAGTAATAACTCATGTGTCTCATGCATGAGACAGACATCAAGTAACTGCAGCATCTGCCCCAATCCATGAGTCAAACACACCAGAGAAGGCAAATGCCCATAAAACACTCTGCTGCATTCACACGTCCATCTCTAACAACACCTTACCTAGTTTGTGAATCTTCACCTAATTAAACAGGTCACCATATTGGCACCTTTCATGTGAACAGACAAGAAAGTGAGGCAATTAGGATGGGAAATGTTAGCAAAGCAGGGTGATGTTACTCTAGAGTTGGAAGGATCATTCTGCTGGATTTCTTGTGCAGCTAATCATGTGACAGGGAACCAATCGGTTGATTTCTTTTGTAGGGGATTTTCTACCCCCATAAGCTTTTGAGTTCATAGTCATAATTTTTTTCTATTTTTCTTTTCATTTTATATCAGAGTCATGTAGTGGTACTAATTGGGTAGAAGAGTTCAAATTGGGTGGTAAAATTTCTCATCCATTATAAGAGAGTACCCATTTGGAGGGAAAGAAATCTTTTGGAGAGCTTCTAATAATAGCAGATTCATGATCAAGCATTCAAACATTCCTCCTTGTATCTCTTTTGAGATTGGGTTAAAGTGTCCTTTGGGAATTGTTTCTTGTCTTTGTTTACTATGTGAATTTGTTAAGCTCTATGTAGGATAGAGGCGCTAGCATTTATGCCTTTGTGCTGTTATTTGTCCTTCCGACTACTTTGTATACATCGTCTATACTTTCTTTTTCTTTTTATGTTGGATAAAATGTCTCATGATCAAGGATATTTGAGATTTTTTGCTTATATGAGTTTTGTCAATGCTATCATGGTGAGATTAGTTACTAGTTCTAATTTGATACGAATTTATATTTTTTGGGAACTAGAAATGAGAGGGTATATTAAAAAGTGCCAGCAAAAACTTTCTTGTTTTTTCTTTTATTGACAATAAAAATTTTACTCATCAATATCTATGCATAAGTATATTATGTAAGTATCCTGAAATTCATACTGCGACAAACTAAAGAAGTAGACATGTAACGACATCTAGCACCCATGCAACATAGCTTGAAACCATGACTTTGGCATCAATCAAACATTAGCTGTCAAGCTAACAGCATATGAAAGACCACTTCTTCATATGAAAGATAATTTGCTTTAGCCAGGTCATTAAAAGGATAGTTCAGCTTTGCAAGTAGATGCCCTCTGTGCAAAGAGAATGAGGAAAACATAGACCACCTATTGCTTCACTGCCCCTCAGTTTGGGGTTTTTGGGCTGCCCTCATTTCTTTGCAAGGAATGGAGTGGGTATGCCCATTCCTGATTAAAGACTTAATGGTGGGTTGGACAACTTTTCCTATAAGAAAGAAAGCAAAAAGTCTATGGCAAGCAACGCTCTCTAGCCTATGTTGGGCAATTTGGAAGGAAAGAAACATGGTGGTCTTTGATAATGTTATTTTTTCCCAAGAAAGGTTGAAAAACTCCTTTATAACGTCCCTTACTTCTTGGACAGGCCTTATCTATGAGGGGGAGTACTCTATTGTAAATTTATTAATGTGTATTCTCTAGTACTCATGGGGTGGTAGGTTTCTGTTTTCGCCTTTTTTTGGTTCTTCTTGTATACAACTTGTATGCTCTAGGGCCTGGCCCTGTTTTGTTAATACATTGTCCACTTTACTTATCAAAAAAAAAAAATTAAAAGGATAGTTCATGAAATTTCAATAGCTTCAGCAATACATTGAAATGGTTAGAAAGATACAGTAGAGAACCAGTTTCCACATTCAATGATCTGTCCTTGATACCAAAGACCTTGTTATACAATCTAATATCTAGAGATAAAAAGGAAATAATAAATAAATGACAGGAGCATGTTTGTACTTTTTGAGCAATTTTGAACTAAGGAAAATCAAATTTGGACTCAAATTATAAAATACAGAAATAAAATGGGTGAATATGCATACCGGACGGAGAGGAAAACCCAAGGGGCTGAGGACACAATTTGTTTTTGGTATAACCCACTCCCGAGGGTGATGATACCTGCAAGATGATCCAAATTTACAGTCCCCTGTTCTCAAGTAGTACTGACATTCTTGTTGGCCTGGTCTCTCTGGAAAGACTTGCTCCTTCTGGTTACTGCTTGAAGGGCTAGCCGAAGACGGAAGGGATGGATAGGGTCCTGCAAGTGTATGTGTTGAAGGTAGCTGCGTGACTCCATACAGAGAACCAGCACCTACTGTAGGTTGAGCACCAGGAGACAGTACAGGGCTTACAGGTGTCTGCAACACATAAATAACATTACAAAGTATATATATCTCTTTCACAACTCGATGTAAAAAACAGAACCATGTAACATACTGAATAAGGACTCCAACCCGGAATAGGAACCACTCCTGGGGGGAACAGAACAGGACCATAAGGGCCTTGTACATATGAACCGGGTAATACTGGAGGCCTTGGCACCCTCCAGCTAGTAGACGTCCCCCCATATTGTGTTGGTGTAGGAACAGAAGGAGATTGCACCGTCGGATAAAATGTAGGTGCAGATGCTGGCAATGATGTGCCAGCTGGTTGAGGATGATGGAATTTACATGTTATACCGAACTTGCACTGCCCCGTTTTCAAATAGTAGGAGCATTCGTTCTCACCCTGTTGCACAATTTCCAATTCATAAACATAAGCTAAATGGAAGTGACCATTCCCAAATTACAACCATGCTGGTTTAGCAAAACATATTTTGATTACAAAAGGTGAAGAATAAAAAAAACCAAATCCCAACCGGTCTTAGTGGGTATCCGTAAATATTTAGTGGCACATGGCTCAGGGATCCACCACCATTTCTTGGATGGTGAAACTTGCAGGACGCGCCAAATTTACAGGTCCCAGTCTTCAAATAAAACTGCATATTTAAGTATAGGATAATAAGCCTTCATGATAATGCATAACACAATTTTCAGCAGATCCAAGGATTCCATATCGGTAGCAAATCAAAGCATTCTATCTCTATCAGTAATTTTGTATTCAGTCAACAGACAACAACATACCTGGCATACTGACTCCCAGTGCTCTGGATACTCTCTCCTCCTCCAGATCTTAGCGCAAGAAACACAGGTAGCATTGCATCAAATTACATAGGAAAACTCCATTTCCGTAACCTTTGTTTGGCTCCAATTGATAAGGAAAATAAAGAGCATGCTTAGAGCAGAAACCATTCCAGCATTTTTTCTGTTCCCTTTCTCAGTTCCTAGAATCAAGCAGATTGCATATGACCACAAATATCTTGTTTCCTAGCAAGTGACTGAAAGATCAGGACCTTTCATGATGACACAGCCTACTAAAACACTCAAATTGTCAAATCCCAGAAATCACTTTTATTTAGTTTCACCATAAATATAGTAAAGCTGAAAGATTTAGCTCAATTTAACTCCCGAAATCAAACAGGGGCCTCAAAAAACAGGCAACAAGACTTACTCTATTGATTCTAATGCAAATGATTGAACAAACAATAAATGATCCAGGGTTTACCGAGCTGCGATCGCGAGGATGGTGCTGCCGGCACCTGCCAAGCTGCGAAAGCCTTGATCTTCATATAGTAGACACAGTCAGGCACACCATGCCGCTCAGGGTATGATTCCCTGCTGCTCAACCCCAAGCGCCACATCGACTCTATATAACAGAACAAAAAATCAAAGAAAAACCCCAATCAAATCTCCGCATTCTCACAAACCCCTAGCAGATGCCTCACAGCACACGAAGGCGATAGAAAACGAAATGAAATTCAAATGCAAAACAAATTAACCCCGCCTTCAAGGCCCCGACACCGCCCTGACCGGACTCCATTCCACCAGGAATCCGATTGGGACCGTCCTCGCCGGGCCGTCCGTACAATTCCCGCCAAAGACAAGGCCTTTGGGTGTGCGCGTATATAACTTTACAGAAATGAATCTAGAAAGAGAAAGGGAAAGCGTAAGTCTCCGTCTAGACGCTTCTAGAGTGTTCTATACTATGCTGAAAAGATCGGAGAGAGCTCGATCGAATGAACGGCGAAGCAGAGAGATGGAGAATGGTGTCTCTCTCTCTCTCTCACTCCCTCACTTTCTCTCTCTAAACAGAACTCTCACTCATTCAGTCTCTCTCTCTCTCTCTACGACCGTACGGTCTGGTTTTAGCTCGTGTTTTTCCTCTGGTTTTTCAAAGCCTTTTTTATTTATTTACCATTTTATTTTATTTTGGTAATTTATTTTTCCTACTTTTTCTGCTTTCGTCTGTTTCTTTCCATACCCGCAAAACCGTAGAGGAATTGCTTCCATTAAATAATCGGTAACGTGGAATTTCTAGCTCTATGGGTAACCGACACTTGTTTTTCACATAAAATGTCCGAAACGCCCCTGGTCGCCACCCTCCTAGATGGGCTCATTTGAGGGTCATTGTCGGAAGCGTGACCAAACCCTTCCATTTTCAATTGCAAGCTTCCAAAATATTCATCAATTTATACAGCAAATCCACTTCAATAATTTTTTTATACTAATTTGGGATTGATTATGGGTGTAATAAAAGAAGGGTAAACGGGACAAATTCGTCATTTCACTTTAAGGTTAGGTCGACTCCTAATTATTCTGTCTTAAATGTTGACTCATTCAAGAAGGGAGCCAATAGAATAGGGGCCTATTTGTAAAGTGGTCTTAGACTTTTCTCGTTTCGGATAGTTACCAAAACTTACGATCTGCTCGCATTTTGGTCACATTTGTACTAGCAATTCAAACCATTTTTCCATTTTCACATTGTGTGTAAAAATTGATTCGATTGAATCGAAAAAGGGGTTCGAATTTGATCCAAATTTTATTGAAAATGACATTAATAGATGGTTTAACCGGTCAGATTCGTCCATCTAATCCGATTTTTATAATATTATATTACATCTGTAGTTTTAAAATTAATAATATTTTAGGATGATTAGATTAAAATACCCTTTAAAACTCAAATTTTAGAAATCTAATCTTTCATCGATTTTTATCACTAACAAAAATACATACATTATTCTCTTACAAAAATAATTCTTTCTGTTATAAAGAAGAGATAAAGGAAGAGAGAACAAACAAATAAGCTACAAGAATCCTTTTTCGCATACATTTCATTATCATTAATACGATGTAAATAAAAATTGTGATTCGCATTAAATATGTGGTCATTCACATTTCTTAATTAATTATTTATAACACTTCATCTTTAATGACTATTACTATATAGTTAATGTATACCATTCAAAACATTTGTGATAAAATCCCGATTGAATAAAACACGAACGAAGGGAAAAATAATCTGATATCTTAACATCTTTATGATTTTATAAACGATAATGACATAATATTTCATTTTAAATATCTTTTACTGGCCATCTTAGTGGCGAAACTTGTAAATAAATCTGTTAGATTATCCATTTGGGCCTTTATCTGTTTAACGTATTGATTCCTTGTTGTTACAAAGTTCATGAGTATATAAAATTTTGGTGAAATGTGCTTAGTTTAATCCTTTTAATATATCATCGATTTGAGGCTTGTGCAATCTCTAGCAACATTATCTTCGTATAATACTTGTTGGTTTGTTCTTGATAGAATAATCATGGTTTTCTAATTTGTTGTATCGTGTATAATGGCTTAATTATCCCGACTAAACCGTACATGACAAGTATTTATAAATGGTTGGAGGAGGTGGCCATGGATTGTTTGTTTCTTGGCTATACCAGATATAGCGTATTTTTCGCAGAAGTAAATATATCTTGTGTGTGATCGAGTTTTGTGATGGTCCGAAAGATAGTCTGCATTTGCATAACCGAAAAATTGTTGTTTTAATGTTTTGGAATAAAATAATCTCATGTTACATGTCCCACGGGGATATCTTCTTACATGTTTAATTATGTTCCGTCGTTTTAGTCACATGCATTGCGTGTAAGATATGATCTTGAGGCCAAGCAGTGCCATTTCTTCTTTAAATTTGAAAGCGGATCTTTGGTCAACAGCGAACTAGCAATAATGGGAGCCCAGAAGTGTGATTTATCCATATGAAAGCGCTTAAAAACTTTTTTCTGTATATGTTGATTGATGGATTAATACACCGTCAAAACAATGCTGTATCTGTAGGCCGAGACAATATTTTGTTTTCCCAAAATATTTCATTTCAAATTCCTTATTTAAGTAATCAATTGTTTTGATGAGCTATTCAGGAGTCCAAATAAAATTCAAATCATCCACATATATAACAATAATTGCAAATCCAGTTGCTACTTTATTGATAAAACGTATGGAGCCGTCGAATTATTCGCATGTATCAGCCTTTTGGCAAATATTGAAGCCACTTGATTATCTACGTTCGATCATTTGTTTTAATCGCGTATAAAGATCGTTGTAACTTGTTTGAATCGTGTTATGTGGTTTTAAATTCATTACTTCGGGTAATTTGAATTATTAAGGGATTTTTATATATACATCAATATCAATAGATCTATATAAATAGGTTGTGACTATCAGCCTCATATCAAGTTATTCGGAGACCGCTAAATATATTAAATAACGAAATGTAGTTGCATCCATTACGGGAGAATACGTTTCCTCATAATTAATCCCATGTATTTATGAGAAGCCTTGTGCCCTGAGGCATCTTTTACTCATCGCGCGATTTCATTTCTCATTTCTTCGATACAGATGAAAAAAATTATTCAGTCTATGTAATTTATCGTCATTCTTATGAAATTGGTTTTTCTCCCCCTAATGGCGATAAAACATTTTCATTAAAATGACAATTTGTAAATCGAACAGTAAAAACCTCACTTGTGAGAGGCTCAACATAGCTAATAATAGATGAAGATTGAAAACCAACATAAATACCAAGACAGTGTTGAGGACCTAGTTTAGTTTGATGAGTGGGTGGGGAACATAAACAACACAACAAAAAACACGTAAATGTGAAATATTTGGTTGATAACCTATAACAAGTTGTAATGGGGATAAATATTGATTAATTTGTATAATGGCAATTAAATTCAGCAGCGTGAATAATAAATGCCCAGTGCGATAAAGGCAATTGGTGTTAGTAATGGTCTAGCGATTAATTGCGAGGCGTTTGATAAATGATTCAGTCGCTTTATTTAGTGCGAACCACGAACAATTGAGTATTGAGCATCCCCATTGAGTGTCTGATAATCGAGGAAGGCTTGAGATGAGAATTAAAGCATGCATTATCAAGATAAGTTGTCTTGATATGATGATCGGGGTATCTTATAAAGCGAATTATACGGAATTGTAATATGGAAAATGCAACATTTCGAGTAGAAATAAGGCATACATGAGACCGTATAGTGGGCCAGTGATTAAAAGCAATAAAATAATGAAAGGTTCGTAGGTGATTGAATAGGCGCTTGGAAATATCGCAATACATTATAGACATGAAGGGGATTCAAACGTGATCTTTGTAAAAGATAGTCTAATAATTAATTTGCCTTGAGAACAAGCAGTACAACTAAAATCATGAGATTTTAAAGTTTGTCTGCTCGTTAATGGATACTCGTCAGAATTTTGAACTATAAGGCGTATCATTGAAAGTCCCGGGTGTCAAGTCGTTCATGCCATAGTAAAAATGCTTTTGGGTCATTGAACTTCCGATTCATAACAACTTGAGATTTAAGAGGTCTAATAGTTGTTTGATATAATCCATATGATGAAGAAATCAATTGATCCAAGATTTGTTTTTGCCTAGTAATGAGTAAACAGTCATTTCTATTATGATTCATAATTTCAATGTGATGCTCCGGAATTTAAATGAATATCCTTAAAACTAAGTAAATTTTGATTAGATTTATTAAAATAAAGGGCATCATTAATTTGAAACTTTGTGTCATTAGACAGAACAATAGTAGCTCTTCCGGACCACTTTAATTAGATCAACGGGACCTGAGATAGTTTGAACATTAAATGGAACTAAAGTTAAGTTTGAAAAGTATTTATTATCACGTAAAATCGTGTGAGCCGTGGCACAATCAACGAGACATGCATCTCTAGGAGAATGATCCATATATCTTCAAAAGAAAACAAAATCTAAATAGAAGAACTCAGATTGTATTAAATATGTAATAAAAAGTAACATAATAGGCGTATATGTTAATCATATATAGCATTCTTAAATCCTACGTCGAATGATCGATTTTTGCGGATCTTCAAATAAGTCAAATATATCAAAATGAGTTAAAGCTATTGCACCATCATTATCAATTAAATTATCATAAATTTGATTGTTAGCTTCTTGGAGGGAGACTTGACAAGGATCATCAAGATCCATTGTCTTTTGACCATTAATAAAGTTAGTTTCAATATGGTTACTTTTTCCCTTGATGGAGGCTTGATAAAGGTCAATCAAATGCTTGATCGTACGATAGGTATGTGATCGGTGACCTTTCATTCCACATTTGTAGCATTCGATCATGCGCCGCTTTTGTTATGGCTGATTGCCTTTCCGTGTAATATTTATGAATGATTGTTTTTATAGTTATTGGAGTTGTTTTTTAACTCTTGTGAGGTTGATTTATAAGAAATTATTCTGTACCTTGAAATTCTCTATACACCCCATATCACACCACGCCTCGTTTTCTGCAGCATTCTTTTTAATGGGGTGTATAGAGAGAAAATGGGGTGTAAATAGAATTTATACGATTAATCACATGATTCAAGAAATATATAATGACCACGACTATGGCTTGACTCGTCAGCTAAAAATATCACTTCCAGTCTACGTCACATTAGTTTGAATTGTGGCGTTAGGCCGGGGAATGATATAGATCTAGTTAGGCGAGATTAGTGATTTTTTAATAACAATTCATTATTTTGCTCATTTCTGAGGAGGCGTCACGATTAAGCATAATATTTGGTAAGCAGCGTTCTTTTATATTAACAACTGCGGGAGCGTATTAGAGGAAGTGAAAAGTGATATATGTTTTCGGCGTATCTCATCGAGACCTTATACGTAATTTTATTTGAGATCTAATTTTGAAACCGGTGAGTTATAATCAGCGATCGACTTAAAATCTTGTAGTTGTAAATGAATCCCAATCGCAGCGGACCTTGGAAATCGCTATTTTGATCTTTTGATGATCATGTAACATTTATTTCAAGCATTTTCCGGATGATGATGGATCATTGGCCAGTAAGAATTCATTTTGAAGCTTTAAATCGATATGATGACGAATGAATATAGAAGCTTTAACACGATCTTGCTGGGATGCAGTATTTCCTTCCTTTATAGTATTTCAATTTATGCGTTAGTGGATTCCCGTCCGATATTAAAGATAAATAATTATTGCCTGAAATATCAGAGCTGACAAAACAAACTTGATAATATTAGTCATTTATGAAATAATTAACGATTATGAGAAAAAGTGAAAATAAATAAGAAAATTATAACTTAATAACTTAAAATTTAATAATAATATATCTGAGTTCAAGTGGTAATGTTTTTAAAATGAAAACTTGAGGACTATGGTTCAAATTAATTTCCTAATTCTATCACATAGTGCATATTTTCAGGTTATGAATCAACGATGGAATAAATATTATGTTTGCAGATTTTATAGCTGAGAAACATGGATAGCGTCTAGTTTTATAGACATGGTATAAATTCTATTTAGAAAGAAAATAAATAAATGAAAATACATCTTTCGAATCGTAGTTTGTGGCTTTGTCTGTCCGAACTTTTATGTTGATAACGTGTTATAAAATGAATAAGAAGGAGAAGCCTTAGAAGGAAACGAAGAGAGAATTTTAAATGTCATTTTTCACATTCTCTTTCATTATTAGAGATCTCCTATATATAAGAGTCTTCGTTAATACAATAATAAGTATATTCATAATGATTCACCAGTAAATATATTATAATTCATATATCTCAATGAATTATTTATAACACTTTCTTATTAAAGAAATATGTAAATATATGAATCAATATAAGGTCTTTATTAAAAAAATCATTTTAAAGTAAGGATTAAGTTTACAAAATGTTATATCATTAAGGAAATTTAACTAAATATTTCTATAAAGATTGCTATGGTATCTTTCTAAAAAAGTAAGGTGCCGCATTTAAAACGAACCAAAAAAGTAGCGACGAGAAAACAGGCCTTTTTAGAATCGCTTCAAATGCCACGTGTCACCTATTAGTTACAACGTATTATTGTCTTATAGTCTCTCGCAGGTTCAAATGTTCCCTGTTTTCTCGAATATTCCCTGCCTTTTTCTTTTTTTTTTATATTAATTTTAATTCTAAAAAAGGTAAAAAAAAAAAAAAAAACCTCACTCGTTTGTTATTGCCTTAATGTCTGAACCAAAGGGTATTTATGTAAAACTCGACAGTGGCAAAATTGTAATTCACTAATTAGGTTCCGTGAAATAGTAACAAAAATCCTGCGAGCAGATCCGAGAGTCGGCGGTCTGAAACGCCTGATGTTGGACCAATGGGAAAGTGCCACGTAATCATTAGCCGCAAGCCTGGGCCCACTACTGCACGCTCTCGCAGGTTAATAGGCCACGTGTTCGCTACTTTTTTTTTTTTTTAATCTTGAAATTTTATTATTAAATTGGGAATTTTATTTTTTATTGGCTGTCGGGAAAGTTGAAGCTCAATTTAATTAAAATGGAAATAAAAAAAACGGCTTTATTTACTAGCACCATGTAATAAAAATGTTATAAGATTAGTAAATGACTAAATCATGAGGGTATGCATGTAAAAAAGAATAAATGTGTTTTGTTTCAAAAACAAAAAAATAAAAAAATAAATTTGCTCTTAATTAATTTTTGCGAGGTGAAGTTGCTTTTATTTCCTGTATTTGAAAATGATTTTTTTACATATATTATTAATTACATGTTTGTTGTTGTTATTTTTTTATAGTGTCGTTTAAATTCTGATATTATAAATTATTGTCATTCATCTCTACTTTTTTTAAACATTGTATGTTTTTAAGCTAAGCGTTTAATGTAACGTTGTTAATTGTCTTTGTTCTCGAACTGCATTTTAGGTTGATGTTAATCGACTAAGTTTTTATAATGAGTTAAATATTAAAAAATATTATTTTATTTTCTCTTATTTCTTATAAATAGAAAGCAGTAACATAAAATTGTAGGAAAAATACCAATTTATAAAAAACTATACAAACATTTTTTATATTATTTAAAATATGTGTACTCAGCGAGTAAAAGAGATGTGTGTATGAGATGTTTAAATGCTACAATTAGCATAAAACAATCTTCTGGCAATGTAATATAAATTTCTTATAATAACCAACGTAATAAATAAAATATTATATTTTTAATTGTTTGGTCATATGAATAATAAAATTAGTAAGTTTTAAAAGAGGCATACAAGTAATTATTAATATTAAATTTATTTTCTATTTCACACTTTCTTACTGTATTATAACTATTATACAATGATGTAAGTTTTTTTTTTATAATTAATCAATTTATTACAATGTAGTAAATTGTCCCGAGACTCGAACTTGAAACATCTCCCATCCTTATATTATTTAAACATTATATGTTTGTTTTTTATAAAACTAATAATTTTTTTAATACAATGTAATAAACCGTCTTTATTGAGGTTCGAACCCCTTCCCTCCCCATATCTAGTCATTTTAACGTTAACACTTTAATCAACTGAGTTAGACTTGTTGACAGAAAAAATTAGTATTAAAATCATGACTTTTCCATTTAAATCCCCAATAAAAAAGTTTATTTTTTTACTAATTTTCTTCCCTTGCATTTTTCTGCATTTTTTTAAGGGAAAGTATTTTGAAATCTCTAAACCAAATCAATTTTATTTCAAATGAACAAACAAAAAAAAATCACAAATCCCAATCATCAATCATTTTCTTTTTGTTTTATACACTTTAAAAAGGAAAAAATTCATATGTTCCATGTGGAGGATGGTGATGTTTATAAACCCAATATAATTCTAAAATAAATGTTTTGGTCACAATGATTAATCACATGAATATGTTTATAATGATTTTATTCTTTCAACAATTTAAAGTAGTAAGAGGGAGGTGGTGCCTACGCAATCACTAACCCCACCATGGAAAGCTTATGGCATTGGCATCTGTGAAAGCCACTCATTGCCCCTTTTCAATATGCTACTTTTTGGTCTATTATTATTATTATTATTTATTTAGTTATTTATTTATTTATTTTTCAACTATGTGAGGCCATGCTTGTTGACACTAAATCCTTATGTCATGCGTAATGTAGGGTGCCTTTTTTGTCACTCATTTATACACTAAACAACTATTTAAGAATTCATTCATCCCAACATGATCACAATGGTGGGTCTATGACTTTATGGTCAAATTTAGTGGCTTTTTGCTTTAGTATGAGATACGTTAGAGCTTTCACAAAGCTTCATATGATTTCTCAATACAATCCAACACATGTTTTTTGGTCTTAGTGGCGCACCTTAAAATTGTCCTGAATCGATTTATTCGATAATTAGATCAATTTAATTGATTATAATTAATTTAATTTATTTAATGATTATATTTTTACTTCTTTTTCTTAAAACTAGACAACTCTTGCACCAATGAGATAATTGCGAAGTCACTTAGTGACTGTGTTTGGTGGAAAACAGTTTATTCTAAAATTATAAGATTTGACCTATTTTAAAGGATCAATCAGTGAAATGGAGTGGCTTGAAACTGAAGTTACAGGTAAATAAAATGAAATTGTAGGATCGTATCTGAATTAGATTACAACATCACATTTAATAAGACATGCCTCTCAAGACGTTAAATCATATTATTCCTCGTGAAGTTAAATCTTAGCTTCGCCATTGCATGAGAGGCATCATCCATCCAACAACTAAAAATTTTGATAGGTCCAAAATTTTGGTCCATAAGATAGAAAAAAAAAAGGGATTAGTGGGCATAGCATGGAGAAAAAGGTCGGTACATTGTAAAAATTGACTATACAATAAATATCAAAGTGAGTGTAAAATATTTTAAAATTTCAATAGAGGAAGTAAAATATTTTTTTTACATCTTTATACCCTATATTTGCTTTATTTAAAATTTGATTTTAAGTTAATAATCGATTGTTATAAATGTGTTAGGCTCAAAGATTAATTATGTTATTCTAAATAAGATATAACCTAACTATTATAAATTATTATATATTTTTAGATTGTGCTACTTTTTTAATAATTAGATGGTATTAGTTTTAACCTATTTACTTTACATATTATATTATATTACTATATTCTAAATTTGATCACGATTCTCTCATACGTACATCCCACATTTTAACTGCTTGAAATAGGTCATAGGGTAGTTATTTTTTTATTTTTTAAATATATATATAAGTATTCATGTCATGTTTTGATTGACCTAATTAACGAGAGTAACATGTTTGATACAGCTGCAACCATAGCCTTATGGTTCGATATTAGTTAGGTGTTGTAGTTTTTTTTAAAACAAGTTGGGTGTTGTAGTTGGTGGAGTGCTTTTCATTATTTTAAATTATTATAAAGATATAATAATTTCAAAACCTTAAGAATATTTCCTCATCATTAATAAAAAAGATGTCTGGATGCCTTTCATTAAAATAAGCTAATAAAGGGATTACTTCTAAAGTTAACTAAGTTATCATAATGCGATGAAGTGAGCGGAAAGTGAAAAACTTTATAATGAAGAAAAATATTAAAAATATTTCCATATGCCAAAGAAGTTTGAGAAAGATTTATATACATTAATCCAAGTACAAAATCTTATTTTAAAAGGGACGGTATAACTTATAAGTATTTTTAAGCGCGCAGTAAATCTATAATAACTTTTTAAAAAAAAAGATAATATAATTTCCTATCTTTCATATTAAAATATTTTTCATCTTTTAGCAACACATGCACTTTTTTTTTTAATAAACAATTTGTTGCTTTTTAAATAAATAATTAACTTGATATTTAGCTGAACAATTTTAATTAACATAACAATCTCTTACATAAATTCCTCTTCTCTTAACTTTTTCCATGCTGGCTTATTTTTTTTTTAGAAATGAGGGTTGATTTTTTTATCATTCTTGAAGACATTAAAGAATGAGAAGAATAACTTGTATTTCATTATGTTGTGAATGATACATATACACACACACAAAACATCTTTAGATGCTATTGTAAAAGAAAATACAATTAGTAAATATACAAACTATCCATATAAATGAGAAATAATCAGAGTAATATAAAAATAGATAAAATGAAGGTTCATGGAGAGAGGTATACTCCATTGATTTTCCTTTATCATTGAGAGAGAATTAATCAAGAGAGATTGATGAAAGAAGTATCTCATAATGTTGACCTTTCTTTAATCATTTACTCAAGATGGAGTTTCGGGAGGAAGTCAAATCTTGTCACAAATAGAGGTGAAAGCAAGTGCGAGGAGCAGGACTTAGTAAATTGCATCATCGAGTTGATTGACAAAGGATATGAGCTACTCTCGGAGGAGTCGCTATGAACTTGTTCACAAATGAAGTGATAGTTAGAGCAACATGCTTCATGCGGAGTGGAATCTTGGATTAGCTCAGGTTGATCACACCAACATTATCACAATAGATTACTAGTTGTTACTTGGAGAGATATGCCAAACTCGGTTAACGAGAGCATATCCACTTAACTTTGGCATCAATAGTGGCAACTGATCTATATTATGCTTTTGTAGAAAAATAAGCAATCTTGTATTGTTTCTTAGAGTTCGAATGGGATTGCGACCAAGATAAACAATGAATGCACCAGTAAATGTGAAATCATCTTTGTTGTCTGACCAATTGGCATCAGAGAATGCATGAAGCACGAGTGGAGAGTGATGATAAAGAACAATACCGTGACGCAAAGTACCACTGAGATAGCGGAGCAACCGCTTAACAGCACCCTAATGCTCAGTGGTTGGTATTTGGTACATGTTGAGACAACTGCGATTGTATAAGCAATGTCAGAAATGATGAGACAAATCTTTTGAAGGCGTCCCTACATAGTGCGATATTATGAAGGATCTAAGAGGATTAAGCTGAAATCAAGTGTGAGAGCATAAGAGGTGGCTAGTGGAGTAGCAACTGGATTAGCACCAATCATATGGGTCTTGGTTAAGAGATCTCAAATGTATTGACGTTGTGATAAGAAGAGCCCATGTTGATGAAGTAACACCTCAACGTCGAGGAAATAGTATAAAGAACCAAGTCTTGGATGGAGAACCGATGAGAAAGAATGGCGATGAAGTCTTGAGTGTTGAGTCAATGTTGCCAGTAATGATGATATCATCAACATAGACTATAAGATGGATGGTGCAACCGCCATTATTATAGATGAACAAAGAGGTGTTTGTTGAAGAGTTGGAAAAGCCAACAAAAAGTAGGTGCTAACGTAACTCATGACACCAAGCACGAGGGTGAGGGGGATGACTTTAGGCCATAAACGACCTTATGGAGTTTCATACAAAGTAAGGGGATTCTCGATCAACAAAGCCCTAAGATTGAGACATACAGACATCCTCAAATAGTGTACCCTCTAAAAATGCATTATTAACATCAAGTTGATGAAGAGCCCAACCTTGGCTTGTCACAAGACTAAGAATGAGGTGTATAGAGGTGGGCTTGACAATTGGACTAAAGGTGTCATGATAGTCCACATCGGGATGTTGATGAAAACCTTTTGCAATAAAGGCAGGAACTTTATACGTCAATGAAACATCAAATAAATGTTTAATGGGATACACTGACTACGATACTTGAGATTGTAACAAGAATTCGGTGGAACAAGTTCTCATGTTCCATTCTTAACTAAGGCTTCATACTCAACTGACATGACCTAATGCCGCTTGGGATCTTTGAGAGCTTGGGTAACAATGGTGGGTTCAAGGTTAGATGGAGTGAATAGTTGAGCGATGAGGTTAAGCTTGATGAGAGGTTTGAAAATGTCGTTTTTGGTGTAGGTGACAATGACACGAGGGGGGTTTAGGTTTTCAGAGGTAGGATCGAAAGTAAGGGTTGGAGAGTGGTGGGGTTGTGGGCATCAGAATGTTGGGTGGCAGGCATCGCATCACTGATTATGATAGAGGGAGAAGGGAAGGGTTTAGTAGTCGTCGTTGCGTCTGAGTGGGAGTGATTGGGAGAAAAGACACAGGTGGACACCAGTGAGACATAGTTTGAGAGGATGGACGGTCAAAAGGAAAATGGAGAGACTCAAAAGGAAAGATCGATTCAACAAATTTAACATGTCGCGATGTGTAGATATGACCAAAGGAGGGTTCAAGACACAAATAGGCTCTTTGAGTTGTAGAGTATCTAAGGAAAACACACGCTAAGGAGTAAGGGGCTAATTTATGGGGAGTATAAGGTCAAAGCCATGGATAGTAGAGACATAGCTTCAAAGTTTACCATAGTTGGGAGGTTGACCAAGATTTAACAAGAGAGACTAGTTGAAGTGTAAGAGTGGGAAGGTGGATTTGGTAGGTAAGCTTGGCCAGTTTGAAATGCATATGTCCCGATAGGATAAAGGCGTTGAATCGTAATGAAAGGAGAAAGGCATGTTTACACAATGTGACAATGACAACGTTCAGAATAGCCATTGTGCTTAGGTATATGTGGAGGAGTAGTAAAGTGGGAAATGCCATGAAGTGCTAGAAAAGATTTAAGGGCTTTATATTCACCCCCTTGGTCAAAGTATAGAGTGGCGATTTTTGAAATATTTTCAGCAGAAGCCTTGAAATGAACAAAAACATCATGAACATTGGATTTTGTTTTGAGTGGATAGGCTCATATATGCTTTTGTAAAATGATCCACCAAAATAACATAGTAGTTAAATCCATCAACATAGTAGATTGGAGAGGTCCAAACATCCAATAAGATGATTTATAAGGGGGAGTGCAAGACAAGAAATGAAGTAGAAATCCATAACCTCTTGGTATTTATCCTTTAAGAAAGGCTCGAGAGCAAATACTTGAGCGGATCTGCTTTCGATATGAGCGAGCGGAGATGTTCGAGGAGATGAATATGCGAGCTTTTGTCGCTATGAGACAAAAACAAGGTATATCTTTTTCGGTTTGAAAAATTGAACTCGCGCCTACTGTGGTACGAATTTATATAGAGCAACTTCCTTCCTTTCATCATTTATTTGTGCAAGCAAGACAAGAAGAGTTCTAGCGAACCAGACGAGCCGCTATGTAAAAGATCGAGGACGCCCTTGACTGTGAGCCCCTAAGACTAGGGTAGGGATTTAACAGATACCTCGATGTCTTCAAAAGCTGCTATGACATACTCGATCCCATCTCAAGGTAGTTGCAATGACAGAGTTGGCAAAGGAAGCTGAAATCGAAGACTCGAACAATTCAAGACTAAAAGTAGAACCAATGTGCTTATAAATAGATGATGATGGATGTCCTAATCTATGATGCCAAGACAATGAAGAAGACTTGGTACTAGAGAAAGCAATTATTGGAGACGACTATGATAGGAAAATCGGTCATTCGTACACTCGCTTTTACTCGACCTTGGCAGAGAGTTGTCCCTGTGGTGAGATCCTTACAAAAAGGAAGAAAGTGAGAACTCGTACTGAATTGTTATTTGGTGACAAAATTTCAAACATAAATAGCGTTCTTTTTTGCATGGAAGGAACACAAAGAACAAGATTTAATTTAAAATAAGTAGAGAGGTGAAGAAAGGAGTCGGGGAATTGATGTGGGTGATAGAAAGACCTCGTGCCATCGGCCGATCATGATGTTGTCAAAGCCCATCACAAGGAGTATGAAGAGAGACGGCCTAAATTTGATGTAACACGATGAAAGGCCCCAAAGATCAATAAGCCAATTCACGGTACGAGTTAACGATAAGCTCGTGGTTGCTAAGGACGGTAGTTGCCACCGTGAGAAGCCGAGGAGTCGATGTCATTGAGCCGTGGGATCGGGCCGCGCGTAAACCACAAAGGAAAGTGAATGTTGTTGTTGAAGTGTGATTTCCTTGTTGATGGCTTCTCGCGTAATTCACAAATAAAATTGGAGTATCACGACCATTAACTGAATCAATAACAAATTGATATTCACTCCTAAGGCCATCAAGAATCTTCTCCAAAAGATCTTCATGATCCATGGGCTTGCTGAGAGACATTAGTTTATCAACACGGGCTTTGATGAATTGCATGTATTTTGTGATAGTCTTGGTGCCTTTTTTTTCACAGGTTTGATTTGTTCTTTAATTTGCTTGATATGCCCCGAGATGGTATGCGACATAGTAATGTGAGAAAGACATCCCACAATATCCCTTTCGATGTGCGTGGATTGAGATGAGAGGAATGAGAGATAGGATGAGAGACCTAACAAGTGCACCAAAATAAGATTGTTCCTTGAGCAGTTTACATAATTGAAATTCCGGATTTGATGATTTAACATTGTTGGTTGTGATAGTGGAGGGATGGGAAGGATTTGGCTCATCTATGAATTTGTAGAGATCATGGCTTATAAGGAGGGCTTCAACTTGAAGTTTTCACGATAGATAATTGATAGAGGTGAGTTTGACTATGTTGCAGATTGACGATAATGTGGTGGCTTTTATGGTCTAGAAAGTTTGAGATTATGACTTGTTCACTTTCAACGGTCATGGCTAAGGTGAGATATATGTGGAGATAAAGAAAAGAAAAAGCGTGATTTGATTTTCAGAACCTGCTCTAATACCATGAAAACATAAAAGGATGAGAAGCATAACTTGTATTTCATTATGTCGTGAAGGGTACGTATATACACGTATAAAACATCCTTGAATGCTATTGTAAGAGGAAATACAATTAGTAAACATACAAACTATCCATATACTTTGAGAAATAATCAAACAATATAAAACTAGATCAAATCAATTAAAGGAAGGTTCATGGAGAGAAATTATTACCTGTCATTGACTTTCCTTTATCATGTGAGATAATCAATCAAGAGGAGATCGATGGAGAAGAAGTATCTCATGATATTAACTTTCCTTTATCAGTTATTAGTCTGAAATCAACCCTCTATAACTCTTTTCATCATTTTCTTTATCAATAAAGTGATTATTCCACAAGATATAGGTTTTCATTCATTTTTCGTTAACATCGCCTTGAGATAATACATATTGTCGCCATCTCACAAGAAACACTGAAGTTTATTTGTATGAGGGCGATGACAAGTGCAAAGTATATCCGACAGTCCAAAATAAATCAAATCAATTCGGTCAGTCAATATATCGCTATAAACCTAATCATAAAGATATAAATACAAGAATATCAAATACAGAGCCAACAATCAAATCTACAAGGTTTGTTTCAATTCATTACGTTATTAACTCGACAACGCTTTATCCTCTATGATTTTTTGTGCCGATTTCGATTTTACGTTTCTATCGACGTATTTGCATTAATCAATAAAATTATTTTTCTCTTAAAAAAACTGGATCTTGGAAGGTATGGAATATTAGATGAAAATATCAAATTTGAAATTCCCTTTACAAGATTACCATTTGTCGTTAAAATTAAGTATAGGAAAATGGGATCTATTTCTATCATAAGTATAGGAAAATGGTTTTTGAATTTGCCAATTTCCTAAGCATTGTTCTACCTTTTATTACAAATATCTTCAAAATCTAATACTTATTTTTATTGCCAAACAAACCTTTGGTTTATGTTATCAACGCCAATTAGGGCCATTATTTCATGTTGCTTAAGTTAAACCTTGTTTGTTGAATTAAACTTGAAATAATCGAGTTGCATAATTCGAAATCTATTTATAATGAACGCTATTAGATTCCTAATGTTTGCTTAAACTATATGGTTTTTACAAATGATACTAAGTTTTATAGTAAGTTCGATCGAAAACAATTTAACTTAGACTAGTTTCTCTTCCCTAGAGTATCTCCCGTCAAATCTTATTTTCAATTTCAAATTGACATAATCTTTATATTTGGACATGATGGGGCCCCATCTTTTGAAGTTCTAAATCCAATCAATAATATTTATTTTTAACTTTAAATCATTATTTAATTTTTAAATATTTATTTTATCAAATTATAATGTTTTAGGAATATGATTATGAACATTTTATTTTTATTTAAACATAAACATTAAATTATACTAAATAAATAAAATTATAATAAATAAAAATATATTAAAACCTAAAATGCATCTTAAACTAATAAATATTATATTATAGAACATCATATTACATTAGAAAATAAAACAATATTAATAAAAACTACATAATAAAATTACATTAACCAAATAATAAAAATACAATCTAAAAACTAATACGGTGATATGTCATCTCCATAATTTCCACTTTCATATTCATTAAAATTACTAAAATTACCATCATTATGAATCTATGATCATATGATCTACTTGCTTGGGATTTACGAGTCAAATTTTCAATAATTTATATTTTTTTACCTTGAAATACTCACACTCGAATGTGTTAGATATGAAATAAATATATTTTTTTCCATAATTTATTTTTCTCGTCTTTCATGTTTCAACTCATATTTGCTCCGATAAAAAAACTCATTATGCACTTCGAAATGCATTAATTAAACATTTATGGGAAATGTATAACAATAATGTTTCTTGTAACTCAAATATATTAGTTTACGTAAATGATGTGTAAAACATCATGTGATGTAATCTTTATGTTTTTTATTTATTTTCAATTTGAAATTATTTATTTATAAGAAATTATTAATTAATTAATTAAAATCTTAGTTTCTTGTAGCTCAAATGTATTAGTTTAATTAAATAATGTGCAAAACATCATGTGATGTAATCTTTAATGTTTTTATTTATTTTCACTTGAAGTTGTATTTTTATTTATAAGAAATTATTGAATTAATTAATCAAAAATCTTAATGCTTTATATTTACAATATGAATATATTATAAAATATTTTTAAAATGATTATTTTATTATTATAAAAATAAAATAATGATAGAATAGTTATATAATATTAAAATAATAGAGGAATAATAGTTATTGTTCATATCTCTATGGAGATGAAAATGAAGGATGATTGACCTATATTTTTTAGGTCCAAATCTTTAAATAGAGGGATAAAATAAAAAATAAAGAATGGACGGAGATACTCTTAATCCCTATTAGTTTCAATCAGCATTTTATGAAAAGTGATAATTTCAAGAAAAGAGATGACCAATTTTCATTATTGTCCATTTTACATCGTACATACCATCAAATGTTAATAAATATGAAAAAAATTTAATATATAAATAGTTTTTGCTTAAAATTTAGAAAAAAAAAAGAAAATGATTATTATATAGAATAATAAGTATTATAAATATTGAAAACATATTAGGTAATGTGAAAGCTAAGCTAAGGTTGTCCCCAAACCTAACCGAGTTGAATACAATTTAAAAAGATTCAATCCTAACTCAAGTTAAATATTGAAAATAAGTATCCAAAGCTTGTATAAACATTGGTTTAAGTTCTAGTTGGATTCGATCAATCACCCCAAATTGTATATTTCCATTAATTTTTCTTAGCCTGCTTTCTATGTTATCCTTTTAGAATTTGTAAGATAGTAAATAGATTATGTAACGCTTGTCGTTTTCACTTAACGCCAATATATATTTTTTGGAAATTATCAATAAGATTTAATAACACACATATTACTGCTTGCTTTTAATAATAAATGGTTATAAAGAATTGTGATCTGATTATTTTGAATTCCTCCCACGTCCCGTTTTAATGGGACATATTCGATTTAATCAGAATCGCAAGGCGCTTCGATTATTTTCTTAAATACGTGATTTAGCTTCTGATTAAAATTTGTAATTTTAATATAATAAAAAAATATAAAACAAAAAATAAAAAATAAAAAAAAAACAAAAATCAAATTAAACATGATGAGTTTAAGAATTTTTCCATCTCACCAACTACCCCACCCCGTCTACTCAGCTTCCGGGCCAGTAATTTTTTAAACAACTAACTAAAATTAAAAAATAAACGCCATTGGGATTGACCACCAAATTTCCAAACTCTCAATTCATGATCCTTAATAAGTAGTGACGTTAGTTAATATTCTTATCTGGATAATAAGAAAATTCTTCTTATCATGAAATATAATTTTTCAAATGTAAAACTAAATATTTTTATTTTTATATTGTAACTTTTTTTTAAATTTCGCAATAAGTCAAAAATTCAAAGATTCAATAAAAAAAAAAAAAAAAAACTACCCCTATAGATCGTCATGCTTAACTTATGGAGAAAACGTTTAACAATCTAAAATGCAAGACATTAGGAGAAGAATGACAGGACGGAGCTAGGATTTTACTTCAATGAGAGCAACCTCTAATGGAAATATCTATCGGGTTCGTGACATTTGGTTATAATTTTTTTAGGATCTTTAGTGAAAATAACAATGGTCAAAATTTTAAAAACCTTAATGTAAAAAGAAAATTCCAAAATTGCCCCATTGGGCCAATGCACCCTCCGTCCCTGGAGAGGGATAGAGTTCGAGTACCCTAGGGAGAGTTTAGTACATTATAAATAAAGGGTTTAGTTGTAAAAAATGATAATAATGATATTTTCCGGTTTCCAAACCAAAATTTATTTTATGAAAAACAAATCCGTCTAAAACTCGGTGGCCTATGCCTATATCGCCAGTGGCTCCTCAATAGCCTCATTTTCCGGTTCTCTTATCCGGTTGGTCTCTGCAGTTCACAACTCTGCTGCAATGAACAGCTTAACCACTAGCTTCGCAGCTCGGTTCCCTGCGCGTGCCGATTAATGCTCTGCAATCATGCTAGTTGCCCTCTTCAGACCTCATCGGACCCGCAGAACCTCGAGAATCGTTTGCATGGCGGTCCGTACTGTTTCAGACGAAAAGACTCAAAATGACTTTCCTTTTTGTTGTTTTTTGTTATTTGTTTTTATCTGTTATCATTTGATAGAATTTTTTTGGAACATGCGTTTGGGTTGGAGTAGTTTGAAATTTGTGTTATCTGTGGTGGCATTGCAGGAGCCCTATTTGATAACAAAATTGGAGTCTGCGGAGAAAACGTGGAAGGAATTGTCGGTATGCTTTTGATCTTAGTATTAGGTTTTCGGATTGGTAGCTGTAGATACTATTAATTCTTGACGGTTTGGCATTGCTCTGATGGTGGAAGCTTGACAGAAACATACATTACAGGCATAGCCGTAGTTCAATTTAGGAAGGAATGGCAATTTGAGATTGTACTTGAATTAGTTTTTCTACCTCACCGTAAGGCCATTGGTTTGGGAAAATAGGGAAATTAGGAGAGGAAGCAGAAAACTGAGAAAAGTATTTTATATGATTCTTAAAATTATTTCCTTTATTATAAATCTACTGTATGAAGATTAAATAATTTGAAAATATATAAACATCTAACTGATTATAATTATATTTGATTTGGTTTACTATTTTTCATAGTAAAACCAAATATGAGAAAATTATTTTTAGTAGCATTTTTTCCTTTCCTGGTACCAAATGAAGTGTAGTCGATTCTTCACCTGGTATGTGCTGCAAATTTCACTGTTACACTTGCTGTGCAGAGTTATTAGAGCCACTATTCAATTCCTAGAACTCCCATTATTTTTCTATATAATCAGTTGTCTTCTGAACAGCACGGTCCAAAAGTCCTAGCAGTAGGTTTCTAATGACTTTGAATTGGTAGGAAGGACTAGTTGATTTAGCATGGTAAGAATTAAAGACAAATTTGAAACCTAGTAAATATGTGAAGAAAGAAAGAAGGATCTGTGGCAAGTTCAACTATATGTATACAGATTCGGGCCAGAAAGCATGAACTTACTCATCATAATGCAAAAAGGGGAAGTCTCAAATTGTAAACTCAGGGTTTGCTGTATTCTCCATCCCAAATTGAGAGGCAAATATGTAGACTTATTCTATTTAAAAGCAATAGAAACAAGCAGTTGAAAAACACACAAAAAATACTTGAATTTTGTCGATTTACTACATCTAACAGTTGCAAAGATATTTCTGTTAGTCTACAAACAAGGCTGATATATTTATTAGACCCAATCCAAAACTAATGAGGGCATGAGTAGATGTCTGGTTTAAGGTTTTCTAGTTGTTGGAAGATAATCTTCCAAGGCATTAGGTGGTTATTTATGAAAGTGCAGGCTCCCATGTTTACCATATGCTATTGTTATTGGGACTACTATGGTAGCTGATGCAGCTATTTATGTGTTAGACATGAACCCAACCAATGATAATTGTAGGTTAAACTGGCTGATCCAGATGTTGTCTCAAATCCCAGTGAATACCAAAAGCTAGCTCAATCCATGTCTGAGCTACTGAGGGCTTCCTACAATAAAATGAAATGGTTGTTCATTTTTGTTTTTTAATTGTTATATAAGAATATCCTTGCCAAAGCGAATTATGATTTCCACTAAAATTTCAATCTCCACTGTTTTTAACAATAGGTTGTCTCCGCCTTTAAGAGATTCAAGGATTGTGAGAAGCAGTTAGAAGAAACAAAAGGTTTTTTTCTCATTTCACCCCATTTCGCTCCTAGATATTTCGAGAAAGAAAGGATTTGTGTTAACTTTCATCTCTTGTACCTCAAAATCTGTGTCAGCTTTAGCAAAAGAGGATGGTATTGATGGACATGGCAGAGATGATGAATGCAGAAATGGAACCTTAACAAATCAGCTAAAAGAACTGGAGGAGAAACTCATGTCTATGCTCATTCATACTTATATAATGTTCATAGTTTTAACCCTTAATGAATAAATTCTTCTCTTTAGTCTTTTTACGTAGTTCATATGCACGATTTGTTTCTGGATTCTCTCCTTAACCAGTGTTAGTTTAACTGATTCTTTCCTCTTTGGTTATCTGCTGATCTTATTCTGAACAGCTCAGATGAACTTGATCTCTTATTGAATTGCTCATGCAACTGGCATTGAACATTATGCCTGTGAAAAAAAAAGACCTGAACCTCCAGCCTTTGTTTATCAGTCCTGTCATTATGTTATTTTTTATCCTCTCCAAATTATATTCTTATGAACAATTGGGTTTGGGCATTGAATGGGTATGTGTGTGTGCTTGTTTTTAAAATTTTATTTTTTTATATATACAATTGAATTTTTCTTGACACCTATATTTATTTATTTATTATTTGCAAATTTGGTCGTTACCTTGTTTCTCATTTTCTTGCGTTTTTACCCTCTCCATTTTCCTCACCTTCCAAGCCATATTTTTGTCTCTCTAATTATGATATTACTTGCCGCTTTGGTAGGTATTATTGCTTCCAAGTGACCCCCTTGATTCAAGAAATATATTGCTTGAAGGTGAATTCTCTCCCTTTAATTAATCGTGCAATATTAAGAAGTCAATTCCTGTTTTTTCTTGATGAAAGTTGTTGCAGAACTAAGGATGGTGTGTTTTACCTCATTAGCATTCTATTGGCTTTATCCTTGATAGAACTAACATCGACATCCTTCTCATGGAATAGTACAGTTCACAGAGTACCTGCAATCTATTTACTGATGTTCTACTTGATCATTTCTACTAATTCCATTCTTTTATTGCAATTTTCAGCCAGTGAACATAATACCACTTGAAAATTGGAATTTACTTAACAGGACTATTTTGATAATACCACAATACTTACATATCATAACTTCTTTCACATGTACAGGGAATGAAATGGGAGAAAATTAGAAGTTTGAATACCATCTTAAGTCAATTTGATCAAAGCTGGTCTGATTCGGGGTTAAACTCATAGGATCTAAATGACAAGAAATTTTCTTCCTCCTTTTATGAATACTTAGACAGCTTAGATCTTATTTGGATTGGCTTCAAGAACCTAAAATCCCTTTCTTGAACTCAGAAGAGCTCTTGGATTTGTTTTGAGTAATCCTTATCAAACAATATCGCTTCTGTTGAAGCCTTTTAACTTAGGCAGAAAGTTGTTTCTTGTTTAATCATTCTTTCATCATATCATGTCGCTCCTAGTTATGTTTGCTTTAGCTTCCAGTCAAAGACCAAAAGTAAAAATAAAAAACCCAAATAAGGCCTTAACTTGTTGGAGATGCTTCTATTCACTTTGTTTTCCTCTATTATACAAAGATTAAATAATTGTAAAATATAAATTCTAACTAATTTCTGCTATGTTTGATTTTTTTTTCGTATTTTCCAATGTAAAATCAAATATGAGAAAGCCATTTTCTTTAAATTTTTTCCTTAGTACTTGAACTAAAGAGCCTAAGTTTGTCATGGATGTAATGCTTCAGACTTTGCTCAGCGTCTTGACATAGAAAATATATTTTTGCCCAATTTACACATGCTTGACAGATGATGCTATGTTCTTCTTGCTCAGTTAGTTTGACTGAGAAGATTGTTTGTTCTCTTATGCAGTAAGGGCCGGTACTGGTGGGGATGAGGCTGGAATATGGGCTGGTGATCTTGTAGGTACATGTTTCTCTTTTCCTTGCTAACATATGGCATCTTAATACGCTATGTTCCTGTTTAAGTTGTTAACAAGATTATGACAGTGGAACAGAAAGTAAAGATATTTCTAATTGGAACTGATGAGGGAATTAAACATAAAGTACAAGAAATAGCCTTGTATTCTTGGTCTGGTGTCTGCTGAACTTAAATACTTGCTCAAATTTGTATGAAAATCACTATCTGTCAAATTTAAAGCAATTTGTATGAAAATCAATATTCTGTCAAATTTAAAGCTTGAACAATTGTTTGTTTTGGCTTAATTGCTCTCAATAGATTACGTGAACAAGGCTGGGAATGGACGGTCCAGATTTTAAAAGTGATCTATTTTGTGAATTCTGTTGCATGCTTGTGCATTAATTTTCACTATTTAGTTTTCTTCTAAACTGGCAACCATGAATGACCAAGAAATAATTCTTGTAGCAAAATAAGTTGCTTCAACACATTATGGGTTATTCTTCTTTGTCTGCACACTGACTGACCTTTTTTAGGTTCGTATGTATGAAAAATATAGTGAGCGGAATGCTTGGAAGTATGCTCCAGTTTCAAGCTCTGAGGTATATATATTGAACATACTACTTAAATATGTCCACTATCAACTTCAATGTGACTTAAGAGTTTTCCTCTCTTTCTAAGGCTGAAAAGGGAGGATTCAAAACATATGTGATGGAGGTGAAAGGAAAACGTGTCTACAGCAAATTAAAATATGAGAGTGGTGTTCACCGGGTTCAACGTGTTCCTCAAACAGAAACACAGGGCCGTGTGCACACTTCCACTGCAACTGTAGCAATCATGCCTGAGGTACAGACTACAGTTTGGTTCCGGTGCAAGTCATGCTATCCTCTATTTCAATTTTGTACTTATCTAGGGATCACTGGACATTCTGTACTCTGATAAATTTTTATGGAGATTTGCTGCTGTTTTTTGTCATCTCTATCTTTTCTGTTAAGGAAGAAATTAATTTGGTTTCCTGCTTTTTTTGTCACCTCTATCTTTTCTATCAATAAAGAAATTATTTCTTTAACCTGATTATCTGTACTTCTCCTGTATCTGGTTTCAGGCTGATGAAGTTGAGGTGGTAATAGATCCAAAAGATATAGAACTTACAACAGCTAGGTCTGGGGGCGCTGGAGGTATGAATCAGCAAATGTTGGAATCATATTCTTATCAAGTGAAAAGCATCTCTCTTTCACGTATGCTGATTTTTTTTTCCTTGAGTATATTGTGCAGGGCAGAATGTCAACAAGGTGGAGACAGCTGTTGATCTTTTCCATAAACCACTGAACTGTGATATTTTGCACTGAAGAAAGATCAGCCAGAACAGAACCAGGTTTCAGTTGCTGCGGCAAAATTGTAAGAAATATTTATTTATTTTTAAAATAATTTCGCTTCAGCATGTCCTTGTTTGTTCTTGGTCACTGCTTATTATGCATGAGTATTTCTTATAGCCTAAAATTTTGCAATTACCTGTTTCAGTTCATATTTATTTGGGTAATATATGCCTTATTAACTTGCTTGCAGGTATGAGATTAAAGTAAGAGAGCAGCAAGAGTTAAGGAATCAAGGCGGAAATTACAGGTTTGACATCTTCACTTGATAATGTGTAGATCTGGCCAAGGTTGTAACCTCAAAAGATTGAACTGGGTGGCACACCGATTTTCATATAACTTTGTGCAAACACACAAGCACATTTTCACAAAATCTTTTACTGGGTCTTGCTTTTTAGGTGGTAGGTCAAGCTGGTGATTCAAATTATTTCACAAATGCTAACAAACAATTAATCATTCAAATAACTAACAATTTATGCTGATGATGTGTTTTTTTGTGAACTTAATTATATAGCTCATCCCACTTGCTGTTCTCACATGATTTTTCAACCCTGATCTCGCTTTTTTTTTTTTTTTAATTTTCTTGAGTCCTACTGTGCTTTTATGCATAGAATCTGAGTTTGTTGTGTGGCATTATCTACACAGGTAGGTACAGGTGCTCGTGCAGAAAAGATTCGACATATACTCACATAAGGTACATTGATAATACTTTATTTAAATTGAATCTATTACAGTAGCATACAATTGGCAAAATACGACAATATTTCATATACTCCTAACTTAATATGGTAGCATACAACTGCAAAATACCTTAAAATAATGTTTTGTTGACATTAAACTTAATGTGGTTGAAACTGTTCTATCTGGAATTATGTGCCTCTTTATTACCTCCACAGGAGTTTTCCATAAATATTAAGTTCCTTATGTGAAAACTTCATAAAGGGAAAATCGAGGAAACATGTTAACCCCTGAATTCTGAATGTAGAAAGAAAACAAAAATAGTTAATATCATAATGGAAGAAAGCAAAAAAAGGGCCAACCATTTGTAAGAGATAAAAATGGCCATGTTGAAAAATATAAAGAATTCATGAAACTATAAAATTGTTTGGTTGGCTTCAAAGTTGATTAAGTGGGAAAATCCCATTTCCTATTCAGATTATAATTGGTCCTTCTTGTGAAAGTTCTTAAGACCTAATTTTATTTTATTAGGACAATAGGGTCACTGACCACCGGTTAAAGATGAACTTTGAACTCACATCTTTTCTGGATGGTGATATTGAAACAGCAGTTCAGGTAATTCCTCATACCTTGGCTTTTTATTTTTATTTTTTTGTGGGTATCATTCTAGCTGTAGATCTATTTTCAGACATGTAAAATTTCTGCAATATATTGAAAAGGATCTTCCTATGACCTAACCACAAACTTCTTGCAGTCATGTGCTGCTATGGAGCAGAAAGAACTCCTGGAAGAACTGGCCCAGTCTCTGTAAGCACACCAGCTGGCTGATCTTATAGCATTTTGACCTCAAACTTTTGGAAGATTTAGGTTGTTAATCAAGAGATGGGGGGCCAATTTTCTTGGATTATTTAGACAAAAACTTGAAAGGGATTTGTGGGCTTTTCCAGGTATACCATTTTTTGCCGGAAATTCTCTCAGGAAAATGGGTAATTTATTACCATTTGTAACAAGGAACGCAGAGTTTATAGCCGCCTAGGAGGGGTTTGCTTTGTTTTTACCTAATAGAATTTTTATTTAGGAATTCTGAATAAAGTTTAATAGTATTAAATACTAAATAATTTGTTTTTGTAATATTATATTTTTATTAAGTATTAAGTTGTTGGTTTGTTATATACTTAAAATCATCATCTTAAATATCTATACTATAAAAGCACAAGGTCTTTTGTCAATTTTTTTTTCCTGCAATATCCTTACAAATTCAACAAAATATCAAATCTCATTTATAATTAAATTTTAATATTTAATCAAGGATGCAAATATCGTTTCGACGAGAGACAAGATCGGGATTTTACTACTATATCGAAAATATATTCATGACATTTACACGAAGACGACATCATAAATTAATAAAATTATTTCAATTCATTAAATACTTTATAAAATTAAAACGACACTAATAATCAAATATACACATCGAGATTACATCAAGAACGAGCCTTAAACCAAAATAAAGATCGATGCGACCAATGCAATATTTGACTTAAGAAATCCCATCTCAAGACAATACTCACGCCAAAGACACGACGCTTCTCGATAAGATTGGATTATAAAGAGCAATATGTCACGATAAACGCCTTGATTTATACTCACAACCTCTCCATTAAGGTGAATCGTGCCATCCACATGCCGCTTTAAAATTTCACAGATTTGATATGAAATTTGGAAAGACATTTGTTCAGTATGAGGATAATTTATCATTCCATATTCATCAATGAAAGCCGAAGGATTTGAAGAAGGCTGATCATAACTCATTGTGTTAGGAGGAAAAATGTTGCCATCATTGGAAGAATCACTATTAAATTTATTATACTATATAAATCTATAGTATTATTTAATAATATACTATATATGATATTGTAATTTAAACTAATATATATTTCTATATTTTATTAAATTTATAATATAATATGAAATTATAAAATAAAACTAATATATAGTTATTTTTTTAAATAAGGTATTACTATTAAATTCATTTATACTATGTAAAACTATAGTATTATTTATCAATATACTATATATGATATTTTACCTTAAACTAATATGAAATTATATTGTTAAATTTATAATCTAATATAAAATTATATAAAATAAAGCTAATATATAGTTAACATAAATACAAAACATAAATGTAAAACTATTATACACTTAAACATAAATACAATAATGACAATTTAAAAGTAAATTAGCCTAATTACATACTCCAATTAACCTTGTTGAAATTTGAAACTTGAAACCTTAAACACCAAAATTTCCACAAATTTTTTGAGATATATAACAAAGAAATTTTTGTTAAACGTAAGACAGATACGAACAGAGACTTGGGTGATAAATGGAATAATTTTTGGGAGGTATTTATGTATTTTTTTGAGCTAAACATTGGTTGGATGGTCAAAATATATTTGTAACTTAATTCTAACCGTTGGATTTAATTTTGGTGAAAATCTGATCGTTAAATATTCTTTAAATTATTGGGATCGATCCATAATCGCCGGACGTCCGATTTCAACCGCCGCTGATGCATTTCCAAATTTGGGCAATCGGGGCCGTTGAATCAAAACAAATTCAAATACTACGATCGATCACAAACTAAATTGGCCGAAACTTGAAAACTTAGGGGCACGAATCGTCATCATCTGCATGATGATCTTAGCCCCATTTTTAAGCCACCGATATATCGGCGATATATCGTCGATATATTTGATATATCGCTGATATATCGGCAATAATTTGAATAAAAAAATTTCCAACCAGCACGTGTGTCTCATGACCGAAATATCCACTGAAATTTCGGTCTAATATTGACGTATCGGCGATATATCGCCGATATTACCGATTTTTTTTGTTGATTTTTCCCTTAAACAATTGTCAATTGCCGTTATCGTGTCGAATATTACCGATATCCAATATATCGACGATATATTGACCGATATATTAGATATTTTTATCCTTGTATTTAATAATATCAAATCTTCTCATGATATTTAATATTAAAATCAATAAAGAAGAAATGCAGGATTTTCAAGATATTCTCATAAAATCTATATCTATGCTAAGGATGCTTTGGAAAGAGTTTATTTATAGCTTATTTAAGCTTATCTTCTCACATAATTACTTTTAATAAAAATTATAAATGTTTGAAAGAGTTTATAAAAATAATTTATGATCCCTTATAAGCTTATTTTAGCTTTTTTCAATAAGCTTTGTGGAGAAGATTATTAAAATAAGCTTAAAAAAGATCATATGAAGCTTAAAAATTAACCATCTTAATGACAAAACTGTCATTCTATCAAATTATGTAAAAAAATAGGAAAATAGAAAAGAAATTTGAAAAAAATATGTAAAAAATAGGTAAATTTTGGAATTTTTTTTTATCTAAATAGAAAAAAAGAAAAGAAAAAAAAACCGAAAAATTATGTAAAATAGGAAAAAATTGAAAACTAATGAAAAAAATAGAAAACAAATTCCAACAAATTATGTAAAAAATAGGAAAAAAAATTATGAAATATTAAAAAATAAAAAAAGATTCTATTGATGATGGAAATAATAATATTGATGATGAATTTCTTGATTTAGAATTTGATGCAAATCTATGAGTGTTTATTTTGTTTTGAAACTTATAATTTTTGTGATGATGGGAAAACTATGATGTTTGTTCTTTTGTTTCACAAATGTTTTTGATGATGGAAGTACTAGTGATGTCTGGATTTTTATGTTTGATGTTGTGTTTACTTTATCAGATTTCTACACAGAAAATCAGGTAAACAACATCTACTTAGATATATATATTTTATTTATTTTATGTAGGGTATGTGGTCACTTAAAAACCTCGGTAAGCCTTTAGTACACCTTGCGCCTCAAGGCCTCAAGAGGCTTTTGCGCTTCGATGCGCCTTAAATAATTACGAGTTCATTGTAAATCACGTTCCAATTTATTATAAAGTGTCTCAAAGATTTTAATGAAGAAAAAACCTAGAATATTTTAGTTTTTATAATCTCTTTGATGTATATAATAAAAGAAGATCAAAGAATACTCATCGCTATTTTTTATAATTAGAGATTACATTTGAATGATAAATGTTTTTAAGATATTGTGAATTTTTTACTTTATATATATGGTAATATTACTTTAGTTATTTAGTTCTCTAGTTTTAGTTTTAAATTTTTTTAAAAATTATGAAAAGTGCTTATTTATTCAAATACTTCAATTTTTTAAGTGTTTATGATGGTGTGACGCCTCAAAATCCAGGGGTCCCATTGACTAGCCGTCAACCTGCGGAATTTCTACCTTAGGTTGTTTCGCACCTATGTCTTAACACCAGACCGACACCAATTTCTTGTGGATACCGAGTTACTCGGCACCACATCAATACGTCCCTTCACCGGGATCCATTCATTAATTTTTAAGTTAAAATATGAGAATAATACACTTAAACGCGGTTCATAAGGGTCCGATCACGACCCTCTTACCATTATTACATACTCGACTATATTAGCAATAGTTCAAAAGAATTTAATTACAAATCTTTTATACAAAAATACATGCTAGAACTAGTTTGTCCCTGACACTTTTTACAAAAGATTTATCAAGGCCACATGTCAGCCTTCTTCACAATCACGGCCTCGTCTGAGCGTCGTCCACCAGTGTTGACCCTGCACCTGAAAGAGTTGTCCCATAAAGGGTGAGCCACGCCCAATAGAGAATACCTCATACAAGGACTACTCCCCACTTAAGTGTACATGTAATGTTCACTCAACATTTTACATTCACATTCCAACAAAAACATGCCAATTTATTAACCTATACATGTCATGCCGACGATGAGACTCACCATGCATCATATGCCCGAGTCCCATCGACTCCCTTACATCAACGCCTGGGGCCCATGTGTGTGATAAAACCGTTTCATTCAAGATGACATCCAATGATAATTTTCAAACATATTTCATTTGTTATAAACCAAAACTTTTTGAGCCATATATCACAATGATCATCTTATATTCAAAATCCATGCGCCATGTGGTAATGGATTTTTAAGCGCCACAATCACGCTCTTACAAACCCGCATACACTTTTTACGGCATTTTACCACTGGGACTATTATAATCACCATAATTGATTTGGTTTTTCACCCGAGGTGACCCATCCTTTTTGCTAATACCCGACACATATTTTCTTTACCATTTTATTCAACCGTGCATGTTATATCATGTCACATGCACGATGGATGCTATGTGGACAATTCTATTCATGCATATCGCTAATGCATCATGGACAATTATATCTATATGCATATAATTTCCATACATCATTTCATTCATGTCAATATATCATGCGAGCATATGTCAACATTCACATTCACATGTCATTCTATGATCACGCAACGACACACACACAAGCAAGCCATGAAATGGCCATTGCACATAACAATTCATCACATGTCAACATGTTAGAGCACACACATTAACATCCAAACATGTCACTCTTAGTCAAGAATGACACACTGAACAAGCTCGCTATAACGCCCCGGGCAAGCCACAATCACATGCAAACTGGGCCACGAGACCGACCTGAAACATGCCACAAACACAGGCCTCAAGCAGTCACAGGCACGCCTAGGCGCAGCCCACCTCCGCCTAGGCGAGGCGTTGCTCGCCTAGGCGGACTAGAAAGTCCACCTTCCTGTCCCTGCCCGCCAGCGTAGCTTCCCACCTTCAAAGTGACCCCCATGCCTGGGGCGAACTCCTCTTCACCTAGGTGTAGCAGCAATCTTCAGTGGGAAGATTCACACCTTCGCCTCGGCAAAGCAACATAGAGCAGAACTCGAAAATCCCATTTTTTCTTTTCCAAATAAGCCCTTAACTGAAAAACTTTATTTTCCCGGCCCAAAGATGGAAAGTAAGCTAAGGTAGGAAGAATCCCTTACCTCTACGAGTGTGATACACAGGTAGGAAGCCTCCTAGACCCGAAAACTTCGATTTCCCGAAATCTCCCCTATTGGTTCTTTGGCGAAATCCCTATTTCCATGTACCAACACGTACCTCTCGTCGATGCGATAAACTTTCGTTCTTAGCCTGACGAAAACTGACCAACGAAAGTCCCTAAATCTTAGGAGGAAGCCTTGACTCTCCTTTTCTCTCTTCTCCTCTCTCTCACGATCAAAACCAGGAAAATGGGCTCTTTTTGCCCTAATTCCTCTTTTGCCCCAACTTAAGGTATAAGTTGGATGAGTGGCCCATGTCGCGCCACATGTCCGCCCTCACTCGGGTCCAATTTTGTTCCGAAGCTATTTATTCTGTCTTAGTTCAAGTTCAAACCATATCCCATGAACTTAACTCTAGTCATTTCCCAACTTCCGAGATTTTCGTAAGCAATCTCAACTCAGAGTCATCGTAGAATTTGACGAAATTGCCTGTAATCAGATTATGGCATAAAATCCAACGCTAATTCCGTTTTGTCATCCGAGATCTAGAAATTTTTTAAGTTTTCAACCTATACTATTCTGGCAATTTACTGTCTTGCCATTTTTCAGAAAAATTCGATTTTTCTCGGGTTTTACATTCTCTCCACCTTAATAGAATTTCGTCCCGAAGTTGCCACACACAACACACACAATCTCATGCATATGCAACAACCATTTAACATCAATGACTAAAACATACCTTCTTCCTTGAACAAGAAGGGATAGTTAGCACGCAAGGTGTCTTTGCGTTCCTATGTTGCCTCCTCTATTCCACGGTGCTGCCACAACACCTTCACTAGCCTCATGGTCTTCCTTCGCAAAACCTGATCCCGACTATCCATGATACGCGCAGGTCCCTTCTTGAAGGTTCCATTTGCATCAACTACAAGCTCTCCCCAATCCACCACATGAGCCTGATCCGTGTACTGGGAGCATGGAGACATGACACCAGATGTACACTCAAGCAACCGCCATAAAGTCAACAGGTATGAAACCGTGCCTACCCTCTCAAATACCTCGAAGGGCCCAATATACCTCGAAACTAGCTTTCCCCGCTAACCGAACTTAGCCACTCCTCTCTTAGGCATCACCTTCAAGAAGATATGATCACCTACCTCAAACTCTAAAGGTCGCCGCCGTCTGTTGGCGTAGCTCTTCTGTCGGCTCTGAGTCGTGAGAAGACTCTTCCGTATCAAATCCACCTTCTTAGAGGAGTCTTTAACTAACTCTGGACTCGTGGTGGTTCTCTCTCCCACCTCTGTCCAACAAACTGGAGATCAACATGACCTCCCATACAATGCTTCATAGGGTGCCATCTGTATGCTCGCTTATAACTATTGTTGTAGGTGAATTCCACCAAGGGTAAATGCTCTTCCTAACTACCCTTGAGATCTAGGACGCATGCCCGTAGTATGTCCTCTAACGTTTGGATGGTCCTTTCTGACTGACCGTTCGTCTGGGGATGGAAAGCTGTGCTCATCATCAACCGTGTCCTCATGGCTCGCTGGAAACTCTCCAAAAAATGAGCCATGAACCTGGGATCCTGATTCGACACTATGGATACTGGCAAACCATGTAACCGGACTATCTCCTGTATATGCAACTTGCAAAATTCCTCCAGTGTGAAGGTTATTCGCACAGCCAAAAAGTGTGCTGACTTAGTGAGCCGGTCCATTATCACCCACACCACGTCATGCCCTCGTGATGTCCGTGGTAAGTGGGTCACAAAATCCATCGTGACATGTTCCCACTTCCACTCAGCTACCTCCATTGGTTGGAGTAATCCTGTTGGCCTTTGGTGCTCAGCCTTTACTTGCTGACACATGAGACATCATCGAGCAAAATCTCCTACATATTTCTTCATCCCACTCTAGTAATACTGGCGATGCAGATCATGATACATCTTTGTGCCACTTGGATGCACAGTAAAATGAGAGCAATGGAACTCCTTGAGGATTTCCTCTCTTAGATCTTCTGACTGGGGAACCACAACCCATCCCCTATATCAAAGACTACCATTCGAGTGCATGGTCCAGCCTTTGTCACTTATACTTGACCATACCTGGTCCCTGATGGATAATATCTCTACGTCTTGTCCCCCGAACTCCGACATTCCGCCCGCAGGTAGCCGGGCGAGCCACTAAACTCCCCAACGCATTCCTCGAGCCTCCGATCACGTGATCGTAGTCCGACCGTCCCACGCCTCGAGCATCTCATTCCCGGAAGCCACAAGCTAACACTCCCCATTACTTCCTACTGAATGATTAGCTTTTAATTACATTTGCCTTACTGTGGTGGTAATGCAAAGTGAAATCATAATCCTCCGTGATACTCCATCCACGCGCTTGGGTTCCTCATGTCGAGGTCTCACGTGTAAAAATGTACTTCAGACTTTTGTGGTCTAAAAACACCTCGAACTGCTCATTGTATAAATAGTGGCGCCAAGCCTTTAAGGCAAAGACAATGGCCGCCAACTCCATGTCATGTGTAGGGTAACTCTACTCGTGGTTCTTTAGCTGTCGAGAACCATAAGCTAGCACCCTCTCGGATTGTATCAAAACACATCCTAGTCTATCCTTGGAGGCATCACATTACACTGTGTACCTCTGTCCCCTCTCTGGGACTATCAAAATAGGAGCTGAAAGTAAGCCTCCTCTTTAATTCCTGGAATGCCTTCTCACATAAGTCATTTTACTCAAACTTGACCTTTTTTCGGGTTAACCTCGTCATAGGCGCAGATAATCGGGAGAATTCCTTAATGAACCTCCTGTAATACCCTGCCAATCCTAAGAATCTGCGTATCTCGAAGATTGACTTTGGTCTCTCCCAACTCATAACTGCCTCAACCTTCTTTAATTCCACGAATACCTTCGAAGCTGATACCACTGCCACAAGAATCTCACCTCAGTAAGACAAAACTTACACTTACTGAATTTAACATACAACTGATGCTCTCTCAAGGTCTGAAGAATGACCCTCAAGTGACCCTCGTGATCTTCCTCGGACTTGGAGTAGATCAATATGTCATCCACGAAAACCACAACGAACCGATCTAAGTAGGGCTGGAACACCCTATGCATAAGATCCATGAATACAGGGCATTCGTTGTTTTGGGGAATCACACCACAGAACTCGAAATGCCCATATCGCTTCCTAAATGACGTCTTAGGGATATCCACCTCCTTAACTCTCAACTGATAGTAGCCGGTGTAGAGATCTATCTTGGAGTAGACTCGTGCCCTTCTTAGTTGATCAAACAAATCATTGATCCGCGGAAAAGGGTACCTATTCTTGATAGTAGCCCTATTCAACTGTCGATAATCTATACACAACCGAAGAGTTTTGTCCCTCTTCTTGGCAAACAGAACCGGAGCGCCCTAAGGTGAAGTGCTCGGTCTAATAAAACCTATGTCCAACAATTCCTGCAATTGGACCTTGAGTTCCTATAACTCAGCATGTGCCATTCTATGCGGAGTCATAGAAATAGGTGATGTACCAGGCTGCAACTACATCCTTATACGGAGGTAATCCGAGTAGCTCCTTCGGAAAAACATCCTTGTACTCACAAATCACTCGAGGTAGATCCAACTTATCTCACTGGTTCTATAGTAATGTCATGCCCATCTTACCAACTCGCTCACAGGCCACTTAGAGTCATACATGGCTCGGGGTAAAGCGTCATACTTGTCCTCTTGAAACGTAACATAAGTACCATCCAGTGTGTAAGCCGTAACCCTCATACGATCACGATCAATGATGACCCGATGTGAAGTCAACCAGTCCATCCCAAGGATGACATCAAACTCCGACATGTCCATGACCTCAGGTCCAAAGTGTGTAGAATCCCTGAGATCTCTAGTACACAATCCCGACATATCTGATCAACCATCACCCTAGTTCCTAGGGGAGAACTCACATGCAACGACTTTTCCAAGGTTTCAACCTCAAAGCCCAAATCTTTCACACATGATGCAACAATGAAAGCATGAGATGCACCAGAATCAAACAATACTCTTGCCCATAAGCGAAATAGTTGAAAAGTACCGTGAATAACCAACTGATCTGCAAGCTCAGTCTGAGGTGTAATGGTGTAGACACGCCTCGGTCCCGTCTCGACCGTGAGTCCCTCAGATTCGACCCGACTCCGACCCATGCCCCGCTCCACGTGGCATGTCCGTGGTCGTAGGTGCTTATGCGACACCCTGGGAATGATACTGTCTTCCTTGGCCCATAGCAGGGTAGGGAGGAACAAATTGTGTCTGTGCATATCCCACTAATGACTAGACCTGGTGTCCCATAACTCGATCCCACTCTGAGGGCAATCCCGCCCCGCGGTCCGTGCTGCGGCACTAGAAACATACCGCTTCTGGTCGGGCTAGGAAGTCCTGACGTGTCTCCCATCTTGGGATGACTGATCCTAGCCTTGGCCCTGGTAGCCGTAGCCCTGTCTTTGAAACCCTTGCTAAGTAGAAGTCCTCTACTTCTTTCTCGAGCTAGAAGAAGAGAGTTGACTCTCCTTCCTCTTAACACTAGCACCCGCATCTCGGATGCTCCGTGCGTCATCCACTTTCCTCTCTATGGCCATAGCAGTCTTGACCATTGAGTCCATATCTTGCAGGAGGAGCCCCACAATTTTACCTCGGATGGATAATTTCAAACTATCCTCAAATTTCCTCACTTTGGCCATGTCCATGGCCACATAATCATATGTGAAATGTGCTAATTCAGTGAACTTAGCCACGTATTCGAGTACCATCATTGTTCCTTGTTTCAACTCTAGGAACTCTTGAGCCTTTGCATGTTTTTCAGATGCTGGGAAATACTTATGAAGAGCTCACAAAATTCTTCCCATGTCATTGCCTCCAAGTTCCTCGAGGCTTTGACCCGATCCCACCATACTTGGGATTCACCCTCCAGCTAGCATGTGATTAGTCTTATTCTCGTGGCATCGGAGTTGATCTCCATAGCCTCGAAATCTTCGCGACACCGGAACCGATGATCGGCTTCCGTGGTTCCCCTCCTCCCTTGGATGTTGGAGGATGATGTGTCTTAAACCTTTGGGATTTTTCGGTCCTCCTTGGCCCGCATTTGCCTTGCTTTTGTCTGATGGTGGGTAGCCCCTGATGCTCGCTGCGCAATGGTAGTAGTCGTAATACTAATAGCCTCTATGAAGGCTTGTTGATAAAAGGTCGGTGGTGGTTGGTTGTTGCCCCGTCCACCACCTCTACGTCCTCTTCCTCGACTAGCCATCTACACATTGTCAAATAACAAATTGAGATTTTTTTTTTTTTTTTTCTAACTAGTAGTGCATGTGCCATCTACCAATAGATATCAACAACACGGATTACCTATTCATTCTTTTCCCGAACCCCTAAGGTTATGTTCTCTAACCCTAATGTTCCTCTTTCCCTATATACATTTTACCATGCATACGAATCACACAACTTACAACTCTAAATCATGTAGCACATTTAGGCACAAAACATGAAATGCACACACAATTAATGCATGATTCGCTAAAATCATAGCATGCACAGGGTAGAGATTTGGTGCTTGGAGATAATATAAACTGAAGCACTCTCTTTGCAGTAGTGGCCCCATTGCGATATAGTGACTCACAGGGTTACATAGGGATGGGTTTTCTTCGTGAAAATGATTTACAGTTGGTTTAAAATGGTGAATTCAATTTGGATTTTAAGGTTTTGGTAAAAACATGGGGGTTTAATGTTTGGAAACTAAAAGTTAAATAAAATAAAATAAAATGTAAAAGAAGTCTCCTTGAAGTGTCAGGCTAATGGATTTGGGTTCTAAAGGTCACTGAGGGGTCCTCGGGTCCATTTTCCTCGCGTTAGGGAGGATGACCTATAGTCGCTCTGACAGGATCTTCACGTGTGGCTATAAAAACTGAACTAATATATCCTTTGAAAAATGGCATCCAGCCATTAGTGCTATCGGTCATTAAAACCTGAGTCACCTTGACTCACCCACAATGGATCATAAATGATAACTAACGAACATCAATGGATCTAACATTAAGCATCGATAGGCCAGCTTACAGTAATAACCATTCAAGGTGACTCAAAAGGGATCAAAACCTAAAGTTAAAAGGGAAAGCGATGCTGGCGGTGGATACTGCGTGAAAACATGGAACCCTCAGCCTGCCTTAGGATCACGCACTAGTAGCCTCCTTCTTCAAGGAGAAAGGGGTTAGCCGCTCATCCTCCGAGTTGTCATCCTTGGAGGGTGTTTGGCTAGTGAAAGGAGAAAGTGAAGAGGGAAAAGGAGAAAATGAGAAAGAAACGAGGAAGAGCAGAAAACTCACTTGGCTTTATTAATGGAGAAAAAACCACATTACGAGTGCTTTGTAAGACTTATAGCCAAACCCTTTCCTAGTACAAACTACAAATTCAAAAACTATTACAAGGAAAGTAGGAAGAAAACCAAGTGACCAGTGAAAAAGTCAAATGGGCGCGGGAATTCAACGGTCTGCGAGGCTGGAATAGTGGCGGGAAAGCGGTTCGCAACTGCGAAATTTTAATTCTTGAGAATTTTCGCGACTTGCACTACCTTATTCTCATCTTCTAGTTCCTGCTTCTCTTTTCTTCTGGTTTCTAACCTACGATACGAGTTCCAGCTTCAGTTTGCTTGGATTTGCTATGATAGGCCCGGCTTCGAAAACTTTGCTGATTAAGCTTGCGAAAACTACAAAATTTGCCACAAAATCACGATTAGTAGCCTTCTTCAGGTCCTTAATATGCCAATTGGGTTAATTAAGCTGATTAGTACGAAAGTGCTCAAAACCTATAATAAGCGATTAACGAAGCCGCGCTGACTGAGCCTTAATCAATGCGATGGTTTAAACCAGTACCCGTGATCCATAGGTAATCACATGCACATCATTTATGATGTATAAAGTCTGCGACACGAGAACTGATAGTCTAATGACCTAGACCCATATCCATCAAGCCTTAGATATTCGTATACCTATGCTTTGATACCAAGCTGTGACGCCCAAAAATCCGGGGCTCCCGTTGACTAGCCGTCAACCTGCGGAATTTCTACCTTAGGTTGTTTCGTACCTAAGTCTTGGCACCAGATCGGTACCAATTTCTCGTGGATACTAAAGTTCTTGTGTAGCGTCGATCACGTCATGTGGGACCATTCATTCATATTTAAGTTAAAATATGAGAATAATATGCTTAAATCTTGGTTATGAAATTCGATCATGACCCTCTTACCATTCATTACATGCGAACTATATTCTGATAGTCAAAAAGATTTAATTACAATTCTTTTATACAAAATACATGCTAAGAACTAGTCTTATACGACACTTTTCTGAAAGCTTTGCTCGAGGCGCGTGTTGCTTCTTCACAATCCACGACCTCGTTTGAGCACGAATCACCAGGTGTTAACCACACACAGGTTGTCCCACGTAAGAATTGAGCCACGCCCGGTGAGAATACCTCCTATGAGGGCTACTCCCGTATAAGTGCACATGCGATGTTCACTCAACATTTCATTCACATTCCAACAAAAACATGACGATTCTATATGGTACATACCATGAATGAGATGAAGCTCGCATTACCATGCCAGTCCTCAACTCCCTCACCTGATACTAGCTCATGTGAGTGATAAGCGAATCATTCGAGGATGACATCCAATGATCAGTTTTAAAACAAATTTCGTTTGTTTATAAACTAAAAGCTTTTTCGATGATACATCACAATGATCATTTTATATTTAAAATCCATGAGCCTTTATGTAGCGTAAGCAGTTTTAGTGTCCTTGTGGCAGTTCCATAAACCCGGTTACTTTACGGCCTTTCACGACTTAGAACTATGTCAATGCAAAATTAGCTTGTTTTCCACACCAGAGAGGGGATCTATCCCGCTACTGCTAATACGACACATATTTTCTTTACCATTTTATTCAATGCATGCGCTCTGTTGGATGTTGTCCACGTTCATCGAGCCTACCCGATCAAACACGAGCGCGGTGTCGATTTATCAACCATGCACTCACACCCATTTAATGCGATGTCCCCGTGCATATGCAATGCAAGATGCCATTGCATGTTATATCATGTTACATGCACGATGGACGCTACGTGGACAATTCGACTCATGCATATCGCCAATACATCATGGACAATTATATCTATATGCATATAATTTCCATACATTATTTCATTCATGTCAATATATCATGCGAGCATATGTCAACATTTACATTCACATGTCATTCTATGATCACGCAATGACGCACACACAAGCAAGCCATGTAATGGCCATTGCACATAACAATTCATCACATGTCAACATGTTAGAGCACGCACATTAGCATCAGACATGTCCTCTTAATTAAATGATGACACGGCTCAAAGCGAGTCATAATGACCCCTGCAAGCCGCGATCCTGCATGGCTAGCATACGAGATCGACCTGAAACAGGCCACAACCACAGGCCTTAAGCAGTCGCAGGCACGCTTAGGTGTGGCCCACCTCCGCCTAGGAGGAGTGGTCCTCGCCTAGGCGGACAAGAAAGTCGACCTTCCTTGTCCTCCGGGTCTGCCTAGGTGGACCCCTACGCCTAGGAGAACTCCTCTTTGCCTAGGCGTAGCAATAATCTTCAGTGGGAAGATTCACACCTTCACCTAGGCGTACCAAGGCTCGCCTAGGCGAAGCAACATCGAGCATAACTCGAAAATCCCATTTTTTCTTTGCCAAACAGGCCCTTAACAGAAAACCCTCTTTTCCCGGCCCAGATGGAAAGTAATCAAAGGTAGGAAGAATCCCTTACCTCTACGAGCGTGATACACGGGTAGGAAGCCTCCTAGACTCGACAACTTCAATTTCCTGAAATCTCCCCTCTTAGTTCTTTGGCAAAATCCCTCTTTCTAGTACCAGTCATTACCTCTCGTCGATCACGTGACTTCGTTCTTGACCTAGGCAATCAGGCCAACCGAAAGTCCCTGATCTTGGGAGGAAGCCTTGGCTCTCCTCTTATCTCTTCTCCTCTCTCTCACGATCAAAACCAGGAAAATGGGCTCTTTTTGCCCTAATTCCTCTTTTGCCCCAACTTAAGGTTTAAGTTGGATGGTAGTATGTTGTATCATCTCACCTCGCTCAGTGCGATTCGGTCAGGCGATTTATTCCATCTAAGTTCAAGTTCGAGCCATATCCATGGAACTTAACTTTCGGAGTCATTTCGACTTCGAGATTTTCGTAAGCAATCTCATACGGGAATCATTGGACACAGTTGCGAAAAATGTAAAAGATCCAGAATTTACCGGATTCGATGAAATTCGTTTGGGTAACTAGATTTCGTGAAACGGTGAATTCCGTTTCGTCATCTGAGATCTAGAAAATGCACAAGTTTTCAATCTATACTATTATAGAAATTTACTGTTTTGCCATTTTTCAGAAAAATTCTATTTTTCTCGGGTTTGACATTGGTATTTTTAGTAATTCAGCTGTACACCTTAAAATAATGCATAAGCGCTTTTTAAAATATGCATCCAAACACAAATAGATTATTGAATAAAATACTTATGACATAAGTTTTTATCTAATAAACTCTTATAAAATAAGTGTTTAATTAAGTTGTTTACCCAAACATGACCTAAATATAAAAGTACTATGTGTAATGTTACTTTATATAATCCTCTCAACCTTCTTCACTTTAAAAGATGAAGTGCGGCCAGTGCACTACTATCACGTCTTCACTTTAGAAGATGATGTGTTTAATCGGGTTATAAATATTGAAATGCCTTAAGTACTACAGGGATATGTACACATGGAAATTGGGCGTGCGAAGATGTAATATTGGATTGCATCTATCTCTTGAAGGTCATGCGTATCATAGAACCATGAGCTCGACTTGAGTTCATCCTCTGTCGAGTGCCGGTCCGAAACGATAAGCGAAGAGCGCTCTCGGCATGAGTGTAAGTATTCTTTTGCTTTCATTTCTTGAAATTTTTATTTTGATTTTGTGTTGAATAACCCTTTAGCAAATTTCTCGTGTTTGAAGACGAAGGCTATACACAATACGATGTGCCGTTGCATTTCATAGACATCTATGTAAAAGTTGATAAATTTAGGGTTTCATGAGTAGAAAAGGGAGAATTTGAGCAAGGAATGTAGTCTATGGTATAAGACATCAATATGGGAATAAAAGGAGAAGGCCACATGAAGAAACATAGAATCACAACACAGGTCAATTATGGGTGGTGCTCACAAGCCGGGCTCGACTCACTTTTAGGCCCAGGTTGTGGGCCGAAGCTCAAGCTCGCCTTGTCGTTATGTTTTTGTTTTTAATTTTGATTTTTATGCTGATAATAAAATTTTTATTTTATTTTTTTCTAATAATAAATTTTTATTTTCTTTTTTGTCTTGGACTTTGTAAAAAATGTGTTACTATTTTATTCAAGAAAACATGGATAAGATTTAGTAATTCCTAAACAAATTTAAAAATATTCTATCAAAAATTGAAGTAATTTCAATATTTATCTATATCTATCTATAATTTTTTTTGTTAGATCATGAGGTGTCTTGAGTGTATGCCTGCGTAAAATGCGTCTTTAAAGTCGTATCGCGCATGAAGTAGTCCTCATTAATTCGGAGAGAATATAGAAACGATGAAGCTCTACCATATAACCTGGCTGCGTGCTTAGGTTCGAACTTGGCAGCTTGTTAAGTAAGAGACTCCAATCATCGCACCCACATGTTCGATGGTAATATATAATTATTATTAAAAGTATATTTTCTCTCATATTTCATAAATATCTTGTTTCACTTTATGTATTTTCCTTTATTTTATAAACACTCTACTTCAATTTATTTGTCCAATTTAAATTAACTTATTATATCAATAATATTAATAACCTATCCTAAATTTTTTTTTTGGTGAAAAGAGAATGACGTTAGATATCCACCACATAATAGGAAGAAGAAAAAATAGAAAGTTTGTGACAAATATGTAAAGAGAATAAAAGAGTAAATTTTTTTTTTTTAAAGGAGAATAACTTTTTTTAACTCATAAATTTACCACCGTATGTAAAAAGAATAGAAAGTGGTTCCTTTCCTTTTTACCACCATATGAAAACCTTCATATAATGCTTATCAATCCCATTAATGCTTTTTACCTACAATATTCTATTTACAATTCGACCTTGAGTTAGAAAGTGATAAAGATCACGTCATCATTCAGTTATTACCAATTGATATTATTTTATTGTTAAAATAAATTTTATTTATTTTTCTTTAACATCCAAAAATTAATATAAAGCATTTTGTACTTATAAAGTTTATTTTTTATTTTGTTATTAAAGTCAAAATATTATTTTAAAAAGTAATTAATTTTATATTATGTATGAAATAGGAAATATTCTTATGTATGAAAAACTTAGAAAAACTTAACATAATTAATTCTAAGATGAATTTAAGGTATGGAGTATGAATAAATATAGTTTAATGTCAAAATTTGTTAATGATTATTTAGTTATTTATTTTCTTTTTTGTTGATTGCTACATTATTCAAGAAAAAAAGTAATAACTATATATTTACTAACTATATATTATTGAATATATATTTACTGCTTGTCAATGTCGATGGCTTAGAATTCTTAGTAGAAAGATAAAAAGGAAAAAAAGAGCACTCGTTAGCCTTGTCGCGACAAGCTCTCGCTTGATATGCAATGACATTTCTCGCATCTTTTTCTTTTTTGGCTTGTTGTAATGACGCCAATGTTACCTCCTCTCATGCCAACTTACGCTTTATGAGCTAGGGCTCTTTATATATATATTTACTAACTGTCAGTGTTGGTGACCCGAATTCTTGAGCTGAATAGATAAAGGAAGAAAAAGACACTCTCGTTCTAACATGTCGCAACAAGCCAACACTTTCTCTCATGCCCTCGTTTTGGCTTTTCGCAACAAGCGCTCGTGTTATGCTCCTCTCATGCTAACTTATGCTTTATGAGCTAGGGCTCTATATATATATATATATGGTTTTTTGGGTTTTCAATTGACTGAGGTTTTAGAGAGACTGAGGTTTTAGAGAAGCTGAGATCATTGTAACCTCCCTTCTTCTCCCTTTTTATTCTCCTTGTACCTTATTTGATATAGTGGATTTATAGCTCCTCTGCCCACGGTTTTTTCGTTATTATTTTATCTATCATTATTTTCTAACAAGCTGGTATCAGAGCTATTACATTTGGTTTGCTTTGTTTTGCCCTAATGATGATATCTATGAAGTACGATCATCCGCCGTTGGATCGCAACACTAGGTTTTCTCTATGGCAAGTCAATATGTGAGCTATTCTTACACAGATGGATTTGGAAGAGGCGTTGTTAGGTTTTGAAAAAATGTTGTCTTCTTGGACATAAGAAGAGAAAAAGAAAAATGATAATAAAGCTATGACTCAGATTCACCTTCATATGTCGATAACATTTTGAAAGATGTCTTGAAGAAGAAAAACACCACTGCATTGTGGTTGAAGCTGGTGCAATTATGTATGATGAAGAGTCTGCCTAGCAAATTGCATCTTAAAAAAAAACTCTACTCTCATCGTTTAGCAGAAGGCATGTTTGTGATTAATCATATTTCTACCATTTAAAAAATTGTTGCTCATTTGGAGACCATGGAGGTCAAATACGATGAAGAGGATTTAGGGTTGATTTTAATTTGTGTTCATTAATATGTATTCAACTTTTGGAGATACTATTTTGTATAGTCGTGATACTCTTACTTTGGAAGAGGTTTATGAAACTCTACGTTCGAAAGAAACCATGAAGCAACTGACTAATGAATCAGAGTGAAATTTGAAGATCTTGTTTTTGGGAAGGTTTAGGAACAAAGGTTATAGGGAATAGTGATAAGGCGGATCGAAGTCGAGCTAAACGAGTCTTGAAAGGCCACATCATTGATGATGTATAAGTTGCGATGAGAATAAAGCATTGCAAATAAAGGAAAGAAATTGATTAACTCCGGCCAAGTCCTTGTTGTAGAAGATGATCACAGTGATGGTGAACTCCTCGCTGTTTCTGATGGCGATTCCAAGCCTTTTGAGGAATTAGTTTTTTATTCTAGTTGCACGTTTCATATATGTCTTAATCGGGATTAGTTTCTAACATGGCGTGTCAAAGATGTAGTGTGATGGGTAATGGTGTCCTATAGATTGCAGAAGTCTTTGGTATAGTCAAAATCAAGATGTTTGATGGAATTTTCATAATGTTAGCATATGTGAAACACGTCCCAGATGTGAAGAGGAATCTCATCTCGTTGAGTACTTTCAATTCAAAGGGTACAAGTACACTGGTGAAGGTGGAGCATTGAAGGTTAGCAAAGGTGCTCTTGTTGTGATGAAAGGACAGGAAAGAACTGCAAAATTATATATTTTGCAAGGTCTTATGGATTCTAGTGATCTTCGGTTTGCTTCACAAGTTTATGACGAATGAATGGTGTTGCAAGCATGGCATATGAACCTTGGGCATATGAGTGAGAATGATATGACTGAATTGAGCATAAGAGGACTTCTTAATTGTCAAAGTACTAGAAAATTAATATTTTGTGAGCATTGTGTCTTTAGGAAGGAAGGCGAGTCGAGTTCTCGAGGTGTTCTGACGCAGAGAACAACTAACTTGCTTTTGGTTTGGAACCACAGCAGAAGTGCCTTATCTATCGGAGTGCTAATTATATGTTGACCATCATTGATGATTTTTCAAGGAGAGTTTGGTCCTTCTTCTTAAAGCACAAGAGTGACGTTTTTGCAACATTTAAGGAGTAGAAGATTATGATTGAGAAGTAGACAAGGAAGCAAATAAAAGATCTTTGCACTGATAATGGTTTGGAGTTTTGCTGCGAAGAGAGTTTGATGCTTATGCGGGCAGAATGCATTTTAGACACCGCAATTGTTTCATAAAAAAATGGGTTAATAGAGTGGATGAACATAACTATTATGGAGAAGGTTTGTTGCATGATTTCTAATGTTAAACCACTAAAGTCGTATGGATTAGAGCGAGTGGCTGCGGCGCATTTTCTCACTAATTTGGTCTCCCCGATTGCCAATGATAAGCACGATTGAAGTATGTGCATTCACTCTTATGGTTACTCTAGTTTAAAGATTTTTTGTTGTCCAACTTATGCTTATGTTGATAATGGAAAACTGGAACCTAGATATTTTAAATGTGTTTTCCTTGGCTATAAGAATGGTATCAAAGGTTACAAGTTGTGGTGTTCTGAGACCCATAAGATAATTATTAGCAAAAATGTTATTTTTGATGAAAATTCTATGTTGCTAGATTTACCTACTAATGATTCTTATGAAACAAGTCAGTAGAAATCAGGAATGCAAGTGAAGCTATAGATTAGAATAGAGCCTACATCAAAGTCTACTCCTCATTCTTTATCAGATGAGCATGATGGTGTTGGTTCTTCCCAACCATCACCACCACCACCTCCTACGCCATAGTATATTATTGCTGGAGACAGGGAGAGAAGACAAGTTATTCCACCAAAGAGGTATGTTGAGGTTGATTTGGTTGCTTATGCTCTAAATGTGGTAGAGAGTATTGATATTTGTGAAGAACCCTCTACTTATGAGGAAGCAGTGGTTCTAGGGATTCAAGTAGGTAGATGATTCCTATGCAGAAAGAGATGGAGTCTCTTCATAAGAATGGTACTTAGGACTTGGTGAAACTTCCCAAGGAAAAGAAAGCAGTTCGTTGAAAATGAGTGTTCAAAAGAAAATGAAGGGGTACCATGAGTTGAAGAAGCAAGATACAAAGAAAAGGCTGGTTGCCAAGGGTTATAGTCAGATTCCAAGTGTTGATTTCACACGTGTTCTCTTCAGTTGTAAAGCATAATTCTATTCGAACTTTGCTTAGTATTGTGGCGATGCATGATTTTGAACATGATCAGTTGGATATGAAAACTGCTTTCTTACATGGAGAGCTTGAGGAGGGACATCACACATCTGGCAACAGGGTTTGTGGTTTTTAGGTAAAGAGGAGTATGTGTGTTTGTTGAAAAAGTCCGTTATGGCTTGAAACGATCTACTAAGCCCGATAGTCTGAGAGATTTGACTCATTTATGATTTCCTACAATTTTAGAATATGCACTTATGTTAGTTGTGTCTACTTTAGAAGATATTATGATGAGTCGTTCGTATATCTACTCTTGTATGTGGATGACATGTTGATTGTAGCTAAGGATAAAGAAGAGATTCGAAGGGTCAAAACCCAACTTAGCAGAGAGTTTGAGATGAAAGATTTGGGAGCAGCAAAGAAGATTATTGGGATGGAGATTCTCAAAGATAGACATGTAGGTAAGTTGTATCTAAGTCAGAAAGGGTATATTCAGAAAGTTCTTCATAGATTCAACATGCAGAATGACAATCTTGTTAGTACACAATTAGTAGCTCATTTCAGGCTTTCATCCGTTTTATCTTCACAATCAGAAGATGATGTTGATTACATGTATCGAGTTCCATATTCTAGTGCAATGGGGCTCTCAAGTATGCTATGATTTGTTCTCATCCAGATTTATCAAATGGTATTGGTGTTGTTAGCAGGTATATGTCGAACTTTGATAAAGAACACTAGAAGGGACTTTAGTGGATATTTTGGTACTTGCATGGTTTTTCTGATGTTGGTTTGCATTTTGGGAGAACGAGAAATGGTGTTATTGGGTATGTTGATTCTGATATTTTTGGAGATCTAGATAAAAGAAGATCTCTTACTGGGTATGTGTTTACTGTTGAAGGTTGTGCTATTAGTTGAAAAGCTACTTTGTAGACAACAGTTGCGTTGTCGACTATTGAGACAGAATATATGACTATTATAAAAGCTTGTAAGGAAGCTATTTGTAACACCCCAAATTATACCATAGTAGTTTTATAACATGTTTAGGGTATAATAAAAGTAAATGTATATTTTCCAAAATTTAAATACTAAGTGAGAAAAATGATAATACTCGGAATTAATTCAAGAGTTAAGGGTAAAACAATAAAATGTCACTTGAAAGGACCCAGAAGATTCATTAAGCTGAAGAAGAGTATGTACTTAATTAGAAATAGTAATAAGTTGTTGTGCAATTAGCATATGGAAGAGAGACTAAAATGCAAAAAAAGAAGAAAGTTAAAAAAAAAAATGAGAAACGTCAAATAAGTCCTTGTACATGAAAAGAGGATAAAACCACATTTGGTCTCTTGAATAAGATATTTTCTCATTTGGGTTTTGGGGCTAGGGCATTTACGGGTGTGGAGAAGAAGAGCCAAGTGTTTGATTATCTCAATTTCTTGATCTAACCTTGTTCGAGAGAAGCAGTGAAGAAAAGGAGAAGTTTAGTTCAAGTCTTTGAAGATCAAGGTATGGAAATCTCTCATGTGATGTATGGAAATCTCTCCTTTGATCTATGGAAACTATTAGTATAGAACACTTGTATGGAAAGTATGGACACTTGTATAAGTTTGAGTATGTTTGGAAATTCTCCAAACTCCTTCTTTGTTTATGTTTGAGTTAGGAAAACCCTAACTTTGTGTAAAAGTGATTTTGGGTTGGCTTAAGTCAGATTAGGGTTTGATTGATTGGTTGTGGTCCTCAATTGAGGAATTTTTTTATAAAGAAAATGTTGGGGTTTTAGTGGAGATGTTAAAATTTTTCCAAAACCCATGTGTTTGTTGTAGCCATAACTTGGCCATTAGTCATCCAAATTGAGTGATTCTAGTTGGGAAAGAACCCTAAGAGGTAAACCTACAAAATTATAGAAGGTACTAAGAAGCAAAACTGAACCTAAGTCCCCTGTTTTTGAGACTTAAGTGAAAATACGGTAAGTTGCTGGGTTATCCTCTATTTTGGTACAGTTTTGGTGTTTAGGTCATAAGTTGAGTTTCACTCATCCAAATTGAGTGATTCCAATTTCTGGGTAAACTAGACTTCTAGGAGAACAATTTAATTTGAAGAATTGTATTCAAATTTGGACCCCATTGTACCCAAAAATTCATCAAAATGAACTCTATTTGTAGGAAATTTATCGTTATGTTTTTAAAATAGAGTAGTCCCGATTGTTTAGGACATATCTTGAGTTTCGATACTCTGAATTGGATGATTCTAATTGGAGAAGAACCCTTAGTACTATATCTTAAAATGAGTAGAAGGAACTAGTGTCAAATTATGGAGTTAAGACCCCTAAAATCGGGTCTCACAGTTAGTTACTAGTGTAAACTAGGCAAATAGACCAGTTTGACATTAAAATGCTATAACTTGAGCTTGGATGATTCAAATGAAGTGATTATAGTTTCTGAATAAAATAGATTTATAGAGGAACAATGGACTTGAAGGAAGCATGTTGAGATGTCGAAATCATTGTACTCAGAAAATAAGCGAATGATTTTCATGTCTTCTACTATAGAACTTTAAAACATCTTAATGTCTCTTATATGGTTTTCTGGTATCTTGGAAGATGGTTTTGAAATTGTGTAAGAGTGGTTGTTATATGAAATTGTGTACATTGACATGATTATGATAGTTTCTAATATGAAATCTGATCACATGAACAGAAATACAAGCATGTTTGATATATGAATCCGTGTAAGACAGTAAATGAATCTTGACAATATGAGCATGTAAGTTGTGATAAATGTGATCATCTCCTGATATAAATGAATAATGATCGTAGAAATTATCTCATGAATACATGTGATTATAATTATCCATGTATATGAGATATGAATAGTATGATATCTCTAACTCGAATAAAAACTTAATAAGCCTAATTGCCTGCTTATATTCCTGGGTAGATGGATAAGTAGGCATGCACAAATAGGGATCTGAATCTTTATGACATAGATATAATTGGCCAGATTTGGGACATTAAAATTTATTTGGGTCATACGATTATAATATAGATAGAGATCATTGTCTAAATGCGGTGATAATCTTGTGGAGTACATCTGATTCTTTCTCATATCCACTTCTTTGGAATATGCAAGTACGACATAAGATGAGATGAAAATTTGAAATGTTTATAAAAGACGTGAAACATGAAGATGATATGAAAGGCAATATGTAACTGAATTATAAAGATATGAGAAGTAATATGTAATATAAGATAAAATGTTATAGTATTGTGGCGATCATTATAGTGAATTAGATCCATATTTATGGATTCCCACTAAGCTACAAACTTGCAGCACATGTGTTTTATCAGTATAGGTATCGAAGGACGTCAGTGATGTCAAATACGGGGTGACAATGATATAGGCGTCCACTACATGCATGTTTGACTCGATTTTGTAAATGTAAATGTAGATTTGAAACCCAGTGTAAATGTAAAAGTATAAGTAAATGGACTCATGTATGTACGAACACTTTGTAAATACCTCCACGGTGGATGTATATGGAATTTTTTGTGAGTTTATATTTTCAAGATAATTGTTTAGAATTATATAAGTTAACAAGTTTATAGTTCTCAGTTGCTTGACACTCTTTCAGGCCACGAGGATCTTAGGGTTGGGGCGTCCACCGAGTTAGGTGTATCGAGCCCAGGTTTAGGCGGCTGCGGAATGAGTATATGATAGAAAACATGTGTTTAAGTAATGTTGCTGATATTGATGTCCTTGTGTTTTTTATAGATGGATCGTCCTCTGAATTCAATTGAAGAAACGGCCAGGATTGTTAACGAGAGATGAAGGTTACGCGGATCATACGAATTTATCAAAAAGTGAGAGTCATGCCCCAACTAAGCTAAATGAAGCCTTGTTGAGGATATCTCAGGACATGGCTCGTGTATTGGAAAGATTGACAGCTCCTAAAGCCCTAATGACATGATAAGAAGACATAGGGCGAGGAGTCCATGGGTCAGGCTTTGCTGGAAGGCAAATAAAGGCGAAATAAGTTGGAAAAAGTGCAAGAATAATGGAGGGAAGTGAGATGCCCTTGGGTCAAAGAGTGGCATGTGCGGGTTTCTTTGTTGGCGGTGCTTGGGTGGTGGAAGAAATTTAGTGTTGAGGAATCCAAGGGCTTCCCGAATCCGCTGGGAGTTTTCGATCACAGAGTTTAGGGCAAATATGTCTCACGATATCTGGGGAGACCCAGTGGAAACGATTCGAATGCGAAGCAAAGACTTGTGGTGGTTGAATATGAAAGAAATTCGTATCTTAGCAAAATGCCTTACTTGAATCGGTCCTCCTTTAAGGCGCCGGGTGTGGCGGTTTGAGGATGGACTAAGTGGGTCCATAAAGATGTTGGCGCTGTGACGTACTCCAGCAAGTAAATTTCTATTAGTTGGTTCAAGCGGCAATGAAAGTAGAAAGATTTAAATTTAGTAGCAAAGAAGGTTTGAGAAGAGTTTTGAGAGGGCTTCTTCTCGAGGGAAAGAGCTAGGAATCTCAGCTCGATCGAGTGCATTTCATTACAGGTAGAAGCCCCGAGGGCCTAATATGGCACCTAGTTTTGGTAGAGGTGCTTCAGATGGACAAGGAGAAGCACTAGAGTGCCCTCATTTCCATAGACGACATTTGGGTATTTGCAGATTATTGACAGCAGGATGCTTTAGATGTGAAAGCATAGACCATTTCATGGTGAATTGTCCCAGAGAGTGAGGGCATAATAGGAGTATGCAAGGAAGTGGTAGAGAGAGATCTGTTGCACCACCTTCAACTCGGGATCGAGGTAGGGGTCGAGGTGGCCCGGTTTAGCATAGAGGGACATGAGGAATACAGATGTCGAGAGACCAGGTGGATCGTCCTGTCTCTGACTCAGACACAAACATATCTTTGTGAAGGCTCGTGAAGACAGGATGTTCTTGAAGTGATTCTTTGGTATATTTTGCTTATATGATATTGAGATGCATGCATTGATTGACCCTGGTTCTACCCATTCATATGTATGCATTGAGCATATGTTTGATAAGATAACATCAGTGGAGAGGAGAGATTGTTATATGATATGCATGTAACTAGTCCCCTAGGGTAAAGGTTAAGGTTAATAGAGTGTATAAGAATCGCCCTATAGTTATTCATGATAGGGAATTTTTTGCTGATTTGATTGCTCTACCATTTCGTGAATTTAATTTGATTTTGGGAATGGATTGGCTGTCTAAACATCAAGCTATTGATTGTGATAAAGGCGTTAGTGCTTAGATGTTCGATAAGTTTGAGAAGTAGTGAGTATATGGTGTTCGTTCGATGATGTCGATGTGATTTTAGCTATGCAAGCCCGACGATTGTTGAGAAAATGATGTGAGGCCTTTTTGGCTTTGGTGTGACTCAAGAGGTGAATATAATTGGAAGAGAAATGATGCAGTTTGTAGAAGATTTTCCAGATATGTTCCCCGAAGGATTACTTAGTATTCATTGAAAAAGAGTGGATTGCTCCGGTCTGAGATTTTACTAGGATAAACTCTATTCAGGGCACCATCTGAGGTGGCTCCAGCCCGGATTGAAAGAGCTAAGATTCAACTCCTGAGACTTATGGATAAAGGGGTTTATCAGGCCAGTGTTTCACAGGAATTAAAAACACATTTTGTTTGTGAAAAGAAAATGACACTCTCTGGATAAGCGTGATTATCGGAAAATCAATAAGGTACGAGTGAAAAAAAAATGCCCATTGCAGGTGAAGATCTCTTTGATGAGTTAAAGAAAATTAGGTGTCTTTTAGAGAATGGAACCTGTGATTAGGGAGTACTATCGGCTAAGAGTAAAAGATGTGATTATGCAGAAGATCAATTGAACTTGATATGGCCATTATGAGTTATTAGTAATGCCATTTGGGTTTAACTAATGCAGCAACATATTCATGGATTTGATGAATAGGGTGTTTCATTTGTATTAGAATCCAGTTGTGATTGGTCTTTAGTAATGATATATTACGGTATATTCGAGGAGATGAGTAGGCGCATAGGCAACATTTGAAAATAGTTCTCACAGGACTACGAGAGAGAGAAGAAGTTGTATGCAAATGTGATTTTTTTTGGCTAAAGGGAAGTTTGTTTCCTAGGCCATATTATGTTCTTGAGGTATAAGAGTTGATCCTGCTAAGATTGAAGATGTGCTGAATTGGAAACCGCCACGAAGTATGGCCGTGAGAAGTTTCTTAGGCCTAGCGGGATATTATAAGTTTATGAAGGATTCTTTGTCGCGCTTCTCCACTCACTAAATTACCGGGAAATGAATAAAGTTGGTAGACGGATAAATGTCAAGATAGTTTGAAGTGAGTTGGAAGGAAATCTTGATTTGAAGACCATGTGGCTATGATCTACCTTAGGTAAGAGTATATACAATATAGTGATGCTTGAAATTGGTATGGGTTGTGTGTGTGTGTGTGCAAGATGGTAAAAGTTGGCAGCATATTGCATCAAGGCAGTTAAAGCCACATGAACGAATTATCTAAAACATGATTTGGGAAATTAAAGTTATGTGATAACCTTTGAAGATATGTAGAGCACTACTTATATGGTGAAAAATGTAAGAATTTATACAGATCTACATAAAAGTCTCAAATGTTGTTAACGCAGAAGGAGCTTAATTTGAGTTAGCAGTGGTTGGGTATTCAAAGATTATGGCATAATAATAGACTACCACCCACGGGAAAAGCTAATGTGTGCATGATACCTTAAGTAGAAAGACAATGGCTGCTTTGTTAATATAGCATAGTGAATGGAGAGTAGTATTTGATGGAGCTATATTAGCTCAATTAAAAGCGCAACCTGTTTTAAAGCAAATGATTATAGATGCTCAGAAAAATTATGAAGAGATGCAGAAAAAGGTATAATTGGTTAGAGATGTTTATAAGACTGATTTTTTAGTAAAAGAAGATGGAAGTTTGTATTTCTTGAATAGATTCTGTGTGCCAGTTGAAAATGAGCTGAAGAAAAAGTTGTTATATGAAGCTTATAATACGTTATTTACCATGCATCCTGGAGGTAACAAGATGTCTGGGATTGGCCCCAGGACTATTGGTGGAAAGGGTCTAAAAGGATGACGAACCATGTATTAAATCAGCTGGCATGTGTAAGTAAAAGAGTGAACGCAGTACATCGATATGTTAAATCCCATTCCGGTTCCACAGTGGAAGTGGGACAATATTGTTATGGATTTTGTGTCTAGTCTTCCTTTTACATAGAAACATGATTAGCATATGGGTGATAGTTGATAGGCTCCACAAGTGACATTTACTTACGATTAGATTATTGTATTTGGATCAGACCAAGCTGAGCTATATGGATGGTGTGTGATTGCATGGTGTATGGTATCTATTGTACTTCGGATAGAGATCTGCGTTTACTTGAGGTTACGGAAGGAATTACAAGTGGCCTTGAGACTCGACAATTTTTAGTACAACATTCACCGTAGACGGATGGATGATCAGAGGAATTTGGGAGATTCAGGTACCAAGATATGCTTCGAGGATGTGTAATGGAATTTACTGGAAGTTGGGATAGGTATATTCCATTGATGGAATTTTCCTATAACAACAATTATCAATCAAGCATTGGCATGACACCATTTGAGGTTTTGTATGACTGGAGATGTAGAACTCCCATGTGTTGGACAAAATTGAATGGACATAAAGTGATTGGTCCAGACATAGTAAAAGATGCAGAAGAGAAAGTTCAGGTTATTCGGCAAAGGTTAAAGGCTGTTAATGATCGACAAGGAATCACATCACCGGTTGAAGAGGGAAAGATATTGAATATGAAATTGGAACAAAATGACTATTAGAGAAATTATCACCATGGAGGGAAGATACTCACGATTTGGAAGAGAGGGAAGGTGAGTCGAGATTCATTAACCATTATGAGGATTTTAGAAAGAATTGGACTTGATGCTTTATCGGTTGGCACTCCCTCGAGATTAATAAGTTGCATGATGTTCCATGTCTATGCTTGAGAATCAGTTGGAGATGGTGATCACATATCCACACTTGATACAAAATATATTGCAATCGGATTTTCTGCTCCTATGATGAAGAGCGAAATATTGGCTCATGAAATGAGATAGTTGCGGAATAAACAGTCCTGCAGCCAAGATGCTTTGGCACAACACCACGGTATTGGAAGCGACATGGAACCAGAATCGACAATGAGGAGCACAATACGCCCAACTCTTCGATTCGAGTAATAATTTCGAGGGCCAGGGAAATTCTTTTTAAGAGGAGGACAGCTTTGTTACTCCTCGATAGTTTTATAACATGTTTTGGGTATAATAAAGTAAATGTGTATTTTGAAGATTTAAATGCTAGTAAGAAAAATAGTAATACTCGGAATTAATTCAGATTAAGATAACAGTAAAATCACATTAAGGACCAAGGAATCTCATAAATGAAGAAAGTATATATAAGCAATTAGAAATAATAATATGATTTATTTGTACAATTAGAATATGGAGGACTAAAATGCAAAAAAAAAAGGAAAGTTAAACAAAAATGAGAAAAAGTCAAACAAACCTTATACATGAGAGAGGATAGACCACATTTAGTCTCTTGAATAAAATGACTTTTCTCTCATTTGGGTTTTGGGGCTAGAAATTCTGGGTGTGGAAGAAGAGCAAAGTGTTTTGATTATCTCTGAATTTCTTGATCTAGCCTTATTCAGAGAAGAAATGAAAATGAGAAGTTTGGGTTTAAAATCTTTGAAGATCAAGGTATAAACTCTATCTCATTGATGTAGCAAATCCTTTGATCATAAAAACTATAAATTATAGAACACTTATATGGAAAATGGACACTTTTAAAGTGAGTATATTTGAGTCTCAAACTCCTTCTTTGTTTATATTTGAGTTAGGAAAACCCTAACTTTGTGTAAAAGTAATTTTGGGTTGGCTTAAATCAGATTTGGGAGTTGTTTTACTGTGTTTTGGCTTTGATTAATTGGTTGTGGTCCTCAATTGAAGAATTTTTTTATAAAGAAAATGTTGGGGTTTTAGGGGAGATGTTGTCAAAAATTTTCCAAAACCTATGTTTTTGTTTTAGTCATAACTTGTCCATTAGTCATCCAAATTAAGTGATTCAAATTGGGAAAGAACCCTAAGAGAACCTACAAAGTTATAGAAAGTACCAAGAAGCAAAATTGAGACTGAAGTGAAAATGCGGGTAAGTTGCCGGGTTATCCTATGTTTTGGTACAGTTTTGGAGTTTAGGTCATAAGTTGAATTTCACTCAACCAAATTGAGCGATTCCAATTTCTGGGTAAACTAGAATTCTAAGAGAATAATTTCCTTTGAAGAATTGTATTCAAATTTGGATCCCATTGTACCCAAAAATTCTTCAAAGTGTAGCTCTATTTGTAGGAAATTTCGGGTTATGTTTTGAAAATAGAGTAGTCCAAATTGTTTAGGACATATCTTGAGTTTCGGTACTCCAAATTGGAGGATTCCAATTGGAGAAGAACCCTTAGTACTGTAGCTTCAAATAAGTAGGAGGAACAGAGTGTAAGGTATGGGTGGGCCTGAAATTGGGTCTCACGGTGATCACCGAGTGTAAACTAAGCGAGAAACGAGACCCCGGTTGTGTGTATTAAAATGCCATAAATTGATTTGGATATATGATTCAAATGGAGTGATTTAATTTTTTGAATAAAGGCTCTGTTATAGAGGAACAATGGACTTGAAGGGAATCCTTGAGATGTCAAACTCATTGTACGACATGCGAGTCGGACCGTGTTTTGAGAGATGATTTTCATGTCTTCTACTATAGAACTTTAAAACATACCAATGTCTCTTTTATGGTTTTAATTATCTTGGAAGATGTTTTGAATGAGAATATTTCGGTATAAAGGAATTGAAGTAAGTAAATGAAATTACATATAAATTATAAAAGTGGATTTGTTATATGAAATTATGTGTACATTGACATGATTATAATGGTTTAAAATTATGAAATTTTACAGTCATGAATAGAAATATAAGCATGTTTGATATATATTTAGTGAAGAGCCGATAAAATGAATTATGAGAATATGAGCATGCAAGGTTGTGATAAATGTGTGATCATCTCAAGTATAAATGAATAAAGTGAAAGATTGCATAAAACCATCCCATATGAATAAAGTACGATCTATCTCTAACTTTCGGATAAAAACTTAGCAAAGCTGATTGTATATATAATTCTCGAAGATAAAATGGATGATAAGAACATTTATTAGGGATATAGATGCTACAACATCTGATTATAATTGGCCCCATTTGGGTCTTCTGACGACCTGTTGGGGTCATTTACAACGACCAGTTTGAGTCCTTCTGATGCAGTATAGATAGAGATCATTATCTCGTATAGTGATTATACCCTCAGGTACATACAGTTATTTTTCGTATCCACTTATTTGGAATATGTAGGCATGACATAAGATGAGATGAAATTTTTGGAATGTTTATAAAAACATGAGATGAAATGTAAATCACAATATAATTGAATTATAAATGATGAGTAATATGTAAACTATGAATAAAATGTTAAGAAGTATTGTGATGATGTGTTCTGTGGTATACCTGTTGCTTGATTACTTATTATCAAAAAACGCTGCAAGATTGTTTGTCCTTATGAGTACAGAGACGATTCGTGATGTCTCTGCATCTGATGAGACCAACTGGCCCCATGGAGTCACCACATATAGTTACAAACTCAGTTTGTAAATGTAAATGTAAGATTTGGAACTCAAATATAAATAAAGTACAAGTAAATGAGGCTCGGAATATATGTACAAGACATTGTAAATACCACTACGGTGGATGTATATAGAAATTTTGTAAGTTTTATATTTTAAGATAATTGTTTAGAATTATAAGTTAATAGGTTTATAGTTCTTAGATTTGCTTGACACCCTTTCTTGACACGGGGTGCAGGAGTTAAAAGTGTCACTATTTGGTTGTGAGACTTGCTTGGTGAAATTTGGTGATTTGCGACCACAATAGTCTTTAATGATAGTCGAATGTATCTTTCTCCGCAGAAAGATTAGATGTTCCATGAGAGGACAAAACACATTGATGTTCATTACCACTTTGTTGGTGAGGTTATTGCTCATGGTGACATTTTTGTTAGTAAGGTTAGCACTCATGATAATTCGGCTAATATGATGACAATGACACTTCCAGTTACTAAGTTTGAGTATCGCTTGGACTTAGTTGGTGCTCGTTGTTGAGTTTACCCCTTTGGGGTTTTTGGTAGAGGTTGGTTATTTCTTATTGGAGATTTGATTTTTGCATTTATTAAGTGATTCATTTGTGAATTCCATAGATAAGGTGTGTTAGTGTTGATATTTCGAAATTTTAGTGAAAGATGAAGGAAGAAAAAGGTGTACTCGTTTTGACTTATCGTGACAAGCACTTGCTTGCTGCAATAAGCAAGTAACATCACAAGGCACACTCGTTCTAACTTGTCGCGATAAGCCTTCTGACGCCATAACAAGCCAGGCATTACCCTCACTTGTCTCTCATTCCAGCTTAGTGACAAATGGCACTTTATTTTCCTCTAGCAATGACTTACGCTTTGAAATTTGGGGCTCTTTTAGAGAGGCTGAGATTATTGTAACCTTCATTCTTCTTCTACCTTTATTTCTCCTTGTACAATATTTGATATAGTGGATTTATAACTCCTCTACTTGTGCTTTTTCCCAAATTTGGGTTTTTCTTTATAAATCTTAGTGTATATAATTTTTTGTTCTTGTGTTATACATCATTATCTCATTGCCCAATTATATATTTATGATAATTTATAATGAAATATATATTTACTATTTATTTAGTGTAGTTTATAATAAAATATGAATATTTGAAATCTGAATTTTTCCTTATTAATTTTATTATTAAATATTATGAGTATATTTGATATTATTAAATATTGAAAGTAATTTTTAACGATATTATTAAAGAATAAAAATGATATACTGTTGATATTATATATATATATATATATATATATATATATATATATCTCTTTCTCTATTTCTCTTTCTATATATATTTAAAATTATTTAAATTTTAAATAAACTATTTTCTTAAAATCATATTTCAAAAATTGTAGTAATATTTTACTATATTATTTTGTTAAATTACTTGAATTAGTGAATATTACCTTTTCTTAATAAATAACGTCAACAAAAAGAAAATAAAAAAACTAAAGAATCATTAACAAATTTTGACATTTGATAGTCTTACATTGATCTTAAGTGAGTATGGGGTGCAGACGTCTGTTGAATTTGGATTGCCGTTATAACGCAGCTGCACTTAAAGGATGATCGTGAGGGTGTACACTGACTCTCTTCGATGCCTAAGTCGGTTTCTTTCTTATGAAATGAAAATTTGATTATTGATAACGTTATATTGTGTGTACCTTTTGTTGGTGGGATTGCTCAAATCATGCAGTGGATGATGCGATGACTTTCACTTATTGGATGATATACAATATGTACCCCATTGGGTGGGGATATTTTAACTATGCCATTGCTTTGTTCTTTCAGAGGATAATTAGAGGGCCGTAATCGTGGGGATATGCCTTAATGTGATGTCGGATCATAGATAGCAAAGTGCTTTTTCCTTTCTTATGTCTCAGCTGGTGTTGATGGATTATCCTCGATCACCAGATTCAGACCCACCGGAGAAGCAGATTTGGAGAGCCACAGAGCTTGCATGTGGAAGACAGGGACATATCTATCAGTGGGTTCACTCGCTGAAGTGAGAGGCTCTTCTGCGGCACATGGAGGATGCTAATCCGTTCTAGGCACTATTCACTGGTTGTGTCACGAGCTGGAGTTCTTTTATTTTTAGGCGCCCATCGACATTAAACCATATTTTTTCATACTACATATCTTAAAATTAAGTATATTGTATAATTGTGGGTTAAAGTTTTCATACATAAGACTATTTCCTTCATCCCTTACACGAGGTCGTGGATGTTTAGACAAAACCACTAAATGTTTAGAGGATCAGGGGCTGTGCTTATTACCTTACACAAGGTAGGAGGTAAAGTGTAATTTAAAAACATAATAATTAATCATTAATAAATTAATTTAATTTAATAAAGATAGAAAGTATTTTTGTATTCAAAAACCAAAATCTAACTACAAATTAGAATGTTCTTAATTTTTAGTTAAAAAAAAAACTCATTTACAAAAGTATGAGAGATTAGAGAACCAAAAATTAAATATTTGAAGGTTTAAGATTATAGATCTAGGGATTCAAAGTTTAAAGCTTTATTTTTCGAGTAAGATTGAAAACCTTATAGTAGCATTTTTATACATTAATGGAGTTTCGACAATAAAAATAAAAGAAAGATTGTTGTTGTTCAAAGATATCAATTTTGATCTGAACTTCTATTTATTTAGGCTTTGAATTGAAGATTTAAATTTGACCAATTGGATTGACTTGACAATGAAGTATGGAAAGGGGGGGGGAGGGAAGTGCCCTAGCGGGAATCATGAAATATAGAAAATAGAGATTACTAATAGTTGGTGATGAAAGATTTTTGTGCCAGGCCCAAAGTCCACTCAAATAATGTATATTGTCTTTATGTTGGATATTTGAAATTTATTTATAGGCTCATATGTGATTATTATGTATTTATAAACCACGAAAGATAAACTGTTTGATGATCTTCTTAAGCTTTTTGGCTTTGCCATCAGGATTTGCAATGTATTTCCTCATATATGTGTGAGACATTTAGTTTTACATTTTTTGATGGAGCGACAGGAAAACCACTAACCGAAAGAATGAAGCTTTGTGACGTCACTTCTAACTATCTAAGAAGTCTTAGTCCCCAAATTAAGCATAAAGTTTTTCAAATATTTCAGTAATTTAGAAAGAAAACGAGAGAAAAGACTTGGAAAGCTACGGAACTACGTTGCGAATTTGGAAAACCTAAAGCGATCCGATCGTCATTGAAATGCATATGGATTAAGGTACTTTCTTTGGTGTTTATGGTTCTTAATGATAAAACATAACATTGATCTCGGGTTTAAGGAATGACCAGTTTTCACCGTAGGATCAGGATTTAGTTTCAGCGATTGTCACGGAAGCCAGACGTGTTTTGGTCATTGAATTATGTTAGGTTTCTAGTTTTGTGATCTTCTCCGTTGAAAACCTTTTCTCATGTTGTCAAAATCATGATTTTTATCGTGTTTCACGAATCTAGGGTTTTTTCTGTCAATAAATTACTGTTTAGTGATTTCTTGATCCGTGACGAGTTGCTGTGGGTTTTTGATTTGGAGGAAAATAAATGATTTGAAATTGAAAATGTATTCAATGTAGTCGCAATATCTTCTTTGCAATGATTTTGATTTTTTTAATATTAATTGTATTCATCTTTGTGGCCGTGGAGTTGAATCAGGTTGTTCTTTGTTATCGGTGGTTCTGTTTGTGGTTCAGAATAATTATCACGAGGATTGATTGGGTCGGATAGTCGGTACTTGATATGAATTTGCTTCCTATGGATTGAACCAAACCTATCCTTGAGATTTTATATCCACCGAGATGTAGGCATAAATATAACATTTATATGGTAGCAATGTTTATTAGACAAAATTGGGGGTGTAGTGTTTGAATTTGATGAATAATTAGAATGATGATGTTTTAATTTCTGCTTGATATATTGGAGGTTTTAATTTATAATAGATTTATTCTTATTTTTAAGATTCGAACATGAGTGTTCAAATGACAACCTCTATCAAAGAGAAACCGTGATTTGAACCTCTGGTAAGGTCGCTGTTCCCCGTGAAATTCAAACCTTGAATATTGTATGGATTAAGTATTACATTGTATACATCTGATTATCGTTCCTTTCGGTGGATGCTTTCCTTTTGGTTGGATATTTATTTATTTATTTATTTTGTTTTTAGAGAGAAGGCACCATATGAATCTCGGGCTTTACATATACGTAGTGCTGAAATATATACAATCTGTAAAGCACTAATGTAAAAATTGGCCCCAGTATGACTTTGCCTCAAAAATCTACAAAAGGAATGGCCCAATTGTCTTAACTTTTTGTTCTCTATCTTTTACCTTTGAGCATGGAGAAATCGAGTTGCTTCAAATGACTGAGTTAGAACTTGTATGCAGACTAAGATTCTTTCAAATTACATTACTGATCACGATGTGAATGAACTTTTAGATTATTAATGGGAGTATGACTTACATTCTTGAAGATGCTCTATATATATATATATATCTTATATATATATCTTTATATATATATATATTTGTGTAATTTTAAATTCAAAATCACCATATATTTACATATACATTTTGAATTGAATTAATTATAACAACATATCACCAAGTAAGCATCTTGTGAAAGTTGATTTGATTAAAAATGTAAACAGTAGTGTAGTGTATATCATGTTGAATATTAATTAATAAGGAAAATTAATAGTTCTTAGATAATATATACACAATGGTGATAAACATGTGATGAGCATTTGGTTTTACATGTGAATGATGAATATACCCAGGGAATATTCATTATTTTGTCAAATGAATGTATAGAGTGATACGATCAACTACGAGCTGGGCCCATCAATTATGAGTTCATGTTTTGCCCAAAGACAAGACTTATTAATGGAGTGACATCTTGGAATGGTTGCATTTTGAACTTATTTATTTTTATTGATTTTGGAACTTATGTGAACATGCTTATTTGTTTCTTATTACGCATTCGACTCTTGCTAATCTTGCAAATCTATCTGCTCAAGTTAATGGATTCACATGCTCCAATGGGAGCAAATTTACCAAGTTGGAAGAGAGTAAATTGTTCTCGGTGTAAAGGTCAGACCTAGCATTAAGAATGGAGCAGCCCTCTTCTACTCCGAGAGAGGCAATGGGGCCAAATGTTGAGTATGAATGGATCTGATAAGCCGAGTCTAACTAGTACGCTACGAGCGTTTCGATTCTAGGAGCGTTTGGGATCTATCATTTGGGAAATAAATCTTAAAAATTTTGGCACACTTGATATATAGTAAGTCTTTTTTAGAAATGAAGTACGAGCAAATTACTCTTTTGAGAAACTTGGTAAGCGTAAATACATAAACAAAGGAGGAACATGAGGGAGTACATCATCAAATGTCTGTTGTGCGGAAAACTAAAAGCACTTAAGATTACAATTGTAAATGACATATTGCATTAGTTCATATATCTCTCTCTTTTGATTGATCGGGTTCATTATGTAGTTATAATACTAAAGGATAAATGGACTTTGAATGAGCTTATTTCTCCTTGTACAGAAGAGGAAAGGAAAAAGAAGAGATAAGAATAAAAGTGCTCATTTAACGTAACTTCTTAGAAGAAGAAAAGGAAGAGAGCTAAAAGACTCCTAACAAGATACTGAAGGTATATCAAAACTGAGAAGAAGGGAAGGGCCAGATAAAGGAATTCACTTTTGCTGGCTTTACATAAGAAAGCGAGGCCACTTGAAAGGTATGAATTTGTTGCTTGGCGTATTAAGAAAGGTACTCTTCTCACTCTAGTTTGTTTTGAAGTTAATTTAACTTCTTCACCTAGTATACTTGGTGGGTGATTACAGTGCTACGTAAGGGCTACCACATACAGGGTTGTCTTTGAGTCAACCGCGAATGATCCTCAGAAAGATTCATCTATGTGGGTGATGGAAAATGGAGTAGAAAGTAAAGCAATAAGGACATTTAGATTCCTTCAAAATGAGTGTTTATTTTGGATCTAAAGGAAACTTAGTATACTTGTCTTTAGATGAATATGATTTCTGTTTTGTATTGGACAATTTGGATATTATTGTTCATTTAGGTGAAATTTAGTCTTTCTTTAAAATTCAAATGTAATTAGTGCGGTTCTTTTCTCTGTGCATGACAACCCTTTATTTGTTGGATCTTCTTGCCTCATTACGTGAAACCTTGTATACAAGTATATGTGGTACAAAGCGTAAATTAAGCGGCAGGGGATTAAGCGATATTATGGCGCAAACGATTGAAGTCTATATCTTTAAGCGAGAGAATTCAAAGGCTTGTGTCGGATAGAGTGCGGTTCACTTGATATGATAGATTTTCAGTTTGCATTAAGTGCATTAAAGGGGAAACAAAATAGAGAAAAGGAAAATGGTACCAATAGATGCTCTGAGATGTCTTAGAACTAATTCATACAGGATAAATCACGGACTAATTCACAGTAAAAAGCTGTAGATGGTCAATTATTTTATTACATTCATAGATGACTATTCAAAGGTATGAATTACCTATATTTGATTCATGAGAGTCTCGAGCTTTGGACGATATTCAAGTCTTTTAAAAGCTGATTGAACTCGACTTGGCGAGAAGATTAAAGTTATGTGTAGTAGTGGTGAAAGTCTTATGGCGGATATGATGGCTCGAGGAGAACAAGCGTTTGGACCACTGCGCTTCTCGCACCTGAAGACGAAGATAGCGGATCATCTCTGATACATTGAGAATGCCGGGAAGCCCTAACATGAATGTGGTATTTGCGAGAGAGACGAAATGACACTTGAAGATATGGTAGAAAGTATGATTAGTCATTCTTCTTTCGTAAACGCCGGCACCAGGGAGAAGCACTTAAGGCCCATGAGTGTACATTCTTAATAAGTTACTTGATAGCTAAAACCTTTTAAGGTTGTGGGTGGAAAGAAACAGCATTAGGCACTTACATGTTTGGGGTTGTCATTTCGAACCTTGACCTTATAGAATTTAAATGAAAGAAATTGAGTGAAAGAGCGATTCGGCACGCTACTTTACATTGGATTATGTCGAGCGCTCTCGGGGCTTTAAGTTTTATAAATCCACTATTAGATCATTTTTTGGGACTGATCACAGATTCTTTGAGGATGTTGAGTTTGGAGTCATGGAGTGTTGTTTTTAAGAAGAAAAGAGAACCTTCTCCCGGATCGAGTTCTCATACCTAATGTTGTTTTTTATCCTAATCTTGCTCTTCACAATGCTCAAGCTATTTCACCTAACATTGTTCAAGATGTTATTATATACAAGACAACAATGAAGTTCTTCCGCACAAGACAACATCGATCGCTATTTTACCCGATATTGTTCAAGATGATACAAGACAAGACAACAATGAAGTCCTTCTCAAGAACCTATAGTACAAACTTAACAACCTCAAGAAGTGCCATTATGAGATCCACAATAGGAAAGGAGAAGCGCGATTCCCGATGATTATATCGTATTTCTTCAAGAACATGAGGTCGATAAACTTAGCTAGTATGATGATCCAATCAATCTTCAAGAAGTTTTACAAAGTTCTAATTCTCACAAGGGATTGATGCCATGAAGGAGAGAAGAAATCCACTAAGACAGTAATCTGCTCGTGGGGATCTTATTGAATTGCCTAAAGGATCAAACTCATTATTGTAAATGGATATTCAAAACCAAGAGGGATTCAAATGGCAATGTCAGAAGATATAAAGCTCGCTTAGTCGCGAAGGGTTTCACTCAAGAGGAAGGCATAGAATATATGGAAACTTTCCCTCCAGTTTCAACAAAAGACTCATTTAGGACTATAATGGCACTTGTGGCTCATTTTGATTTAGAGCTACATCAGATTGATGTAAAGACAATGTTTCTCAATGGTAACATTGAAGAAACTATTTATATGGTACAACAAAAAAACTTTGTATTTGGGGATCCAAAGTTGATGGTTTGTGTTCAAAGAAACCCATCTATGGTTCAAACAAGCCTCCCATGAATGGTATCAAGTTTCATCAAGTTATTACCCCAATGGTTTGGCAAATTTGGTCAAGATTATGTATATCATAAGTTCATGGGAGTAAATTTATCTTCCTCGATTTTATATGGATGATATTCACTTTCTAATAGCTGGATTCGAATGCTCTCGTGACGCCATAATTTCCAGGGGTTCCGTTGACAACCCGTCAACCTGTGGAATTTCTGTCTTAGATTGTTTTGTACATAAGTCTTGGTACCAGACCGGTACCAACTACCCATGGATACCGAGTTAGTCGGCACCACTTCCATACGTCCTTTCATTGGGACTCATTCATTCATATTTAAATCTAAAATATGAAAAGAAAATGAATAATTACAGTCCGTAAGGGTCTGATCACATCCCTCTTACCATAATTACATACCTGACTATTTATAAAATAGTCTCACAAGAATTTTATATAAAAATCATTTTATACAAAAAACACTTTACAAAAAAATGTTACTCAAGTTGCCACATGTCGGCCTCCTTCGCAATCACGACCTCCGCCTGAGCACGCTTCCCGACATTCCCTGTACTTGAAAGGGGGTCCTACAAACGGTGAGAAATGCCCAAGACAAAATTCTCCTACAAGGGCTACTTCCCACCCAAATGCATGCAATGACATACATAAGACAAACCACATTCCATACGTAAAATGCAATCCTATATGGAATATTTTATGTCATGCATGAGATGAGACTTCTCATGCTTATAACCCGAGTCCTGACCGACTCCCTCACACATTCAAATGCCAAGTGTGAAAACTAGCCATTGGTGTAACGCCCCATCCCGAGAGGGTGTACGGTATGTGTAACCGTATGTGCACCAATGGCTTCTTTAATTATTTTAGTACCATAATAGAATTTTTGAAAGTCGTTTTTTTAAGTGGTGAAAATTATAAAGTTTTCTAAAGAATTGTGGAACTTTTGCAAATTGAGGAAAGTGGAAGGGTGAAATTCTAATTATGGAATTTTAAAAAGATAATAATAATAATAATAAATTACCATAAATGATCTGTAGCCTAGAAATTTCTGATCTCTAGACGACTGGGTTTAATTGCGCCTTTAAATTTGTCTCTTGAAATTTAGTGGCCTGCAGTACTTCGCTGCGCTGAATTCCGAGACAATGTAATGATTTTGCCATTTTCAAGATAAGTCAAGGACTTCAGGGGTGAGATTTTTACAAAAATTTCGGAAGTCAAGAAGTGACTTGATTTAAGTTCATTTACAATAAATTGAATTGAAAAGAAATAAAATTTTTCGGTAGAAATGGACCGGTCGGAGCAATAGAACGTTTATCCAAATAATAATAATAATGAATTAAAGAAAAGAAAAAAAAGAAAATCAAAAGTCAAACTACTTGGGACTGGGATATGGGTTTAGTCTCGTAAAGACAGAGAGGTGATTTTTATTTTTTATATTTTCTCTTTGTTTCTTTCTCAGATTTACAAAAATCGGACCGTAGATTTTCGTCGGAGTAGAAGGCAAAGTTGGTCTACGCGATGAGAGCTACGTGTAGGTACCAAAAGCCTAGCATTTCGTCACACTTCAAGAGGTAGGAAATTTTCCTATTTCATGTTATTTCGGAGCCTCTAAATGTTATGTGAATGGCTAAATTTTAAACTCGAGTTTAGGAATTTTAGGAATTCTTGGATTGTGTTCTGATGGGCCTGGGCCGAATTTCGGACTGCTTTTCCGACAGCTCTGCTGAAAGTTCAGAGTGCAGTCGCACAAGCCTGGCTGGTAGAATTTTCTAATGTTTTCTGGTGTTTTTAGACTCTATAAGTCCCTTAGTCAAAAGTTTGCTAAAACATATAGTTTTTAATAAGATTTAATGCTGCAGGACATTTTCGTCAATTTCACATCATATTATCGATGTCCTTATCGAATGAGACTAGCACGTAAAGTTTGTTAGAATCAAGTCTGCTCTGATATAGTCGCTTGAAAGCCCCGCGATGCTTGCAAACGCTGAACTCGAGAAGATTTTCAATTTGTATGGATTGAGTAGGCGATTTGAACATCCGACGCAGAATTCCAGAGTGCTTGACAAGATTTGAAAGAAATAGTCGAGAAAAGTGAGTACTCAAAATCATTTTTCTAAAACGAAAGTGTTTAAATTACAAAGCCAGAAGTGCTTTAAAATACAATGTAATTTATAAAGCTTTTTTTACCTCCCATTTGTTATACTCACAGAAAAGTCTGATTTATTTAAGAAACAAGCTTGGCCTGTTTAGCAAAACCCCTAGATGGCACACAAATTTCGCTTCCGCCGCATGTATTTCATTGTGCATGGTGTTATGAGATATTATGATTAACTATATTGCCTCGGGTCGGCAATCGAGGTTAGATAACATATATTTATATAGGTGAGTCGCCGCACATTCAAAATTTTTTTTTTCTCCAAAATGTTGGTTCAGGGTTCCATCGCCGGGCATTTGATTCAGGGTTCCATTATGTTTATAGAGATCCGTAGTGTTCGGGACCATGTGGAAGCGGGTAGTGTTAGGGTTCACTCACCGTGCCGGGTTCCAAGGTTAAGAGTGGCATCACGTGCGGGTATTTCAAAAATGGGCCCGTGGTTGGTGCTTGATTTCCGATATAGCACTTTCGGATGTGCCATGCCCAGAAGAAGCAGTTTTGGCCCGGCAAAAATAGTTTTGAGAGCAGTTTTTGTGAAATAGTTTTCAAAAAGCGGTTCGTGACGAAATAGTTTTACGGCCACAGTTTTGAAGCGGTTTCATAGCAAAAACTGGAGTTTTCTCATAAACGGTTTACAACCATTTTATGTCTGATTTTCATATTGGGAGGTCTGAACAACGAGCCAACCAACATTTAGAACTACGATTACTCAGGCTCGTTTGGCTCACAGTTTTGTTTTAAAATAATTTTTCGGTGCGGGTGTTGAAGCGAAAAGACCTTTCGGGATCCTCGGAGTCCCTGAAGCGTGTTGTAATTATATATTAAAGATAAGGTGTAAAGTAAAAGTAGTAAAAGTTAAAATGTGACATTTGTATATGTAAATATACATTTGCTTAAAATATGCATGCATGGTTTTGAAAAGCGTTTTAGCGATGAAATTATATTGGATTGATCCCTTATCTTATATTTTGATGAGGGCCAGGAGGTCGCTTTATAGTTGTAGTTGGATATTTGGAAAACGGTGAGGAGTGTATTTTTTTATACGAGGTGATTTTGTATTTGAGCTTGACCACTTAGATGCGATTGTTATCTTTGTCGGATTTTCGTTAAATCTAAAGGTGTGATTTTGATAGAAAAGTGAAATTTTATAACCCCGCGATTTTCCAAAACCAGGTTCGCGGTTTAACGACGGCTTCATGGTAACTTGTGTCGGTCGAAGCGAGCTTGGTACGGGGTTCTTGTGGAGTTCTTTGTGATTTCTACGTCACTAGGAAGGGGTCTGTCGAGTTAATTATTAAACGTTTGGCGATAGTTCGTTTGTTTTTTGCGCGTTTTCCATAGTATTTCCTATAGAATTGTTTTTTTTATAATGATTTTCCTATTGCAACCTACATTGTTTTGCTAAATCCTTGCATGCATCAAATATTGAAAAGTGTCACTGAATCTTTTAATCTTGAAATTCACGGCATTATATGCGAGGCTGAGTCGTAAATTTCGATCTAGGACGGCATCGGAGGCACCACCGAGAGAGATATGTCGAGCACACCTGAATCGGAAAATGCGAATCCAGCCCCTTGTGAACCATCAGGGGGCCGCGCCGGGACCAGTGGGCGGTACCTTGTGATGGATCGGGGTTATCTGATTATTCTGGCTGACTACCGTCGGACATGGGAGCCTCAGGAGAGCGAGAGGGCATGATCGACGCGCTCTGGGAGTGGGGGCTAAAACTTATGATTGTCTGGGCAGCCCGGAGACTTGCTTGTCTTATGGTACAAAACGGGGTTAGTGGGGAATTTATCACGATGATGGGTGTTCGAGATGGCGAAAGTCATAACCGAGATTCTTGATGGCGTAAGGGCCGAAGGGCGTGGGAGAGCCATTAAGAGGAGACACCACGGGTCACTTGGGACGATTAAACCAATCATTCCTGAGCAGATTTTATCTGCGTAGTTAGCAGGATGTTTCCATTGCGGGCGGGGAAGGTCGCTTTATGCGGGGTAATCCCCGCGGTGAAGTAAGCGGGGCCAAGACCTCTGAGTTAGGTACGATAGCATCTGCAAGGTGCAGCGGTCCAGTCGGTGGCAGTGGTTCGAGGCGGTGGCGTCTGTGGCTGGTAGAGTCGCGGTAGGGAGTCACGAGGCGGCGATGCCGATTGGCGGATCTGAGTGGTACTTTCGTACTCGAGCTTAGGTATTCTGATTACACGGCGGGGCGGTCATCTGGTGTGATTCACCCAGTATGATTTCGGTTATGATCTGATGCATATGCATTAGTGGACCGAAACCACTCATTCATTATTTGATGCCATTCAGAGGCACGGATAGAGTCGACTATAGATGGTCGTATGGTGATTCCGTACCAGGTAGGGATACTATGATATCAGAAAGGATAGTTCGAATTGCTTGGTGGTGTGATCGGAATAAGGATTTTTCGTGGACTTGATAGTGTTAGGTATCCATGATTCGATGTAGTCTTGGGCATGGTGGTTATCAAGCATAGAGCCACCTTAGATTTCTATAAGAAAGAAGTAGATTGAGTTCGACCCGGAACCGGACGTGATATTTCGGGAATCGGAAGAGATCGCCACTAGTCTCATTAATGCCATGGCCCTTACTCGAAAATGCTTAGGAAAATTTTAGGATTATTGGCATTTAGTGGATAAAAATAGAGGATCTGGCGGAAGACATCCCCATAGTCAAGAGTTTCAAGATGTCTTTCGGATGATATTTGGGTTTACCCGGATAGAGCAATTGGAGTTTTTTGTTGAGTGATTCCAAGGGCCAGAGCCCGATATCCATTCCTCCCAAACGAGGAATGGCGCAGTAGAGTTGAAAGGGTGAAGGCCGCCGATTGGAGGAATTGCTAAGCAAAGGGAGCTTCATCCGACCTAATTACCTCACCTTGGGAGCTCAGAGTTCTCTTCGTAAAGAAGAAAGATGGGATTCTGATTTGTGTATGGACTATAGACAAGCTGAATCGGGCGTAATCGCAACCGGAGTCTCTAAAGCTTCCTGCGTATAGATGGGCTATTTAATAATTGCATGGATCTCGGGTATATTCTAAGATTGACCTAGGTCGGTACCATCAGTTGGTCAGAGAATGATGTTTCTAAGAGCGCCTTCGGGACGAGATCACGGTCCTTTCACGAGTTCCTAGTGATGCCATTCGGATTAGTAATGCCAGGGTGCATTCATGGATTTGATGAATAGGGTATTCAGTCCGTATTTAGATAAGTTTGCGATCGTATTCATTGATGACATTCTAGTGCACTCGAGGCGATCCCGGAGGAACATGCGAGCATCTTCGGGCGATGTGCAGTTCTTGAGAAGCGTCGGTGCTCCTTCAGTTTAGTAAGTGCAGTTTTGGTTGAATGATAAGCTTTCTTGGGTCATGTCATTTGTGAGAAGGTATTAGTGTGGATCTCAGAAGATCGAAGCTATAGTGGTAGGCCCATACGAATGTTTTTTGAAGTCCGCGGTTTCCTTGGATTAGCGAGGTTATTACGGAAATTTGTTGAGGATTTTCGAAGATAACTTAACCCCATTGACCCGATCCTATTGAAAAGGATCAAAAGTCGGTAGTGAGATCACACCTTAGCATAAGTTTTGAGGAGGCGGCGGTGCGAAAGCTGACTCAGTGTGCTGCGTCGGGGAAAGGACGGTTATGTGGTATCTGATGATGCTTCAGGACAAGGGTTAGGGTGTGTTTTGATGCAAGGTAGTGAAGTGATAACTTATGCTTCCCGTCGATTAAAAGCACGGCGAAATTCCCAGGCCATGATTTCAGAACTAACAGTGGTAGTTTTTCGCTCCTAAAGATACGGAGACATTATCTGTACGGTGTTCCACTGTCGGATATTCACCGATCATAAGAGCTGCGGTATATCTTCACTTTCGAAGAGCTTAACTTAAGGGCGTAGCCCGTGGTTGGAATTGATTAAGGATTATGATTGCACGATGAAGTACCATCAGGAGGCTAATGTAGTGGGTGATGCTTTAATGCAGGAAGCGGGAGGTTCCTATGCTTATCTAAGCAGGCTATATCTCCCATTGTTGATGAGTTGAGATCTTTGGGAGTTCGGTTGCAGTGTGAGGTGATCACGAGACCTTGTTGGCATCATTTTATGTTCGTTCTCTCCTAGTGGATCAGATCCAGGAAGGTCGAGGAAAGCGGGTTTCGAGGAGATGGTAAGTTGGCGGAGATTGAGGGTGGTAGGAAACCGAGTTCGGATGAGCGATGGCGTGTAGTTAGAGGGAGTCGAATGTGTGTACCCGAAATAGGTGAACTAAAAAGGAAATCAGCGGAAGAGGCTCACTTCAAAGATATGCCATGCACCCCGTAGCACCAAGATGTATCATACTCGAGGAACATTGGTGAAAGGGCATGAAAAGCGAAATCAGATTTTCGTGATCCGCATGCCTAACTCACACAGGTAAAGAGCACCGTGGTCTGCCAGGAAAGATACAACCCCTTTCGATTCCTGTATGGAAGTGATAAAGATTACTATGGATTTTGTTACCGGCTTCCGAGAACTCCTGGAGACAACACGATGCCATGGTGATAAGGATGTACTAATGAAATCACGCGAATTTCTCTCCCGCTAAGAATGACGACCATTGACAAGTTGGCCCAATTATATGTGAGGAGATAGTTAGATTACATGGTGTTCCTATATCGAGATCTGCATCGAGACCCCAGATTCACATCCGCATTTTGGTCCGCTTACGTGATGCCACTGGGACTGATTACACTTTGTGCTACGCCTTTCCATCCTGGGATCGATGGTCAATGTAGAGAGAACTATTCAGACGCTTAGAGGATATGCTTTAGAGCATGCGTGTGATAGAGTTTAAGGGAAGCTCGGGATACCATTTATCTTTGATGGAGTCTCGCTTCACCACAATAAGTATCAATCCAAAGATAGGCATGGCTCCATTTGAAGTATCAGATGGCCGTATGTCAGACTCGCATGTCGACATAGGAGAGGAGACCGATAGGGCCCAGAGTTAGCACATGCATTACCTTAGATAAGATCCGTGATTGTCCGAGACACTCAAGATAGTCGTGCGAGGACAAACAGAAAAGTTATGCGACAAACGCCGTAGGGATCTACAATTTGCTAAGTAAAGGCGTCTTCAAAATTTCCCTTGGAGCGTGTCCTCAAATTCCGGGAAGACGCAGGAAAAGCCGAGGCCCAGATATGGGCCATAAGTGAGATTACGCGAGGGACCAAGAGCATATGATTAGACCTCCTTCTGGGGAGTTTGCCTTAAGGTTCATAATGTGTTTCATGTATCCACGCTTCGTAGCACATTCCGCATCCCTCCACGTGCTCGTAGATCACTAGTAGAACTAAAGGATAATTTGACTCCATAAGGAGTAGCTAATGCACAGATTCATACATTTTGTGGAATACAGTCATTCCGCTTAGTCAAAGTTTTGGTTGGGAATCACGATTAAATAGCACGTGGGGAGTCGTAGAGGCTCAGATGCGCAAATTAATATCCTCGCTTGTTTTCGTGATTAAGGTATCCTCTTATGTTAGTTTTTTCATTTCGAGGACTTAAATGTTATTATAGCGAGTGGAGGATTTGTAATCGCCTTCGTCCCGAGAGGGTGTACTAAGATGTGTAATCGTATTGCGGCACTGCTAGCTTTTAATTATTTTAAGCAATAGAATTTTTGAAAGTTGTTTTATGGGTGAAATTATAAAGTTTTCTAAAGAATTGTGGCACTTTTTGCAATTAAGGAAAGTGGAAGGGTGAAATTCTAATTATGGAATTTTAAAAGGATAATAATAATAATAAATTACCATAATGATTCAAGAAAGTCTAGAAAATTTCTAGATCTTGATGATGAAACGGATCACGCCAAGCAAATTCATCTCGCTAAATCTAGTGACCTTAAAATTTCGCTGAATTCTCGGCGAGACGCTAGAATATTTTACGATTTTCTGGGTGATAAGTCGCCAAGGACTTCAGGAATGAGATTTTTACAAAAATCTCGAAAGTCAAGAAGTAGCTAGATTTAAGTTCATTTACAATAAAGTGAACTGAAAAGAAATAAAATTTTTCGGGGTAGAAATGGACCCGAATGGATCAATAGAAATCGTTTATCCAAATAATAATAATAATAATTAAAAAAAAAGAAAAAAAAGAAAATCAAAAGTCAAACGGCTAGAGGAGACGGGATAAGTGAGCGTCCAGAGAGACAGAGAGACGATTTTTATTTTTTATATTTTATTTTTGTTTCTTTCTCAGATTTACAAAAATCGGACCGTAGATTTTCGTCGGAGCAGAAGGCAAAGTTTGTCTATGCGACGAGAGCTACGTGTCGGTACCAAAAGCCTAGCATTTCGTCACACTTCAAGAGGTAGGAAATTTTCCTATTTGTGTTATTTTGAGCCTAAATGCTATGTAATGACTTAAAATTTTCTTAGAGGCCGTGAAATGTCGTAAACTTCAGTTCCAAAATTTTTAAACTGAATTTAGGAATTTTTAAGAATTTTTAGGAATTTTTGGGACTGTGTTCGGACAATTCGGGCTGAATTTCGGGACTGTTTTCTGACAGTTCGGGTTGAAAGTTCAGGAGTGTAGTCGGACAAGTCAGATAGAATTTTCAGAAATGTTTTCGGGTGTTTTTAGACTCTATAAAAAGTCCCTTTAGTCAAAATTTTGCTAAAACATATAGTTTTTATGGGGCATTTAATGTGTAGGGACATTTTGGTCAATTTCACATCATATTATTGATGTCCTTATCTATATCGAAAGACTAGCACGAAAAGCTTCTCATAATCAAGTCGTTTCGATATACGCTTTGAAAGCCCCAAGGGTATGTTTTGTGATGGTTAAACGCTGGAACTCGAGAGTTACTTTCGTAATTTGTATGGATTGGCGTAGGCGTATTTGATATCCGACGAGAATCTATAGAGTGCTTGACAAGATTTGAAAGAAATTAGTCGAGAAAAGGTGAGTACCAAAATCATTTTCTAAAACGAAAGTGTTTAAATTACAAGTTTGTAAAGTGCTTTGAAAATATAATGCAATTTATAAACATTTTTTTACCTCCCATTTGTTATACTCAGTTAAAAGTTCGATTCAAGATTTAAGAAACAACTTTGGCCCTCGGTTTAGCAAAACCCCAGATGACACAGCCTCGCTTCCTACGATGTATTTCTGATCAAGCAGATTTGCAGCATGGATATTAAGACTAACTATACGCTCGGCCTGAATCGGGGGTCAGGGACTAAAGATATATTTATATAAATGTAGCCCCAGACATCTGCATATAGTTAGTGCCGACTTAGTACATGCATGATGAGGTGTTGGTTCCGAGGTTCCATCACCGGCATTTTGGTTCGAGGTTCCATTATGTTTATAGAGATCCTGGTCAGAGTCATCGTGACTACATATTGGGACGTAGTGTTCGAAGTTCACTACCGATGCCGTTCCGAGAGGTTTCGTGGGCATCACGTCTAGGTATTTTCGTAATGTGCCACAAAGGGTTGGTACTTGATTTCCAGATAAAGACTTTCGTATATTAACTAACATCAAATGGGGCTCAAAGAATAAATAGTTTTCGTATCAGCCAAAGAAATAGAACAGTTTTCAAAACAGCTTTCGAAGCAGCTAGAAATAGTTTTCTAGCATAGCTTAACTGGCTATAGAAAAACTCAGCTTTCTCATAAAAACAGCTTTACAACCATTTATGTAATGATTATATCGAGGTACAAACAACAAGTAGACAACAACATTTAGAACTTATAAGCATTCTCAGCTCTTTCGCCTGGCCAGCTTCTGCTTTAAAATAATTTTTCAGGTGCAGGTGTTGAAGCCAAAAGACCTTTCCAGGATCCTCAGTCCTAGACGCTATGTTGTGATTATATATTAAGATAAAGTATAAAGTAAAAGTAGTAAAAGTTAAAATGTGACATTTTGTATATGTAAATATCTGTTGTAAAATATGCATGCATGGTTTTGAGAAAAACAGTTGCGAAGGAAATTCTGCTTGATTGATCTCATCTTATATTTTGATGAGGACCAGAGGTCCTTTATGTCAGGAAGCTGGATATTTGGAAACATCGAGAGTGTATTTTTTTCTATACAGTGATTTGCATTTCGAGTCACTCACCGTGCGCTTGTTATGCCGTCGGATTTTGCTAAATCTAAAGGTGTGATTTTGATAGAAAAGGAAAATTTTTATAAACCCACGTTTTCCAAAAAGACGCTCCAGCAGCTTTAATGGCTTAGCTTCACAGTAATCATTAATGAGCGATTACTGGAGGTTACCGTGGAGCTGCTTCAAGTAGATTTCGTCACTAGAAGGGTCCGCTAATCGCGTTTCACCCAATGACTTAACCCATTCGATAACCCTCCAATATTTATTTAATTTCATCAAATCCCGTGTGTTTATTTGGGTCGTGAATTTTCGGGGTCTCACCTAGGCTTTGCACGCCTTTCGACACTTTCGCAAACTTTCATCATTGGATACATATGTTTGACTAAGAATAGAATTTGGGTCTTTCACCCTGAGAGGGGATCTACCCCATCTTGCTTCACCCAAACACACAAAATTTATTATTATTATTTTATGCACATGTAAGTCTCAATTTTTGACATTGTCCCAATTTCCGAACTCACTACACATTCACCAAGAATGGTGAATAACCAATACCATGCACATACACCCGACTTGACGCGATGTCCCCGTGCATATGCAATGCAATTATGTCATTTCATACTACATGCAAAATGAGAGCTACATGCAACATTTTCAACACATGGATAATTATATTTTCTACATATAATTCACATCCATCAAAAGAACATATATTAACATGATCTTTTCACACATAGCGTGTTATTCAATCAAGCAATAACACACAAAATGGTCCCAATCTCGACTACAACACAGTGGTACCTCTTGGCCCTTCACGCTTATGAAACTATTTTTGGTTCCATTCGTCAACGAATCACTGTGACACCAAAACACCCAACAAAACCCTAAGACATTAGTCCTGGGATCAAAACCAAACCTCAACATAGTTCGGGATTGTCAAGAACCAGTCCCAAAATTTATAATATTAAGTCCCAAAATCTTAGGACTAAATCACACGGCCAGTCATAGCCCCGAAGAAAACCCATGCCATTAAATGACTTTTAGGCTAAAAATAATCCGAGTAGGAATATTCCCTACCTAGTGGAGTTTGACGAAACTCCAATATTTTGGTACCCACGCCGCAAATTTCGACGCCACTGATCGACTTTCTTCCTCCGACCGTTGAGCTTCTCGACCGTCACGCCGAGAAAATCTCCATTTTTGTTTCTCTCTCTTTATCGATTTCTTTTCTTTCCTCCCCATGTTTGCTTCCTTTCCTTTTTCCTTCTTTTTTTTTCTCCTCCCTTATCCACTGAACTTCTCATTTTTTGTTTGCTCACACCGTATTTCCTTTTTCTTTCATTTTTCTCTTTTCTCTCATTTTCTTTTTTTTTTTTCTCTTCTCTTTCTTTTCCTTCCTTTTCTATTTTCTATTTTCTATTTCTCATTTGGATTGCCTCAATCGAAGGGTCCAAAAGTGGGGGAAACTTCCCCCAACTTTCCTCAATTCCCACTTATCATCAACACCATTATTCTCTTAATTTCTTGATTTTTCTTTTCCCTTTATTTCCCTCCTTTGACACGTGGCTCAATGTGAGCCATTCACACAAGTGCACCACATAGCTCATGCCATGTGTCACTTCCCTAGGGTTCCATATGGCATCCACATGATCATGCCATGTGTCACTCGACACTCGATGCCTCGAAAAACGTGAAATTTCGATTATCTCGGAATCCGACGAAACTTAACGGGATAACTAGATTTCTCGAGACGAATTCAACGATGAAGCCCTGCTTTCACATTCGATATCCGAAAATTTCCGGTCAACCAAAATTACCGCTTTTACCCTACCTAAAACCGACTTTCGGGTTTTACATTCCCTTTGCAATGCACTTCGCCCCCAAATTCACATACTAACACACACAAACACATGCATATGCATTAATAGCTCCAATGCCAAATATTAGACCACGACCTTCGTCCTCAAAATAGGAAAGGATAGGTGGCCCATATCAGGTCATCAAGGCTCCCAAGTCGCCTCCTCACTCCCTGTCACCACAACACTTTCACTAGCCGTACGATCTTGCGTCACAAAACCTGATCCCGGCTATCCAAGATATGCATTGGTCCCTCCTCGAAAGTCCCATCAGTATCAACAGTAATCTCTCCCCAATCCACTACATGAGTTGGATCTAGAGTATACTTTCGGAGGATGGAGACGTGTAACACCTCATAGACACCTGATAAACTCGATGGTAGAATCAATTGATATGCAACTGTGCCCACCATCTCGAATACCTCGAAGGGCCCAATATAACTTGGTGCTAACTTCCCTCGCTTGTCGAATCTGACCACTCCTCTCTTAGGCATCACTTTCAAGAAGACGTGATCACCCACCTCGAACTCTAGAGGTCGACACCATCCGCTAAATGCGAGTTTCGTCTTACCTTTCAATCGTAAGGAGGCGCTCGAATCAAATTCACCTTTCTCAAAGGTGTCTCTTAATCGTATCCGACTAAAGGATGGAACTTTCCCACCTCATCCAATAAATCGATCAATACGGCCTCCCAAGTATAAGGTCTTATAGGGTTATAATCAGATACTCACATAATGAACTGTTATAAGCGAATTCCACTAAGGGTAAGTGCTCCTCCTAGCTACCTTTAAGATCTAAGATGCATGCTCACAAAGATGTCCTCTGTAACTGTATTTGTCATCTCGACGAATTAACTGGTCTGCTGATGAAACATGCTGTTCATTGTCATCAGGTTCCCATAGCCTTTTGAAAACTCTTCCAAAAGTGCGCCGTAAACTCGGGATCCTTGTCCGATACTATGGACACTAGTACTCCATGTAGCCGAACAATCTCTTGAATATACAACCGGCATAATTCCTCCTGCGTGAAAGTCATCCGCACCGCTAGAAAATGTGTTGACTTAGTGAGCCGGTCCACAATCACCCACATAGCATCATGCCTCCGCGATGTCCGTGGAAAGTGGGTCACAAAGTCCATTGTGACATGCTCCCACTTCCACTCCGCTACCTTTAATAGCTGAAGTAGCCCTGCTGGCTTCTGTTGCTCAGCCTTGACTTGCTGACACGTGAGACATCGTCAAACAAAATCTCCAACGTATTGCTTCATTCCGCTCTAGTAATATCGGCGACGATGATCTCGGTATATCTTCTTGCCACCTGGATGCACAGCGAAAACGAGCGTGAGAGCTCGGGAGGATCTCCTCTCGGGATGGCCGGCCGGGGGGGAACTACAACTCGCCCCTATACCGAAGACTACCATCCGTGTGTGGACGGCCCAACCTCGCCACTGCACTCCTTCCCGTACCGGCCCATGATGGAAGATATTCGTGTCCCGCCTCGGACTTAATCACTTGTTTAATAGGGATGGCATAGCAATTTACTCCCCTAAAGTGCCTCGAGTTTCCAATATCTGTGATCGTAATCCTCGAACTTCCCTACAGCCTTCGAAAGCATCCGGCACTCCCAAAGCTACACTCGCCAAGATTCCCATAACTCTCCGGGACAGCCGCGATCACCACTACATTTGCCTTACCAGGATGCTAATGTAAAGTGAAGTCATAGTACTCCATCCATCTGCGTTGCCTCATGTTGAGGTCCCGTTGTGTGAAAATATACTTCGACTTTCATTCAAAAAATACTTCAATCGCTTCACCATACAAATAAGGGCGCCAAATATTTGCCAAAAGACAATGGCCGCCAACCTGTCATGTGTGTAAGTGGCACGCCTCGCGATCTCTTTAGCCGCCTGAAACCAAGCAACCCTCCCGGATCGTGATCAAGACACATCCCAGCTTCAGTCCCTGTGAGGCATCACAAGACACCGCACTCCTCCGTCCCTCGCTCGACTATTAGAGTCAGAGTAAAGCCTTTTAATCCCTAGAATGCCTTCTCACCTGTGTCATCCACTAAATCCTCGAATTCTTTCGGTCAATCTAGTCATAGGTGCAAATTATCGTGATAAACTTAATAAACCGCCTCTCAGAATATGTGACTACTCTAACTCAAGACTCGATATCAAGCGAAGGTGTGCCATTTTTTCCTATTTACTATAAACTTATAAACTTTGAAACTTGTTCATTCATATAATGTTAAATATTTAACTCAGACCATATTCTCGTAGTATGATTACAAAATATATACAAGCTCCATATATGGAAGTGTTCAACATTTACAATATTTACATTTCTTACAAAATAAACAAAATACATATTACATTAGGACTAAATGGTCTTCCAAAGGGGGTACCTAGTGATGTGTCGACTTTGATCGGGCCGATGGATTATCCCGCTCCTCTAGTTTCCTTCTATACCTACACGAATGAAACACCCGTACTAAGCTTATAGCTTAGTAGGAATAATACTCGTGGGACGAACTCCTATTGTATGATTATCTCACTTTTGTATTATTGACACGCATATACTACATAAATATAACATTAACATATACTTATCCATTTCTCTATATCTATTTTTTCATAACATGTTTCATTTCTTATCATATTCATATACTTTTTCGTGTCATCTTACACTTTATCATTACACTCGGTCCTGCTACATCATCAAGGTCCGAACTGAAGTCTGTGCGAGACCGCACACCGGACTCTTTTACTTGTTTTTTTTTTTAAAGCCGATCTTGTACTGTGGTATGACCCACATCTTATAACAAAATCAAAATATCATATACATATAATAAAAAGAACTACGACCGGAGCGGCCCATCAAAATCTATACACATATACTCTGTTCCATTTACATATTCAAAACTATACTTTACATTTACAAATCGTGAGCACGGAACCCACTGTGGATGAACCCCTACTAATGTGGCCGCCCAGCTTGTATGCGGAAGTTTTCGTGATGTCTTTTCCCTTGTATTTACACAGATTGAAACCCGTGCTGCTTTATGCTTAGCGAAATTACTATCTTATATAAAAACACATGCATTTATACTGAATTACAAATAACATAAAATAATAACGTATATTAATCTCTCGTGAATTCATATACTGCACTACTACATATACTTGTTATCATATAACAATTTTGCATACATACTTATCCTTATAACAAACTTATGCTTGTTCACATCTCTCATATGTGGACTGAACTTTTACTTATACTTATAACAAAACTTATACTTCACTGGTCTTACACTTATAGCGCATGTGATCCTACTCATAGTAGGCCTATTCTTTTCTGATCTATACTTATAGCATCTCGCATCTTATATTTATAGCATTCAGATCTTCTACTTATAAATGTGACTTATTCTTTATACTCTGATCTCCAAGTAGACACATACTTATTTAGATTCCTCGTGATACTTGTGATCGAGTTTATACATATATTTATACTTGTCTCCCGTAGACACATACTTATGCTTATCGCATCGTATACTTATTCAGATCTCCCAAATATTATATATCATGGACTTATACTAATACTTTTGTCTTTGACTTATAATTATCTCGTAGATCTCCCAAAGGACATCTACTTGAACTCTCTCGTCGACTAATACTCATCCGCATCTCTCGTAGGAGCTACAGCTAGACCTTTTTACTAAGTACCGTGAGGCATCAAGCAGTAACTTATACTCTATACTGCATCTTATACTTGTACTACTGAGCATATTCTGTCTTACCGATCTTTATACTCTTGTTTCATTAACTTATTTTTGTATTTCAGATCTTATTCTTGGTAAATTTTGATCCACACTGAGCTTATTCGATACAAAAGTATACCCGTATACCATGCAGAGATAATTACTTGAACCATATTGGTATTGGCAAGTAACTTATTCTTGTATTTCGATCTTATACATGTCTTACAGAGCATATACTTGTTCCATGTGATCTTATACTTGTTTTACGTAACTTATTCTCGTATTTCTGATCTTATTCACGCTAAGGGCGTAATTGCAGGTGATAATGTCTGAACACATCGAATCATATCACATGCAAGGTCGTGATTGTGACTTATGCAGATATAGCATATCGATATGGACATTAGTCCATAGCAGGTACAGACACAACCATATACATATACCGTATTCATACAGATTCTCGTAACATATCCAAAACAAACAGACATCGGTTTATCATAATCATATCTCGTGAGTTACACTTGCTCGGAGGTACCCGTAGGTACTACTGGACTTATACTTATATTACAGAATTTATACTTATTTTACCGATACGAGAGTACCCGTGGGTACTACAGAACTTATACTTATTTTACTGATACGAGAGTACCCGTGGATGCTACTGAACTTATACTTATTTTATTGATACGAGAGTACCTGTAGGTACTACAGAGATTAATCAGATACAAGAGTACCTGTGGGTATTATATAACAGATGCAGAGGTACATTCAGATCTTTACTCTTATTCTTTATTCAGAGTCTTATCATATAACCGCTTTGACTACCTGCACTCAATCATGTTAAATGAAGAGACGCGAAGACAACCCGAAGGTACAATATAGTACTGAGGTGCTGTAGCACCAATCAGACGTGCCTCGCCCACGCAATGTGGCGTCGCGAAGACCCGCCAGGAGCTGGGCCGGGCACCGACGTGACGGCTCGCCCACGCACAGAGTGCCGCAGCACCAACAAGAGTGCCGGGCACCGATCAGACGCGCCCGCCCACGCCCAATAGAGTGTCGTGAGCACCCGCCAGAGTGCCAAGCACCATCAGACGTGGTCGCCCACGCAACAGAGGTCAGAGCACTGTGCGTGGAGTGCCGGCACCAACAGAGCGCCAAAGCAATTACCAGGAGCGCCGAAGATCGGATCAACGTCCGCCTCATCCATTCTTCTTCGATCCTGCAGTCATAACGCCATACCGCCATATGTCTTTCGTAACTTATAACCTTTCTTAATCACATTCTCGTGATCACGACATATTACCTTTCATATTCATGTTCCATGTTCATTTCAGCCTGCTTTTCATGTTTCATATCAAATTTACAAGCTTTCATGAACATAGCTATACATTTTGCATTTCCTATTTTTCCTGTTACTCTTACATATGGCATTTCATATACTTATACAGAATACTGATGTATTCACACATCGTGCTCATGTATTTCCCGGTCCTCAATGCATCTACTTTTTCTTAGAAATTGGAATCATTCCAATGAATCATCCGAACTAAAGCTGCGACATTTTCATGCCAAACTAGTCGGCTTTCTTTACCCTTGATTACACTAGGAAATACCGAATTTCTTATTTTTTTCAGGAGGCTTAACTTCATACTCTGACTCGTCTTTGTATTCATTTGAAGCTGGAGGTGCTAAGGGTTCATCTCCAACTGAATCACCCAAATCGAGCACCGAAACTCGAGTTACTGGCCCAAACACCTGGCTAATCTATGTTCAAAAGCCGAACGGAATTGGCTTCAACATACTACTTGAAAGTGAATTTTTGGGCCACATGTAATCATGATTCAAGATACCTATTTTATGATGTTTAGTTCTCCTTGAATTCTATGTTAACCAACAACTTGAATCACTCAAACGGATCGTAAATGAGCAAGTTATGGCTAAAATACGACCGGGTCAAAATAGAAAACGTAACACTACTCAGACAGATAACCACCGCACTGCTACAGCCCTCGAATTTTGCCTAGAATGTGGGTTTTTCTTCCCTTTTTCCATATATTTTCACCTAAATCCACTCAATACCCAATATTCACCTCAAAACCCTTCATTCATCTTGAAATCCTTCAATTTTACTCAATTCATCTTCATTACATATCTTTCTTCAAACTTTTCCATGAATTTCTCCAAACCATTCTAATACGGGTCACAACCCATACACAAAACCAAACATGAAGATTTGTTAGGGCTTATTCTAAACCCTAACTCAATTACTTGAACTTAAACCACTTAATCCAACTCAAATAAGGATTCCATACTCTTGATCCCATAAGAATTTATTATAGGGTTAGGTTTCTTACAGCCCACAACCCACAAACATGTATCTATACAAGAAATCCATGTGATCCATACAATTCCATACAAAATCCATATGATCCATACTAGAATCCATACTCAAGGTTAGTTTCCATACCAAAAATCATAGAATCCATACCTTTTTTATCTTGGCTTCTCTTCCTCTTCCTCTTCTTCTTCTTCTCCCCTTCTCTTCTCTCCCTCTCTACGGTTCTCTCTCTTTGGAGACCCAAAATATAAGATATTTTGATCCCCTCGCTCAAGTGCCTGCCAAGTCAAATAAAACCCATTTTTTGGGTTAAGTCTCTTATTCGCTTAAATTCCCTCCACTTTCCTTAGTATTTTGCAAATTAACTTATGTTATTTCCACTTTGGCCTCTCATCTTATCAATTCATATCTTTTTGGCCCCTTTTTACAAATTACAATTTTGTCCTTAAGTATTTTACAATTTTATGGTTCCTCAATTTCCATGTTTCACATTTAAATCACGAAACATTCAAATTTTGCTTACAAAATACCCTAAACATGTCGAAAACGACTAGGGTATATTTCGGGGTGTGACATTACTTCTTGTTCTTGTAACCGTATATCATCATCGTACAGCAAAGTGCTAAGGTTTCATATCATGTCATATATCATATACATCTCATTCATATACTTGCTATTTGTTTTTATGTTTCATGCTTGTATAACCTAAGTAGATACGAAAGAATCGTATGTACCCAAAGGTACTATCATTGTACAAGACGTTGGATCTCTATTTGCACACTCCAAACTGGGCCGCTATAATGATCCAAACGGCCTCGATATCTATAAACCGTATGTCAGAAGTTATCGATCCCTATAGGCATGCCTTCATTCATCCAACTACCCTGGGCCATAAGGTATTATTAACCGCTTTATTATTTTCTTAACAAATTTTTTAGGTATTAGGAAAAAGATATCTCATATACATGAATAACTATTGATATCATGTATAATTTATGAAAATATTCATTATCAACAATCTCTATAAAACATTTAACCCGTACTTTCATAAAAAAAAATTATATGTGTATTCTCTTTAGCTTATAAAATATGTTATTATGATCATATTACTATGATGCATACCATATAACAATACATTTATATAACCTTTATATAATTTCACTTATAACTAATTATGCCTCGAACAATTCGAGGCGCCTTAAGTCCATTTTCAACTACAATTTTGACCTTGTAAACGAGGATTGTTAGAGAAAGTGATCTTCTAACTCAATATACCCCTATGTCTTAAGTTTCTTATGGTTCAAAAATCATATAATTTGGACTTTTAATTTGGGAAATATGGTCTAAACATTCCAAATCGCTTCCTCGACGCTTCAGAATGTAACTGAATCGCTGGCTCTTATATTCTAAAATTTTCCCGCAAATGTTAGAGACATAATTTGACCATAATTTCTCATGAAAGTTGTTCTCCTAGATGTCTAGTTTGTAAAAAAAATTGAATTATCTCATTTAGATGAGTATAACTCAAGTTATGATTTAAACAACCAGAATTACTCCAGTTCAAAGGACTGTTATGAGACAGATTTCAGGGACCGAATTGTTCCCTTACTTCGACGAATTTTCTGGGTCCAATGGGGTCCAAATTTGGATATACTTATTTAAGGGAGATTTGTTTTCCTAGAAGTCTAGTTTACTTAGAAATTTGAATCACTCAATTTGGATAAGTGAAACCTGCCAACTTATGACCTAAATACCAAAACTGTCTGAACCCAAATTGTATCGAATTGACTCAAAATGAGGCTCACTTTGGATCGAATCTTTATGGGTACACTGGGGTCCAAATTTGCATACACCTATTTCAAGGATATATGTTCTCCTAGAAGTATAGTTTATCCAAAAATTTGAATAACTCAATTTGGATGAGTGATGGCCAAGTTATAGCCAAAACAAAAACATGAGTTTAAAAAAAAGGGACAACATCTCCCATAAAACCCAACATTTTATCTATACAAATTTTTCTTCCATTGAGGACCACAACCAAACCAAACAACCATATAACACGTTTATAAGTTAGGGTTTTTCCTAACCTACACATAGACAAAGAATTTGGTTGGAAAAATTCTTAACCCAACATGAATTCCATACATGTTCTAAACAATTCCAACAAAGTATTCCATACAAAAGTTCCAAACATTCCATACCTTGATTTCTTCTTCTTCTCTTCTCTTTTCTCCCAACCAATTTGCCCTAACGAAGCAAAAAAATGAATTCCTCTTAAAGCCATGTTTGACTTTATCCAATTTTGCCTAATTTTTTCCCTTTTTGCATTTTGGTCCTCTATTTCTCATCTATTTGCCATTCTAACATATTCAATTTCCTACTTTAACATGCAATCTTTTCTTCTTATGTCATTTGGGTCCTTAATTGGTAATTTACCAATTTACCCTTGACTTTTGTGTTAATTCCGGGTTTTGCTTATTTTATTTTTAGCATTATTTTATTCCGGAAAAATATGCTTTTACTTTTATTATACCCTAAACATGTTATAAAACTGTCAGGGTATAATTTGGGGTGTTACATAATACCTTGCCAATACCAAGAAACTACATATCTCGAAGACTGACTTCGGCCTCTCCCAACTCATAACAGCCTCAACCTTCTCAGGGTCTACTAACACACCTGAAGCCGACATGACGTGTCCCAAGAATTTAACCTCGATAAGCCAAAACTTGCACTTACTGAACTTGGCATACAACTGATGGTCCCTGAGTACCTGGAGAACAATCCGCAAATGATCCTCATGCTCCTCCTCAAACTAGGAGTAGATCAAGATGTCGTCAACAAAGACCATAACAAACTGATCCAAATAGGGTTGGAATACCCTATGCATGAGGTCCATGAATGCCGCTGGAGCATTCGTCAACCCAAAGGGCATCATTGTGAACTCGAAATGCCCATATCGCGTCCTAAACGTTGTCTTAGGGATATCAGTCTCCCTAACTATGAATTGATGATAACTGGTGCGAAGGTCTATCTTGGAGTAGACTCGCGCCCCTTTCAACTGATCAAACAAATCATCAATCCTCGATAATAAATAATTATTCTGATCGAACTCCTATTTAATACTTCATAATCAATGCACGCTTGAAGAGTTCTGATTCTTTTTCTGGGGCCAGAAACGTAAAACTGAGCGCCCATGGTGAAGTTCTCGGCCTAATAAAACCCTTCGCTCTGGGTCAATTCGCAGCTTGAACCCCGAGTTCCGCAACTCAACCGGTGCCATTCTATGAGGAGTCATAGAAATGGGCGAGGTACCAAGGTGTAACTCAATGACAAAGTCCACATCCCTGTGCTGAGGTAATCCCGGTAGCTCGTCCGGAAAGACATCCTCATACTCACAAACCACTCGAGGTAGACTCAAATCCTGTCTCCCCTCATCCTCTAAGGTAAGGCTTGCTAGCCAACCCATCAACTGTCCACTCCACCTGGAGTCGTGCACGTTCTAGGGTAAAGCATCATGCTTCTCCCCCTGAAAAGTCACACGAATACCATCCTGTGTGTAGGCAATAATCCTCCTACTATCACAATCAATAACGACTAGATGCGCTGTCAACCCATCCCCGCCAAGAATGGCATCAAAATCCGATATTTCCATGACCCTCAGATCCACAATGAGTAGAATTCCTAAGATTTCTAACTCACAATCCCGACATATCTGATCGACTCTCACCCTAGTTCCTAGGAGAGAATTCACATACAACTGCTTTTCCAAGGTTTCCCCCAACCTCTAAGCCCAAACTTTTCACAGACATGCAACTATAAGCATGAATATGATGCATCCAATTTAAAACAACACCTTATAAAGATGTGAGAGCCAAAACGCAGCCTTTGTATATCATAATCGATCTACAAGCTCGGGCCTCATGGTACCACGGCATGACATGCCCCCGGTCCCTCAAGTACCGGGCCCGAGTTCGCCTCGACTCGACTCCATGCCCCGCCTCCATATGGCCCATTTGCGAAATAGTAGGTGCTTGCGTAGCACCTTGGGACTACATCGGCCTCCCTCACCCTACGCCGATAAGGAGGAACAAACTCCAAGGTCCCCGCGGCATGTCTCACCGATGATTAACCGTGATGTCCCATACCTCGGATCCCACCTTCGAGGGAAATCCCGCCCATATGTCCAGCGGCACGGTAGAAATAAAATGTCATCTATCCTGACTGGGTAGAAGCCCTAGTCTGGCCTTGGCCCTGATAGCCGCGACCCTGTCCTTGAAACACTCGTGGAGTAGAAGTTCCTCCGCTCTTTCCGAACCAGAAGCAAGGCTGATCCCTTCTTTCAAGCCACTAGCAACCGAGCCTCGGGGAGGTCTGGCCCATCCTCTATCTCTCTCTCTATGCCATAGCCGGCCCCGACCATAGAGTCCATGTCTTGTAGGAGAACTTACAATCTTACTCCCGGGAGGGACAACTCGTGTCATCCCCAAACTTCCTCACCTCGGGCCATATCTCGCGGGCCAACAGTCATCCCTCGAAACGGCCAATCCTAAGTGAACTCTGGCCATATGCATTCAGCATAGTCATACTGCTTCAACTCAAGAAACTCCCCAGTTTTTGCATGTCTAGTCGATGTCGGCAAACTCTACTCCATGAAGAACTCTCCCTTACGTCACGCCCAGATCCTCGAGACTCTAACCTAATCCCATCGTATATGGGATTCACCCTCTATCAGAAATGTGGCTAGTCTGATCCTCGTAGCATCAAAGGTAATCTCCATAGCCTCCAAAATCATCTCAACCTGTCGGAACCAATGATTGGTTTACGCCACTGGGATCCCCTCCCTGAATGCCTGAGGATGATGTTATAAACTCAGTTACTTCGGCCTCGACCCTCAATTGCACTAGTCTCTGTAATGGCAACAACTCCAAGAAAGACCTACGGCTCTTACAAAGGCCTGCTGATCAAAGCCGTGCGGTGGTCGGTTAACGCCCGTGACCCACTTACATCCGCCTGGGCTTCGACTTCCGCCACTTCTCCAATACACAAGTTAAGATAGCACTCGAGATCTTCTTTATTTATCACATTAGGCGTAGTATAATGCTAAACACTAATAAATAACCATTCCTAATGAATCATGCTTATTAGTTTTCCGAACCCCCATGTTATCTTTTTTACAACCCTAGTTCTTCACTCTATACACATTCGATCATGCATATATTCACAACCATATTACATCTCTCCTCGTGTGCCATAATAGAACACCAAATCAATCAATGCACACAATGTCGTGTTCACACCCATACCACTAACTTAAGTATTTGTATACCTAATTCTCGACATCAAGAATGACAAGCCAATATTCAAAACACAGGATACCTCTACCAGTTCCTAAGTAATCGCTAACCCAGGCTTGACATGTTTGACACCCTAATTTTCTCGAGGGGTCCCGTTGACAACCCGTCAACTCGCGGAATTTCTGTCTTAGGTCATTTTACACCAAAGTCTTAGTACCGGACCGGTACCAACTACTCATGGACACCGAGTTATTTGACACCACTTCCATACGTCATTTCACTGGGACTCATTAATTCATATTTAAATCTAAAATAAGAAAAGAGGCTAAATAATTACAAATCAGAATTGGACCATGGCCCTCTTACCATAATTACATACCCGACTATTATACATTAGTAAAAAGAATTTTATAAAAACCTTGCGCCAAAACACTTTTACAAGGTCGTTATCTGTGCCACATGTCGGCCTCTCGTAATCGTGGCCTCACAAGGCTGCTTCCTCTATACACCTCACTGGAAGTAGGGTCCTACGACGGGGTGAGCAATGCCAGTAAAAAAATTCTCCTACAAGGGCTACTCCCCACCTAAATTCACATGCAATGACATACATACATCAAACCACATTCCATACAAAAAATGCAATCCTATATGGAATATTTTATGTCATGCATGAGATGAGACTCCTCATGCCCATAACCCGAGTCTGACCGACTCCTCACATTACGAAAATGCCATGTGAAAACCAAATATTAGTGTTTCACCCAATGACTTAACCCATTGGACAACCCTTCAATATTTTATTTAATTTCATCAAATCCCGTGTGTTCATTTGGGTCGCGTATTTTCAGGGTCTCACCGCAGTTTCTGTGACGCCTCGACACTTTCTCGCGAACTTTCATCAATGATACATGTCTCGACCAATAGAATTTGGGTTTTCTACCCCGAGAGGGATTCTACCCTTATCTCGCTTTCACCTAAACACATAAAATTTATTATTATTATTTTATGCACATGTGAGTCTCAATTTTTGACGTTGTCCCAATCTTTGAGTCACTACACATTCGCCAAGAATGGTGAATAACCAATACCATGCATGCACACCCGACTTGATGTGATGTCCCCGTGCAAATGAAATGCAATTATGTCATTTCATACTATAACATGTTACATGCAAAATGAGAACTACATGCAACATTTTCAACACATGGATAATTATATTTTCTACATATAATTCACATCCATCAAAAGAACATATATCAACATGATCTTTTCACACACAACGTGTTATTCAACCAAACAACAACACACAATTTGATCCCAATCTCTGACCCATAAATGCAGGGCACCTCTCGGTCATTTCACTGTCATGAACAATTTTTAGTTTCATTCATCAACGAATCACTGTGACACCAAAACACCCAACAAAACCCGAAGACATTAGTCTCGGAATCAAAACAAAACCTCAACATAGTCCAGGATTGTCCAAAACCAATTCCAAAAATTTCCAATATTAAGTCCCAAAATCTTGAGACTAAATCACACAGCCAATCACGGCCCCGAAGAAAACCCATACCATTAAATGAATTTTAGACTAAAAATAATCCAAGTAGGAAAATTCTTTACCTCGTGAAGTTTGATGAAACTCCAAGATTTTGGTACCCACGCGTAGTTCTCGATGCGTGGATCGACTTTTCTTCTCAGACTATTGAGCTTCGATCGTCGGAATGCCGAGAAAATCTCCTTTTTTTTTTCTCTCTCTCTCTATCCGATTTCTTTTCTTTCCTCCCCCTGTTTGCTTCCCTTCTTTTTTCCTTCTTTTTTTTTTCTCCTCCCTTATCCATCGAACTTCCCCCTTTTTGTTTACTCACACCCTATTTCCTTTTCTTTCTCATTTTCATCTCTTTCTTTTCTTCCGTTTCTTTCCTTCCTTTTCTATTTTCTATTTCTCATTTGATTGCATCAACCGTAATGGTCCAAAAGCTGGGGAAACCCTCACCTTCCATTGCTACTTGTCACTCACCATTTTTCTCTTAATTTCTTGATTTTTCTTTTCCCTTTATTTCCCTCTTTTGACACATGGCTCATTCCATGTGTCACTCCCCTAGGGTGCCATGTGGCATCCACATGTTCATGCCATGTGTCACCCGACACCCGATGCCTCGAAAAGTGTGACACCCCAAATCCCGAGGTCCCATTGACAACCCGTCAACCTATGGAATTCTTGTGGATTTCGGATTACCCGATATTACATGGTTGTGTCCCATTTATCGGGATCCATATTTCCACAAAATCGGCGTAGCCCCTTGTTCGGGGAGCTCTACCCAACATACAACCTCAGAGGTCGTAATCCATGCTAAGAGTTTATTTCAACACTCTTATACAACATATATTAAAACTAGCCTGCTCTAATATAGCTTACTTCCTGCACCGCTCAATACGTCCCTTTACCAAGACCCATTCATTCATATTTAAATTAAAAATATGAAAATTAATCGTTAATGATAGTCCATAAGAGTCCGATCACGACCCTCTTACCATAATTACATACCCGACTATTTATACAATGGGCTCAAAAGAATCTGAATACAATTTTTTTACATAAAATACTTACAAAAGTATTGTCAAGGCCATATGTCGAATCTTTCTTCATAATTATGGCCTCGCTGAGTCATTGCCTCGTACACCCCCAGACTGGAAGGGGTCCTACAATCCAAGGAAAGTAAGTTCCCAATAGTGATAATTTCCTATAAGAGCTACTACCCACCTAAGTACACATGCAATGGTCACACAATCAAACACACATCCAAGTGTAACATACACATGTCTACCTAAATGTCTACATGCCCAATCCCATGCCTCGAGTCCAATCGACTTCACACACAGCCAAGGCATGTATGAGTAAATCGCTTCCAAACAAAGATATTTGTTTTACTCGTGGACAACCCTCCACCCCGATAAATAGTTTTAGACAACCCTTCGACATATAGTGGACTTACTCCGATAAATAGTTTTATGGACAACCCTCCGAAATAAATAGATGGACATAATTGGCTAAATAATTTTGTGGACAACCCTCCGATACATATAGTGGACTTCATCCCAAGCAAATAGTTTTATGGATAATCCTAAATAAATAGTGGACATACTCCGATTAAATAATTTTTTTTGTGGATTAACTCCTCCGATATATATATATATATATATATATATATATATATATATATATATATATATATATATATATATATATATATATATATATATATATATATATATATAGTGGAATTTAATTGGAGCAATAATTTTATGGACAACCCTCCGATGAATTATCAAATCCTGTGTTTATTTGGTTTTAATAACCGTGAGTCTCGATTTTGACGCAGGTCCCATTTCCCGAAGCTCACGACCCTTAATTCACCAAGAATTGTGAACAACTGCATTCATACCCACACTCGACTCTTGACGCTGATGTGGATCTGTGGTGAAGAAATGCAATCACGCCTACGATTTTCCCTCATACTACATGTATATAAGAGTGCTATGAAAGACACATACCTACTGGGATAATTATAATTTTTATATATAATTTTGAGATTCTATGGCTCATGCTAATACATTAATTAAGTAATGATCAACATAATTTTCACACCGATGTTATTCAAAACCATAACACACAACAAGGTCACAATTTTGAACCCACATAAACAAGGCACCTTTTGGTCCCCCCACGGTTCGTCACCGAATTACTGTGATATCAAGACACACCACAAAACTCAAGACACCGCCCTGGATCAAACCAAACCCGACCACCAACCGTCCAAAACACCCTAAAAATTCCTAAATTCCTACACTCACCAAAAAAAATTGAGATCAAATTTACTGGCCTTTCACAAATAAGCCAATCCCAAACCATTAAACGACCTTTAAGCTAGAATTTAACACAAGTAGAAAATTCTTCTTACCCGTGGAATTTGACGAAACTCCAAGATTTTAGCGTCTACGCTGCAGCCTTCGTCGTAGATCAACTTTCGCCTTCTACTTCCACGTAAAACCTACGCCCGATTATAAATCCGGAAAGAAGCGAAAAAGAAGAAAAAATAAAAATATCTCTCTCTCTTATACGCTCTCTCCCTCTCACCGTTTTTTACTTTTCTTTTTGTTTTTTCCGTTTTTATCATTTTTTTTTATTTTTATTTATTAGTCTTATTATTATTTTCTTTTTCTTTTTCTTAATTCCTTTATTGCCTTTTATTGTATCATCAATCATGTGACTAATCGGTGGAGTCACACATTCGCGCACCACATAATTTTCGCCACGTGTCACTCTCAGACGCCATGCATCCGACACCCTATGCCTCGAGAAATGTGCAATTTCGACATCCTGACCGACGCAAATTCAACGCACAGAGCTTAGATTTCATGGCACGATTTCCCCAACCCAAGTCCATTTTCTTCATCCGAAACCTAGAAAATCTGGCTTTTCACCAAATACTGCTTTACCATTTTTCGAAAATTCGATTTTCCGGGCTCTACAAAAGCGTGAAATTCTGAACCGCCCTGCATCCTATGAAATTCGATGGGGTAACTAGATTTCACGAGACAAATTCAACAGTGAAGTCTGTTTTGTCATTTGAGATCTAAAAAATTTTCGGTTTCTAACCGAAATTACCGTTTTACCCTTGCCCAGAAAACTGAATTTTTCCCGGGTTTTACAACCTCTTTTGTATTAGGTATTAAATACACGATCGCTTTTAAGGCACTCTTCTTGCTATCAAGCAAAAGAGATATATCAAAAGCGTTGAATAGATTCGCATGAAGGATTGTCTATCGGGAGATAACAGAGATAAAGGAGACAAGTTAGTCCCACCAAGGTCTAAAATAATATTGAAATTGAGGAAATGCAAAAGATTCCTACACATCTACCGTGGGGAGTCTTATATGCGCTTAAGTATGTACGCATTCGATATTGGCGCCTCATAGCTTTGGCGACTGCCAAGGGTATATACGAAGAACCCGGAGTCGAATTACTGAAAGCGTGCCCAAACGGGTCATGCGGGTACTTAAAGAGTAACAAAAGATTTTATGCTCACGTATCGATACCTACGCCTTAGAGACTGGGTATTCCCCGATTCCGATTTTGCCGGTGTCAAGATAGCAAACGATCCACATCAAAGTTATGTTTTCTACAAGTACGGGAGGGAGTTATATTCGAGGAGTGCCAAACATACACTTATAGCTTCCTCAACTATGGTAGTAGAGTTTATAGCTTGCTATGAGGCCTCCCACCATGGGATATGGCTGCGAAACTTTGTCACTAGGCTGCGTGTGGTGAAAGGGATTGAAAGACCATTAAAGATATATCGTGACAATAACTCAACAGTGTTATATTCTAACAACAACAGAAGCTCTTCAAAGTCGAAGCACATTGACATCGAAATTTCAAGGTTAAAGAAAGAGTTCAGAATTGCTAGTTGTCTATAAAGACATTGGGACAAACTCTATGATTGCTGATTCTCTTACTAAAAGATTATCACCCAAGGTCTTTCATCAACATACTGCTAGTATGAGTGTCATATTGTATGAGGATTATTCCATTTTTAGTGGATTTGAGATGCTTTGTTATATATATTTCATATATTTCATTTAAATATTTTGAGGTTTTATGTTCAGAACTCGCTTCTTGTTTTATCGACACTTTGAACTAATTTCGTTTGATCTCACTAAAAGAATAAAGTTGGATCTCGCTTTGAAACAAGCATGTTAAGATCACATTACATGTAATTTTATGCTATACATCCACATTGTGATCCTTTGTCATTCGATCAGTCAATACATGCGACTATGATAGCCGAGTTACAATAAATGTAACAAAGGTCGCTATGATCCTTGTGGTTGTAGGGATTGATGGACTGGATTGGTTTCTGGTACATGTGTCGGCAAGATAAAATTGAAATTATAGGTTATTTATTACAATACATAATTATAAAGTTACACATATAGCCCAATGTGGAGATTGTCGGATTATTTAAAATTTATTTATTTTCGACTTATATGTGATTATTATGTGTTGTAAACCCACAAAGACAAAGCCTAATTTAAGTGGATCTTCTTAAGTTTTTTTTGTGGTTTTTAAGTGCATCAAGTTTGCAATGCTCTCATGTGTAGAGACATTTAGTTTTCTGTTTTGACTTTTTCTGTTTTGTTGAAGGGTCAAAACAGAAAACTCTAATAGATAAGTGACGCTTTGTGAAGCGTCACTTCCCTAGCATAAGAGGGGTCTTGGTCCCCAAATTAAATATAGGTTTTTTTTCTGATATTTTCCATTAATTCATAAAGAAAACAGAGAAGACTTCAGCCGAATTCTCCAACTACGCTGTACTGTAAGACCCCAACCGATCTCGATCTACATCATTTTGTGCATATGGATTCAGGTACACTTTCTTTAATTGTTTATGGTTCTTAATGATAAACATGATTGATCTAAGGGTTTCTAGGTGATGGTTTTCACCATAAGGATTAGGTTCAATTTTCAACACTTTAAAATAAAGATGTGAATATGACATTTCCGTATATGAAGTCACATCTCTAATCATTGAGATGATAAGGATTGAGGGTAATATTTTAGTAAACACAATTCCTTTATTATTTTATTATTATACTAATATTATTTTATTATTATAATAAAATAATTTTAACATATTCTTATTTTTACTATATATTTATTTTTATTATTTATTATTTTATTATTAATTTTTATATGTAATATAGTAAATGATTTTAATATATTCATTTTTTAGTATTAATTTTTTTGAATGAAACTTTGATCTTCAAACCCTAATCTCATTTTCTATCAACTTTTTTTTTTTTTTTGCTACCCTCTTTATTGGCCATTTCCAACCTAAAATCATCACTTTACACATTTTCCCATATTTTTCTTACTTATAAAGTGGTTATTTCACACATATTTAAGTTTTCATTTATTTTTTCGTGTTTTAATTTTTGCCTTGGTAGTGTGATTGTTGTCACCTTGGTGCGGCGAGTGATTATGTCATCTCTAGATAACGCCGTTTTGGTCGCTGACGCTTATTTAGCGTTTCTGACGATTCAAATAAAGAAAGATATCCGAATAGAGATAAAATTCAAATCAACGATCATCAATACGCCAAGTAGACTTAAATACATTTATTCTAAGAATAATAATAAAGAAAACGGGCAGTTCAACCGTCGAATACGCAGCTTTGCCCGATTCATTATACCATTAACCTGTGAGATATCGTTTCCATCCTCACAGCTTTTAACGATTGATTTTATCGTTTATCGACAGACAAGCATCAATTAAAAACATCGATTTATTTTTAATGATTTATATTTTTTTTCTTAAAATAAATACATTTAAAATAATTGAATTTTTTATTAAATTTATTTCTTGACAATGATATTATACATTTTTTTTTTCATTTATATTGAAAATGAAGATTTTGGTTGGAGTTACATCACATAATGTTTTGCACATTATTTACTTAAACTAATATATTAACTTTTATTAAAAAAAACTAATATATTAACTACAAGCTGAAACGTTGTTATTATACATTTTTCATAAATATTAAATTAATAAATTTTGAAGTAGCTTTTTTTTGTCTTTAATTTGTTTATTACGAGCATTGGAATTGATATAAAAAAAGGCCTAATAATGGGCCCAGTAATGTGACTATGGGCCCAGTTGAAGCTCATCATCCAAGATTCAACCCATCTGTTAGACTCTCAGAGAATCAATCCTCCAACTAAACCGTCCGTAACCTACGTGGCAGTGGCAAAGCCCCACACGTGGCATCGAGGACTCGCCACCACCGCATCGCTCCTCCAACACCCCCTCTTCCTTCTCCCACATTTCAATGGCAGTACTACGATTCAAATCTTCTCTCTCCACAGCTTTCTTCTCTTCTTCTTCTTCTTATTATTCTCTCAGTTGCTTTCTCTCTCCTTCCCGCAAACCTCCGTTTGGATTTTTCCATCTCCGCTTTTCCTCACTTTCTCACACTTTCTCGCTCTTTCCTGGCCGCCACATTCACACACTCAAGATCCTCGCCATGGCTGAACGAAGCACGAAGACAGCATCACAGTCTCACAAGTACACAAATCGTCTCGCTGCCGAACACAGCCCCTATCTTCTTCAACACGCCCATAACCCTGTCAGTGAAACTCCTATCTTTCTGCCTTGTTTGGTCAATGATGAGAAAAAGGAAAGAAATTCTTGAATTTTCGATGTTTCAGGAATTGGTACTGTTTTTAAATTGGAAGCGGGATAGACAAATAATTTTTTTTCCTCGGACCTCAGCTACCAAACTGTGGGATTTGATTTTATTATTATTATTTTTTTGGGTATACAATTTGTGAATTGTTAGTTATTTATTTTTCAATTTGAAGGTTGATTGGTATCCATGGGGTGAAGAAGCTTTTTCTGAAGCACGAAAAAGGGATGTGCCGATATTCTTATCAAGTAGGTTTCTTTCCTTCTAATCTTATATTTCTTTAACCTATTGAGTATTGCCAGTTGGTCTTTATAATGTATAAGGAACTTATTTCTGATTATTCGGTCACGGTTTTGTCTGAAGTTGGATACAGCACCTGCCACTGGTAAGATTTTTTGCCCCACTTGAATTACTTAGTTTTTATTTTTTGTTTTTAAGTTCGTGGTGAGTGATGGGTGGAAGGTGTTGGTTAGGTGTCATGTGATGGAGGTGGAGTCTTTTGAGAATGAAGGGATTGCAAAATTGCTCAATGATTGGTTTGTTATATCAAGGTGATCATCAAATCTAGTTGTTTCAGATGTTCTTGGTTATGATTTCATTTGAAAAAGCTTTTGCAGTATTGATTCTTTATTCTATTATAACATCTCTCTGCTGCAGGTGGATCGAGAGGAGAGGCCTGATGTTGATAAGGTAAAATAGTAAAAATAATGATGCCAATCATATGAACTATGAAGATATATTTTCTACTTTCCAGCATCTGTTCTACTGGTTTTCTCTCTCTGTTGGGTTTTATTCGGAATATGAATTATGAAGACGTATTTACTATTGTCTACCATTTGTTCTACTGGTTTTGCCTCACTTTATGTGGGGTTTTGTTCAGAAAAATAACAAAAAAAAAAACAGATGCAAGTCAAGCAAAAAAAGTTTAAAATATTATAGAAGAAAATATTTTTAAGTCATTTGTCAACTCTGCTGACTCTATCCATGACCCAAAGTAAGAAATATTTTTATTTGGAGAATTCTCGCATATTTTGATTACAGTTGTGCAGGAATTAGTAGATTGTTTTGTCTTATTTGAAGCTACCAATAAGAGAGAAGGTAGAATTCTCTAGTTCAGGTGCTGCTAAACTGGTTCATGATGTAAGATTTGGTTGTCCTTCAGAGGGGCAATAGTTTGCTTTAGATATAGTTTTCAAAGTTGAAGGTGAATACAGTTTGAATCAATCAAACAAGGAAACAGTGAAAATCTGTTTTGTCGTTGTTACTCTTCAGTTTACTTTCAAAATATTAACTGCTAACCATTTTCGAGTAAGGCTGAGAAAATTGTTTCATCTCTCCAGGTATACATGACATATGTGCAGGCTTTATATGGCGGAGGGGGTTGGCCATTGAGTGTCTTTCTTTCACCTGATTTGAAACCTTTGATGGGTGGAACTTACTTTCTCGATGAGATAAATATGAAGACCCGGGGTTTAAGACCGTCTTAGTGAGGACATTTTGGTCCCTTGCTAGTCTAGTTTCTTTGGATTTGAACTTTCATATTCCTTGGTTGTTATGCGAGATTTGTAATTTTGTAAAATGTCAATTTTTGTGTTTGTCTTGGTCATTCTCTTATACCTATATTCTTCTAGAAAGGTGAAGGATGCTTGGGAAACTAAGAGGGATGTTCTTGTTAAGAGTGGTGCCTTTGCTATTGAACAGCTGTCAGAAGCGTTGTCTGCAACTGCAAGTTCAAATAAATTGGCAGATGGGACCCCACAGCAGGCATTGCATCTATGTGTGGAGCAGGTGGGGTTTGCCTGCAGTTCACAAGTATTGCAGTTTGGTTGTTCTCTGTCTCTAGTGTTAGAAATTTTTTATTGATTGAATGTGAATATGTTTTCAATAGACATACAAAAATGTGATGTATATGACAGAAAAGTGTTCTATCCCACTGTGAAATAAATACCAGCTTTCATGTTTTTATCTAAAATGTTTGTTGAGCCCAAAAGGCTGTTAGATGCAAGTCAGAGTCAATTATAACTGTTTTCTGGTTCTACTACCATGAAATGTACTTTTGGGGTGGAGGAGCAAAATTTTCTTACCTTTAGGTGAAAATTTTATATTAGCCCAGGTTCAAATGTAATCTGCATAGTCATACTGCTCCCAGATCAAAGCATGGGCTTCCCACATGCATGCTATCTGAGCTTTCTTTTTCCCTAAGCATGTGTGAATCTCTCTCTCTCTCTCTCTCTTTTCTGTTCTCTATTTGATTATTTTGGGGATTCAAAGTGGATTATAGATACTGAAATTCTTTCACAAAATCCTTCTGAAGTTCTGAAGGATAATTTAGCTCAGGGAACCATCCCATTGTCCAAGTGACTTCTTGTTGATCCCCTGTTGGATGGTGGTCATGGTGTCTAAACATGCTGATATGAAATATATTCTAGCATGATGAGGACAGTCTTATGTTTCAAATATAAGAGTATTTTTGGCTGATGTGTAAAATGGGACTTTGGTTGATCTTTTTTATCCATACTGTTGCTCTCGGGTGGGTGCCATCAGCTTTCACCCACTTGTTCTGTCATGGACTCTCTGGTTCACTTCTTTTTTGATGATTTTTATGCTAATGCTTTATAATTTCTTCAATCTTCTAAATTTTCCTTTTCCATTTCTCTCTCTTATAGCTAGCTGGGAACTATGATCCTGAGTATGGTGGGTTTGGATCTGCACCAAAGTTTCCCAGGCCAGTCGATTCAATTAATGCTTTATCATTATAAAAAGTTGGAAGAATCAGGGAAATCAGGAGAAGCAAATGAAAGTTTAAAGATGGTGACTTTTAGCTTGCAATGCATGGCAAGGGGGGGCATCCATGATCATGTTGGAGGTGGTTTTCACAGATACAGCGTGGATGAGTGTTGGCATGGTCAGTTTCTTTGAAAACTGTCTTATGTCCTGAAGAATCTTTTTGCTACTAAAACAATGTTACATCTCTTCTACTGCATTTAATTATTTATAGATCCCAAGGCTACAATTTGTTTTTCCTTTCCAATGAACTTAGGTCTGACAAGAGTATAGAATTTTGCTGTTGGGAGCCTGCTGTTGAATTGCTTCATTATAGTTTCTTAGGTCTTAACAATTTAGGTATCATTCATTTAAAGATATTACAACTCAAGTGGGTATCTACTTGCTGATATTTTAGCCTTTAGGTGTCGATTCTGACATCTTATGTTGAGGAAGTTGGTCCTACACTAGTTCTGTATGCCCACTAAACTTCTAGTCTTCCATATGGTGGATAATTCTCATTTTTGTGGGATACCTGGCTTTTCTCTGTAGCATTATCTATGGTTATTGTTTTGTCATACTAGCTAAAGGTTGGTGTTGCTTGGTGCCCTGTAATATTTATAGAAAATGCTATATGACCAGGGGCAGCTTGCTAGTGTTTATTTAGATGTTTTTTCCATCTCTAAAGATGTCTTCTATTCATGTGTATCTCGGGATATTCTTGATTATTTGAGGAGAGACATGATAGGACCAGAAGGTGAAATATTTTCAGCTGAGGATGCTGACAGTGCTGAATCTGAAGATTCTACAAGAAAAAAGGAAGGATCCTTCTACATATGGACCAGTAAAGAGGTTTGTTCCAGTTATATACATTGCACTGTTGACACTATTTGAGGAGGGGAATTTCAAACTTTCTTATGATTTGTAATTTTATGTCAGCAATGATGTGACTTTCTATGATTTTTCTGGCAATGAATCATGGTTTCTTCTAATCTTAATAGTTAGGTTCTTCGAAATTTCCAGTTGAGTTGTACAAAATATTATTGAAGAAGATTTGCTTCCAGCTTTGGCAGCTGGGTGGTACTGAAAAGAGAAAAAGGATACAGAGGTATCCTCTCAGATTGTGTTAATTACTGAGTTGTTGGGTTCCAAGTTTCCAGTCTAGGTTGCACACATACAAAGCACAAGCAGAGGCATTATTGAAGAGTCTGCTGTCTAACTTTTAGTAGTTGGGTCAGATTTGTTGAAGTGCTTAAAAGAAAAGAAGAAGGTGAAGAAAGAATGCTATTTCTGAAACTTTCTAATGATACTTTCTATGATAATTTTAATCATAAGCCAGAATTTGGTAAATTTGGAATATTGTTTTTGGGAAATTCTATTGTTTTCTAACTCTTTTTTTTTTCTTTAAGGTTGAAGATATTGTTGGGGAGTATAAAACCCTTTTAAGGATCATTATTACATAAACCTTCAGGAAACTGTGACCTAAGAGTGATCCTCACAATGAATTTAAAGGAAAAAATGTTCCCATAGAGAGAAATAGTGCGTTTGCTATGGCATCCAAACTTGGTATACCTGTTGAAGAGTATCTTGATATTCTGGGTACATGTAGGCAGAAGCTTTTTGATGTCAGATTGAATCGTCCAAGACCACATTTGGATGATAAGGTAACATCTTAAACAACCATCTTTGCCGAGGAATTTACTTAATACTCAACCTTCCTCTTACCTATCATGCACATTTTAAAGATCAGATGCTTGCTTAGGTAATTGTATCATGGAATGGACTTGCTATTTCATCTGCAAGTTCTAAGACTTCAAAAGTGAAGCTGAGGGGACTAAATTCCACCTTCCTGTCGTGGGTTGTGATGTAAGATTCCAAAATCTTTTACTTCTTGCATGGATAAATTTTAGAACGCACATGGTATTTGTGCTGCCTCTGTCATTCCATAATCTTGGTACGTCGGGCATGCTATATCTTCTTGTTATAGAGCTTTTTTATAGTGCTCTCTACCAATGTAGAAACACTTGATGAAGACCAATGACCTGACTGTGCATATCAAACCATTTTATTGTCAGTTTGCTACATTTTACATGGTTATTATCCTTTTTTTAATTTATTTATTTTCCCGGTTTGTGCATATTTGCATCTTTGCCTAATCATCCTGAAAAGAATTGTAATTTTCTTGATTGGCAATGCCTTGTTAAAACCAAATAACCTAGCAATTTGCTGCTGTTGCCCCAAGGAGATGGGGCTTACAGGAAGGTGGGATAGGTCTATTTTAATTATGCCATAATGCTGCATATACTTTTGTTTTGATCTTTTTTCATGTTTGATGTTTGATGAATTCCTGTTTCCAAGGAATATATGGAAGGTAGAGTGGCAAGCATCTTTTATCCGGAAGCAGCTCTATGATGAGCATACACACAGGTTGCAACATAGCTTTAGGAATGGACCATCTAAAGCCCCTGGCTTTTTAGATGATTATGCTTTCCTTATTTCTGGATTGCTAGATATTTATGAGTGTGGTGGCAACACCAATTGGCTAGTCTGGGCGATCGACCTTCAGGACACCCAGGCATGGACTTCATACCCTGTCTCTTCTCCAATATTGCGAGGTCATCAATGCCTATCTTGTGATTAAACCAATTTACTTGAATAATTTTTCAGGATGAACTATTTCTTGATAAAGAAGGAGGTGGCTATTTTAATACTCCTGGGGAAGATCCCTCAGTTCTCCTCCGTGTGAAAGAAGATCATGACGGGGCAGAGCCCTCAGGGAACTCAGTTTCTGTGATCAATCTTGTAAGACTGGCCTCCATGGTTGCTGGCAGTAGGTCTGAACGGTACAGGAGGAATGCAGAGCATCTTCTGGTGTGTTTCTTTCACTAAAAATGTCTAGTTGTCAAATTGAATCTGAATTTACAAGAGAATTTTGATCGGTCTTCGATTTCTAATAACTGTACAGGCAGTTTTTGAGACGAGGTTGAAAGAATGATATGAGAGTGCCCCTGATGTGTTTTGGAGCTGACATTTTCTGTCTCCGTCCAGAAAGCAAGTTGTCCTAGTCGGTCATAAATCTTCTGTAGAGTTGAAGATATGCTTCGTTGCTGCTCATTCACGATACGATCCAAACAGAACTGTGGGTTCAAGACTACCATCTCCCAACCCCATAGAACCGTCTGTTCTTTATCTTTTTATCTTTTCTGCTAATGCATATATGTTTCTCTTCTATGCTTCTAACAATAACAGGTGATTCACATAGACCCCACCAAAACCGAGGAGTTGGAATTTTGGGAAGCAACGAATAGCAGCATTGTCCTTATGGCAAAGAACAATTTTGTACCAGACAAGGTGGTGGCGCTTGTTTGTCAAAATTTCACATGCAGCCCTCCAATCGGAGACCCCACCGCCCTCAAAGCTCGTCTCTGCTTGAAGCCCTCTTCTGCTTGAATCGCTACGCGGAGAAATTGTTCTCATGTACATGGAATAAACATCTTTTCTCTTCATAAACAGGTTGCGAACTTACCTTTGGCACCATGACTTTCTGAAGTTCTAGCTGTGTCAGTTGAAGTTATGCATTATTTGTTGGAATGAATGGGTTTGAGTTAGTTGGTGTCTAGATTGTTCAAGCTTAAACAGCACTTCTTCGTGGGAGTCATTTAAGAGGTGAGCGAAATTCTTGATTGCCATGGGAATATTTATGATCTTCATGAGAGTTACTATACACATTTTTTTTTTTGGTTTTCTCATTTCTAGCATCTCTAAATCTACACCCAGCTTTCAGTTGGTCTAATATCTTAGGGGTTTATTCAATGATCTCCAGTTCGAATCCTCTCAGGGTTACCCTCTCAGGGTTACATGGGTTTAAGTTTAAACAGGACTTCGGTTAGCGAAATTTTTTATTGTCATGGGAATATATATGATCTTCATGAGAGGTGCTATACACTTTTTTGTTTTTTCTCATATCCTAACATCTCTAAATCTATCCAACTTTATTTTTCGATAACCCTATCAACTTACGCATTCCTCGACTAATTCTACGATCCTTGTTAATGACAAGTGAAACTCCCGTAGTTTGGCGGAGTGCACTCGAATCTGAGAATCATTGAGTTAAATTCTAAAGCCTTTAGGACCAATTGAGTCAACCTCATGTTTCTATATCTACCATCTCTATAACATATAAACCTAATTATTTGTGTGTTACCCAACTTGGTTTCCAAACCAATCAATATAACCTACCATACGGCTTATGCAAAATTTGTAATTTCCTGTTATATTCAGAGAAGTTGGTAATTCTTAGTTACGTTTGGTTCCTAGAGAAAGGAAATATGTTTGGTTTCAAAAATTTTGGAGAAAAATCAAAGAGAAAGAAAATAGAGAAAAAAGGAGGATATTTAAATTGAAAAAAGGGAAAGAGTGCAAAAGAAATAGTATAAAAACTTGAACTTTCAAGATTTTTGTATATTAAGTTCGAGTTTTGAAAATAGCATTTTAATCCTGAATTTTCATTTTAATTATACACAAATTAACCAGTATATGAACCTAAAATGAAGATTTTCTCTCCTCTCACCAGTGCTTGAATCAATCAATAATACAATACACCATTTTCAAATCCTGAAGTTTCTCTTCTTTTAACTGCACTCATTCTTCATATTAAAACACCTCTTCTTTCAGCCTCTCTCGCATTCTTTAAAAAAGTACTTTTATGTTAAAATTGAGAATTTATATGGCTTCAAAATTTAGTATCCTCTTATTTGTTACTTGTGTTTGTTTTTATTTTATTTTATTTTTTGAGAGGAGTCATATTTCTATGGCTTCTTGTAGTACCTACTGTTAATTGTGTTTGTTAATTAGGCAAAATACCTTAACTCAAACTCATTCTTAGTAGGAAACTAAACCTTAGAACTAGAAGAAAGAGGGGACAGTGAGGAGGAAATAAAGATAGAATAGAAAGACCTACTAAAATAAAGGGAATTAAACAGGAATAAAAGAGAGACCCATCTGAAGAAAATCCTTCTTACTTTTCTTTTGGGAAGAAAATGGGGATTTGCATAAAATCAATTAAATGAAACATTAATACCCGTCGAATCCTGAAGCATCAGCAAATAAAAATATTAAAAATGATTTTTCACGTATTTAAAGAATATAAAATATAATCAAAATTTTACATATTTTTAAATTCTTAGTTCTTAAATAATAGAGAGAAATTAATAAAATAAGTTTGAATATACATATAGAATTTAATTTATTAAATTAAATTTAATCTTATTTTTCATTCAAATTTTATTTTCTTATATTTTTCATCTCTATTAGTATTTTCGAGGTTCCAAATGGATTCTACAAGTAAATGGAAAGGAAAAAACCATGCAATTTATGAATCTTCCTGTCTCTTATTTAGATGTTAGTTTGCTAAGACTTCTGCTTTGGTGGACACCATGGAAGTTATACTGATACGCACACAAGTGCTTCTCTGGTCAAAACAGAACTCATCCAACATCCTGGAAAAGAGAGTAAACAAAATGGAAATTTGCTAGTGTTTCTTTACAAAATTGCGGATTGAAACATTTTGGACTTGAACCTCACCCAAAATTTGTAGAAATCCCTCGTGCTTAATACCATTTGACAGGGATGATAACAGCTTGCACAAAAAAAGAACAATTTTGGCTCATGGTTAAGCAGTTTACACCTAGGTTTGCAATAATGATCCTTTGTCCAAAACTGTTTAGCCTCCTCTTGCCTTGTGGTAGTTTGAGAAGTACATCAGTTAGCACAACTTTCTTGATCTTTAACCCGCTTCTACAAGTCATGACAAGTATTATTTTGTTTTCTATTTTACCATTCCTCCACGAGAATAATAAAGAAAGCGTAGCGTGTTAGCCAATAGATAGAAAAAAAATTTTGCTTACCTATTTCCAAGATCCTGAAGAGACAACACTGGAGCCTCTCGTTTCTTCTGCCAATTAGCTTTTTCTAGTTTCTTCTTTCTTTTTCTTTTTCTTTTTTCTTGATGAGGACAATTGAATTAGTTGTAGGCTCATCTATTGTCTCTGTGCTATCAATATCATCACCATTAGCTTGATGTTGGAATGTCTGACTTAACCATCCCCCATTTCTCTCTGGCAACTGGTCTCCTCTCAAGTTCCTGGATACTATATAGTTAGTCGCTTTGAGGCCAATGAATCAGCTATGGCCTTCTGTTTAGGTTCAAAATTCTGCTCAGCTGCATTAATATTTAACTTTGAAACCTTCCATCCTTTTCCTCTGGCAAGTAACCTTCTCTCAACTTCAGAACCTTCTCCCCTAGTTTACGTTTACCAAGTGGTTTGTTCAACTTCCCAGATTTCCTCCAGCTGCCTTGAGGATAATGAACTGATTGCAGACTTCATAATTGGTTCCAATCTATCATCAACACCCATATCTGAAATACTGAAACATTCCAAATTCTCTCTAACATTTTCCCATTATCCAGGGCATTAGATTCATCAGAGGTGGTTTCCTGCCATGTTTCCAAGGAAGTGATATCCATGTCCAAATCAGAAGCCATGTCCCCTTCTAAATCATCAGACTCCTCCCCTCAGCCAGTTTCCTCCCATCCATCATCTATATTAAAGTCAGAAACTGGAGTTCCATCAAAACTGGGAACTGTTGTCTGAGGATCAGTGTAAGTTCTATTTGCTGATTGCTGGTAAGTAACATTGGGAGAGCCTGAATTCGTTATTTCACATTTTATCTGCTTCTGAATCTTACTAAGTTATCTCTTTGTTTGAAAACTCATACAAACTCTACAATTAAAAAACATGCAGTCACCAAATAATTTTTATCAGATGTAAACAAACTAGAATCTTCTTGGGCAATCCTGAAGTCTATCCGAGACAAGAAGATGAAATTTTTTTATACAAATACGACTTCATAATACACATATGCATAACTTCTTCAGTCCAACAAATAGTCTCTTAAAGGCATGATATTCATATTAAACCAAAATCCTATAAGTCTGTCATGGGTGAGCTGATTGTTTAATATAGACAAAGCTCAAAGCAGAGGTCCAGTTCGAGCCACCTCACTGTATCTATTTCTTATTATTTATTGATTTGGTTCACGAAAGATTATATTCTATTCATTTCACTCTCCACGCGCTGCATGGCACCGCATGTGAGGAACGGTGCAAGAACGATATTTATATTAAACTCAAATCATGAAGACTGACACGTTAACGGTGAGTGATCCGCACGTCGGCTTACGTGACACGCCATGCAGATATCGTTGACTAACTAAGAAGTCAAAGGGTTCCGGACATGATTGGACATATTTCATGAGTTTTTTTCTTTTTTTTTGTTTTTTTGTTTTTATAAAATTATGAGCTAACATTCACAAAGTACACTGCAATCTAACCCTAATTTTAAAAAAAACCAAAACCTTTTGAATTTATTTGACTCTTTTCTTACTTTAACATTCTTTCATATATTTGTAAAATATTGGTAGATATTTTTACAAAAATATTGATAAGGTAAAAATTATATAAAATTTGATGAAATTACTATTTTTAAAGTCTAAAAATGACCAAATTAAGCAAAAATACATGTGTTAAAGAGAATATTCATATTTAATCGTCAACAAAATTCATATTTAATTGTCAATAAAATTCATAGCCAAAAATGTCAAAATGGAAATCAATGGTTGCAATGAAAAATTATTCAAATATTCAATCCTTATTTAAGATCAAATTAAAACATGATTTTTGGATAATGATCATAATTATTAAATTAAATATTCAAAATTAGGTTTTTTTTTCACTACTAATTATGGCTAAAAATTAAAATAATCTTTTAATTAAATGACTTTTTAAATATCATATACTTAAAAAAAATCATATTTAATAACTTAAAATCATATTTAAGATCTGTCAAGGAGATCTCTAAACTATAATGAAGGTGGAATCTAAAATGTGATATGTTATAAAAGGTTTTGACTCAATGGATATAAAGAATGTTAGATTTTTTGATATTACAAATTTTTCTCTTGATGAACCTAAATTGGAAGCTGTTTTATTTTATCTAAAAGAGAATGTTAGTATTTAGTTTTAGTATTACTTATATAGCTGTTGAATATATTTGTAAGAATAATATTTTTTTAATGGTATTTGTAAGAACAATGTTAAAACACTTGTTTTTATTTATCTAAATTATTTTTTAAGGATAATGTTTATAAGGATAATTATTTTTTTATTATTTTATTATACCACGTCCTTGCCGTATCCATGCCCTAGTTTTTTTAAATTTGCCATGTCTTCATGTCATATCCCTATGTATTGTGCTTTCTCTTAACCAAATCCTACAACTTTAAACTTTGAAGAGAGTTTGGTTGTTTAACATAGTCCATCACCGTTTATGCATCTATGTATTTATGCATTTGGGGAAAATTTCTTGCCCTGTCCCATCCACACTGCTTACTTTTCTAATCTAAAATCTAAAGTCATTAAATGAATCTCTCGGGTCAAGTCAGCTCGCAGAATAAAAGCCTACCAACAATATGTCACTAACTGCCTTTAAAGTACACTTAGATGTTGACAAGAAATTCAGTTCTGTGAAAATAGATGTCCAGTTTTTACCATGATGGAAAAATATGCAAATTGAAACAAAACTTGGGTGTTAATTTCAGCGCATTGTACCTAATGAAATTTGTAATTTTCTTCATGGTGGTGGTAGCATTCATCCTAAATACTTTAAGAGGGAAAAAAAATGGTTCACTCACTCAACCAATGTCTCATACCAAGGAAGAAGATACCAACAAGGTTAGTTCATCACTGTTAAGTGCAATGCACAAGAAGTATATTGCAGGACATTATAGGGTTTCTTTTCTTAAACATGGTTTACATATTTGCGTCATCCTCAGTCTTGAGATCAACAAAAGCAAAGTCCTTACAAACAGGATCCTTGGTTTTCTTATTTCCAGAAACTGCAGGGATTATATTAACTATACCAGGAACCCCATCAAAAGCCAACCGCAGATCTCTATGGATGTTCTTTTTTTTTGGAAGGCTTGCTGTTAATGTGCCATCGAAATGCATTTGCAACAGTTTCTGATGCTGCAATGTATAACAGCACCATCAGAATCAAGTTGGCATAGAACAGTAAAATGTCACACCCAGCCATAACTTAACAAGAAAATAATTACTTAACAGATCCAGTTGCATCCCTGAAAAATTCAGCTAAAAAACAAGCAAAAGCATCCATCCAATGATGTTAACCTAGGATTACTAAAATCCCAGAAACCATATCAATAAGCAAGCAGCAAGATAATCCTAGCTGTTAAAACAGGGATTACATATGAAGTGAGATCATCATGAAAGTGCTTGATAGAATGCTCTTCATTGTTCACAGAAATAGCGATCAATTATTGTGATGACACAGCAACCAAATTTAGGATTGTGGAAGGAGTACTTAATGCAAGAAAATTTTTAGTTTAGGAACTCTTTTTTTATAGGATTTTTTTTTTTAAATCCACATTGGGACTTGAACCTGGAACCTCCCATTAAAAAAAATTGGATTCAACTATATTTAAGTATGATAGAAGACACAAGAAGAATAAAGTATTGTTTATTATTAGGATACTTTTACACAAATACATAGAATAAAATAGAGGCTATTTGTTATGCACTCAAATATTCATCCATAAGTTTTTAATTGGTTCAATACTTTTTTTTCTTACTTGGTATGTATCATACTACGATAGGATTGTATCTATTAGGATATTTTATCAGAGGGTCAGGAACTATTTAGAAAGAGCAGATTGACTTACCTAATGTATACCCAACCTTCTTGTATATATATGTTTGAAGAATCAATGAATTATAAGGAATTATTCCTCCAACTCTTCTCCTCTTGGTTTCTAAAGGTATCGAGCTTCATTTTACAGATGGTCCTGCCCTGTTTCTCACAACTCCCTACAATTTGAATCCCCATTTGTTTATTCGAAGTCCATGAAGGACCTGCTTATTTGTTTGACTCCCCACAAAGGAGAGCAATGGGCTCACGGAGGAGGTGTTAAGAAGCATAGACATTCATATTAAACCTAAATCCATAAGCCTTTAAGCTTTTGGTGAGAGCTGGCCATCTCCCGGTTACTAAGCTGACTTCTTTATTCAAATTGCTTATATCTCAGCACCAATTCATGGCTGACCTCCACCAACTTAATATTAAAAATGTTTTTCTTCATGGGAATCTTATAGAAGAAGTTTATATGGAGCAACTTGCTGGGTTTATTGCTCAAAGGAGATTGGTAGAGTTTGTCGTCTCGGGGTAACTCTCATTATATATTTAAAACAGAGCCCACGTATACAGGTTTGATAAATTCAAAGAAGTGATTGAGAAATTTGGGTATGCGGAAGGCAATTTGACCTCATTCTATCTTTTACAAAGATTCTTAAGCAGGTATCATCTTGTTAGTTGTCCATGTTGATGATATTATCATTACTGGGAATGATATGGCAGGTATATCTTCACTCAAGTCCTTTCTTCATGGCCAATTCCACACAAAGGACTTAGGGATTCTAAAATACTTTTTGGGTGTTATGAGGAGCAAACATGAAATCTTCTTATCTCAAAGGAAATATGTGCTGAATCAATTATCCAAATAAAAATGGCAACAAAATATGTCAATCCCCTATGACACAAAGCCTACATCTTATTAGAGAAGACGAATTGTTTGAAGACCCTGAGAGATATAAAAGGCTTAAGTTAGAGTTTAACTACCTTACAGCCACGCCTTGATATTGCATATTCTCGTTAGCCATTGTAGTGCCTAATACATGTCTTCGTAGTCAGCTTGATCATTGGGCAGTTGTAGAATAGATTCTATGTTACTTGAAAGGAGCCCCGAGACATGGTATTTTATACATTAATCATGGGCATAATAAAATTGAATGTTTCACGAATGCTGATTGGATAGGATCTAAGGAGGACAGGAGGTTCACTTGGTTATCAGGTGTTTGCTGAGGAATTTAGTCTCATGGAAGAGCAAGAAACAAAGTGTCGCTCTCGATCTAGTGTAGAGTTTTACTGAGAGCGATGACACAATTTGTGTGAAAAATTAGGGCTTCACCAACTTTCGTGAAGCCGTTTTAAAACCCCGCCCCAATAAAGCTCGTGTGACAGCCATACTGCCTTTCATATTGCATTTGATCCTATTTTCCATGAACAAACTAAACACATAAAGATAGATTGTCATTTCGTTTGTAAGAAAACACAACTCGGTTTTATTTCTATAAGACGTGAAGATTGGAGAATAGTTAGGTGATATTTTCACAAAGGCCCTAAGCTGCACTCCAAGAATACTTATTAACAAGTCGTAGCATTTATTGCCAATACATCATATCTAAACTAGTGGAGGCAAGGTAGTATGTATCATACTTCACATTAAGGCGATTGCACTTTCAATAGATACTTTACTGTAGGGTAGTAAACTATCAGAAGAGTAGATTGGACTTACCCAATGTTTAGTCTTTAACCTTTCCGTATATATATATATATATATATGTATGATGAATCAATGGAGTACACAAGGAATTCATTCCTCCAACTCTTCCTTGCTTTGACTTTAAAATTTGATGATGAATATCATTTTAAGTATGGGGAATACTAATTAAAGAGTACCTGACCTTATACTTTCTATGAAAATATTTTAATACTTCTTAAAAATATCATATTTGTAACCAAAGTGCCATAAACTTGAAATTTTCTTAAAATATCAGTTGAGACTTTATTCGAAGGTACATGTTAGTTAAAAAAGGTCTTGGCACCCAAAATATGCAAAAAGTTAAAGCATATGCCAATGACCAAACAATCATCCAAATGTGATGAAGATGACCAGGTAGCAATCCAATTGTCATGTGGGGAGTCAAGACAATCATCCACTTGACATGTTTTGATGGTTTTAGCTATTGGGAGCTATGTGCATAATCATGCAATGGTCAGCTAGGCAATGTGGACAACCAGGTGGATGGACTTCCGTATTAGTTTTCATGGCCTTCAACAACCTCTCTTACACCATATTAAATGCTCTAATGGCAAGCAATGTGGACGATCAAGTGGAAACTAATATTGGGAGCCTCATTTCTAATGGCTAGTTTAACCTTAAACCTCTATACAAAGTCTCTATACTTCATTTTATAAAGGAGAGAACACCTCTAAATTATCATTCAATCATGTTTTAAACCTTAGGAAGATGTTTTGAGTGCATTGAGTCTAAAACTTACATTTCATCTTAGTGCACCTAATCAATCATGTTTTCTGTAGAGTATATGATGTCTCACGTGACATCACTTCAGATCCCTTCTAGAATGTTCTAATTCATGTGCTCTGTAACAAACCCAAGCCTATAAATTCTAGGCTTGTCTTCTCTGCTGTAACAGTTTTTTTTGTCATTAATGAGATAGAATATTTTTCTGTTAGTTTTCACATGGTATTAGAGCAGGTTCGATAACCTAAGAATTTTCTTTTCTTAACTTTCTTGGAAACCAAACAGCCAAGTGAAGCTAAAACTAAATGAAGATAGGAGCAATGGCAGGATAACATGAGTCCAAATCTTCTCAAGTAACATTGAGAAATCTCAGAGAGAATTCAAAAGAAAGACAAACATAGAAGACGAGAAGAAATTGACTCAGTTCTCATCGAGAATGAAGCTTTGATGCTTCACAACTCAGACTATCCAAGAATGACACTGTGTCTGCTTCAGCTTGATTCAAGCAATTACCTCTCATGGAGTTGGTCTGTTAAGATAGCTTTGGGAGCAAAAACGAAGCTGAGTTTCATTGATGGAACTACGAAGCCACCAAAAATTGATCTACCACGGTTTGCAAACGGAAAAAGCGTATATTTGAAGTGGTGTTGTCATGGTTGCTGAATTCCTGGAAAGACATCTAGGAATCATTCATTTACACTGATTCATCTAGAGATCTATGGCTGGAAATAGAAACATGCTTTGGAGAGAGAGTAATAGTCTTGCAATATATCATATTCATAGAGAAATCAACACTTTGTCGCAAGGTACTTTCTCTATAACACAGTACTACTCAAAACTCAAAAGACTATGGGATGAGTTAACCTGTCTGGCACCATTGCCTACATGTACGTGTGGAGCTACTAAAACTGTAGCAGAATTCTTTGAATCTCAGAAGGTTATGCATTTTTTGATGGGATTGAATGAGGAATATAATCACTCAAAGGACCAAATCCTCCTGATGGATCCTCTACCGTCTGTAAACAAGGTGTATTCTTTGGTGCTGAAATTGAAAACAGCGGATGGTAAACATAGTTACACATTGACAATATGATATCATAACTTTACTTGCTAAGTCACATATAATCGGCAATAGAAATGACGCTGAAACATAAATTTCTCAGTTCAGAGGTGTCCAAAACTCAAGGAACAAAAGTTTTGCCTCACGAAGACGTAATCACAGGGGAAATAATGAAATCACACAGGACAAGGATCAACTGCATTGTGAACATTGTGGGATGATTGGGCACACCATGAACGGTTGCTTCAAAATTCACGGGTTATCCGATTGGTACAAGGTTCAAACTACAAGCCACAAGCTACCATGAGAGCAAAATCTTAGCTTAGTGATATACACCTGAAACAACCACTTGATTACACAGACATTGCCGCACCACATAATGAAGATGCATCTCCATATCAGACCTCTACTGACATTGATCTCTCTAACAATAATCCAAAGGGGTATAGCAGTATATGAAAAATAAGGAAGCAATGCTCCAATTGGTTTTGCACACACCAACTTTGGTGGTGCATATCTTCGAGAACCATTCTTAGTTGCAACTTGAACACAACTTAGTTGACTTCCAAACAGTGCACTTGATACAGATGCCGGGGCCGCAACCCATGTGCAATGACTTGAACTCTTCAGAGGATGCCAATATACATCCACCATTGGAAGTCTTCCTTCAATGGGAGATCACACATTTGGTCCACAAAAGTGGACGAGTGACACTTACACATACCATCTGCCTTACCAATGCTTTATGAGATCCCACAATTCAATTTTAAACTATTGTTAGTCCATCACCCATGTGACTCAGCTAATGTCAACTTCCCCCATTTTTCCACTTGTTACTCACAAGACCAAGCACATTGAAGTGCTAGGTGTGGGCAAGGTTGTTGGCACATTGCATGTTTTTGGTCCAGCTAGTTTTTGAGCAGATCTTGCCTCCTACAACACTCAATGTGCATCACTCCACACTCCCTTTGTACCCCATTCTTCTACCCTAAATAAATATCAATCAATGTAGCTTTCTGGGCTCACCTGGGTCATTCCTCAGCCGATGCCTTAAAGCATCACCGCTTTTGCTCATTGAGCCCCACTCTATAAAGAATGTTGGCACTACGAATGTAAATGAGACTTATTGCACTTATTCTCTAATCATCATTTCTCTTCAATCAATTCTCAAATCGAGACTTGGGGCATTCATTTCACTTTGCATATTCTAGAGTGCACCTTTGTATCCATTAAAAGTTTGAGTTCCATTTGATTCATCTTGAGAGCTAGAGAGATTGTCTCATTATGCTTAAGAGTAAAAGCTTCAAATGTGTATAGCTTGAATGATTTGTAAAGTGCTAATTGGAGCCAAAATCCAAGTGTAGAAGGAAGAAGCTCTCGGTTGAGCCAGTTCTTCATGTGTATAGCTTGAAGGATTTGTAAAGTGCCCATTGGCTCCAAATCCAAAGTGTAAAAGAAGAACCTAGAGTTGAGCTTGAAACTAGTGGAACTATACCTGCTGAAGTTGAGGAAAAGTGGACGTAGGCAAAGGTGCCGAACCACTATAAATATATTACAATTTTCTATCCTTATCTCTTTATTTATTGTTATTGAATTAAGTTAAAGATTTCTTATTGTTTTGCAAAAACTTTTTGAAAAAACCAATTTACCCCCACCCCTCCCCCATTAGTTTGCTAAGTCATATTCAACTTTCATTATATATTTTATTTTAATTATATAAAATAGATAAATATAATAATTATTTTTTAACAATGATAATAATAAATTTTTATCATAATAATTTTATCATTTTTTTTATTAATATGTTAAGATGCTATACATATATTATATAAATATTTTTCATTTCATCGTAAGAATAAAGTTAAACAAATTACTTTCTTGATATAATTCAAGATTAATTTTGAATATATAAACAAACAACTAATACTTTAATAAAAATACAATATTAAAAAACTTCACACTTAATACTATTGTCTTATTCAAATAAATAAAAGTTCATTCAAAGATTCACAAGAAACAAACACCCCTAAAGTACGCCACAAACTTCTTGAAAGAAATCAACATTTTCTAGAACAAATTGAGAAAGAAAATTTATTTAGCGGTTGTTAAAAACAATTTAATTATTTTCAGAACATGTAAAAACTCAAAATATGCAAAATAGCTTTAATTGCACTCTTTATATTGATATACTTAATCATTATTGGTCGTTTACTTTATGTATGTTTTTATTTTTAAAAAGGGATTACTAAACATAACTCGACAAGTAAATTTTTTTACCTAAAACTTTGAAAAATAACTTTTACATATAATATAAATTTTTAAAGCTCCCAAAGTAGTTAGCATATTTATACCAAACATCGTAATGAGATTAATCTACAATTTTCTTAACAAAATTATTATAAACTATAGACGATAAAAATAAATAAAACACCATCCATAGTCAGCCACAAAATAATGTCACTAAGGAGGTAAACTTGACATAATCGACACCCTCTTTCAATGGAGTTTTGGGTCAAATGACCTTTATTTAAAAAACATCGATTCTATGCCTTATTCCGAACTTTTGTCTGTAATAAATCTATAAAAACCGTGAATCGAAACTACTTCATTTATGAACTAAATCAGAGCAGGGAATACACCATTTTTGAACCAAACCGTAGTTTCTAAGTACAGCTTAGCTAAAAACGGTCGCACTTTAACTGCGAATTTCTAAATTAAATTGAAAAATAAAAAATCTAAACATCTCTTCTACGTGACATAGCGCTATTTTGGAACAAAAGTTTCAAAATCCAGCTAGAATGGCTTTTTTTTTTTTAATAAAATGGCGTTTTGAAATCTAAACTCTCTCAATGTCCTGGCATCAACAACACTCCGTACTCCTATGAAATTAATCGAGAAATAAAACATTTAATTCACTTTAATCTAATGACAAGAATCTGTAAAGATTGTTTCCATGATAATCCAAGATATTTCATCCCGATCCACATGGTCTCCACATAATAATTGTCTAGACAAAGAGAAAAAGCATGGATCAACATTTAAAAAAAAAAAAGCATGATTTTCAACTCCTCTATGCCCAAAAACACATAAATAAATAAATAGAAGAGAAAGAAATTGAGCCTCACCAACACAGAAGGTGCCTCTTTGTCCAGTAAACAGGCATTTTGGGTCATGTTATGCCTGAGTTCAAAGGGTAGACAGAGCTAGTTTCATCCTGATTATTCTGGAGAGCTGAATATAGTTTATCCAACAGAAAGGAGCCAGAAAGCCATAAACAGCAGTTATTTATGCTCAAAAGAATATGACACTGGTCAATTAGAGTTTCAATTAGCCACTCCTAATTCCTCATGCAACCAATTCCATGTTTTGTTGGAATCAAAGTACCATAAGATAGAGGGTAGAGTTCCTCATGCTCTGCTCAGTTTTGAAAACCAAAAGCAAGTTCAAAATTGGGTGCATCTTCAGCACCACCAACTGCATTGGGTCGTAAAGCGTGCAGCCAGTGTATCATATTGCCTACTGACGCAATGTATGTAACTGCAGAAAGCCAAATTCACATTTCAGGAGTCTTCAGCATCATAGTCCAAATACACACCCTTCAGGTTTTGATCCATGAAAACAATAATGTACTCTAAAGAATAACTTTTCATCCTAAATAAATACAATAAATCCACATTTTATGGTACATAGTCTATAAATAATAAACCTGGAAGATATCTAGCATCCATAATCCGAAGGGCTACTCCATGTTCCTTGAACTTCACCAGCTGCAGCGACAGAGAGATCCCATGAACACTCACAAAGTGACATAAACAACTATGCCAGATGGTTAAAGAAAGCCTGAAAATCTTACCAGGAAGTTGGACAGCCAAGTTTGCTTGAGCATCAGCCTCAGAGTTTAAATTCTTTAGAAAGTATATAACAAAATATCAGAATGTTGCAAAGAACTAAGGTAGAGGTAAAAAAGAGCAGCAGCAGGTAAATTATAACAAGTAGGATCCTTACAAAACTGACATGATGATATTTAACCTATCCAATAGAAAATACCATTTCTCGTTTTTTATTATTATTGATAAAATAATTACTTTAGTTTATAGAATGACAATAGCCTACAATCGAAGCATGCCTATGCTCTAAGTAATTATTTAATTTTTTGAAATAATAGGAGCATAATAGAGAGACTATATGGGCGTTCAGGAAAAGTGCACCCTGGGAAATGGTTTCCAAAAGGCACATTAACATTCTGCAGCACAAGAAATTACTGCCACCTTTCAGTAACAATTCTAATGCTCCTTCATTTCGTCGTTAAATCGACTTCAACCTCCTAAAAGCCTTCGCTTCTGTAGGATTGGTTTAACATGAATATCATGTTTAACATGAAGGAAGCTGGGACTTCCTTCTTATTTTTATAAATCACAGTTTCTGGATAGTGGGTCGGGGTTACTGTCCGAGTTAAGAAGACTTCAGTCTTCTGGAGAACGAAGTAAATCAATCATGACCTGGTTCCAGGATTCAAATCAGTAAGCTAAGACCAAAACATTGATGCCAAAAGCCAGTTCAATCTTTGAGTAGGATCTGATTAGTGCACTAGACTCATTTGACTGTTATTCAGTGCAAGCAGGTAATATGGATTATGCCAAAAGCCTATAAAACTAAGTAAAGAAGAAGGCACTGAGGCCCAACCTGTTTTCGACAAGGGCCAGGGGTGGGCATAGAGGGAAGGGATCATGTTCAAGTCCCATTGGGTAGAAAATTGTGTACTTATCAAAAAAAAAAAAAAAAGTAAAGAAGAACGTGCACTGGTCAGATTGTTGCCCAAAGTAGAAATCTGGAAACTCCAGCCCTATTATCCCATCCCAGCTCATCTAAACTCAGGATCAAACTAAGATGCCTGAAAAGTAAACCCAACTGACTGATGGGAGCTCCGATTTTATTTGGGAGAAATGAAATTATTAAAAGGAAAAGGAGAGTACAAAGACAGAAATTCCACAATAACAAAAAGGGAACATCTTAATTATATATATATATATATAAGAAATGTAAAGGCAGTAGGCTTACTATACCATACCACTAAGGTGGTAGGAATTTTCAAGAGTCTAGTGGATGAACAGTGAATGTAGTCTTATGGACCAATAGTCAATGTAGGCTTCTAGATTAACAGTAAATGCTCATTTCTAAGAAAAGCTATGAGCTTCTGAATCTATATCTTCTTTAGTTTGGTGGTGAATAAAAAGGTTTTGAATTTTTACTGGATAGGAACTTTTTTGTAGAAGACCATTGAACTATTCCTACTCCTGATTCTGTGAGCTTCTGAATATCATTTTATATTTTTTAATTTACTGGTGGGTAAAAAATGTTTTGATTATATAGGATAAGAACTTTTTTGAGGGAGAACATTTAATTATTCTTACTCCAGATTCCCTGTCCAAGAACTACAAATCCATGTGTTTAAAATTTGTGGTTAAGAATTACTAGACAGTAGGAGCGTGATATATCAACTTTATGGTTTTTTTTTTTTTTGATAGGTAGCTTTATGGTGTTAGATACCAAATACTGTTTCCTTTTGCTTTTCCAAGAATCAAACCCTACTTCACTGCATTTCATTACATCTTCAGTACCATGTTATGGAAAATACATGAAAGCAATGCAGCAAAAGAGCATGAGATGATTTACAGAGACTATAAGGCCTTTCCATTGTAGTTGGGTAGAAAAAGCCACCATTTTCAGTAGGGCAATGTATGAGGCTGTCTTTACTCTTTAGGTTCAAAACAGTATCATCTGTCATCCCACTAGAGTTATTACTCAAAGGAAGCTTTTATGATGGATTATTAAGATGAGCATTGGAAAGAAAAAAACATGTTCAGAAGCAGAATACCATAGAGCACCAAAGAGGAATGTCATAGAGCATAAAAGAGAAGCAAATTCTATTTCACATACCCTTTGAATATGACTGATCTCGACCGAGAGGAATGCATCCTTCAGTTTTTTAGCCTCCTTATACAAGATAGATATGTTCTCATTTCTTACCCTCCAGTGACCCTGAAGCTGTCCCATGGAGCATCTTCATTAAAAAAAGAGTTGAAGACAAACACATACACAAGAAAACAAAAAGAAGAGACACTAATGATGATGAGGCATCAAATAACAAAAGGAATGCCACCACAAATCAAACAAGTTACTAAGGAGATCATTAGAATATGTTCAAATGATTTAATAAGTATCAGGACCTCTATTCAGTATTGAAGACGTGCACACATTACGTAACAAAAACAAAACAAAACAACAAAACAAAAACAAAGGAAAAAAGACAGAACATTAAATAACACAGTGCAAAATAACAAAAAAAACATTCCTTCATCTTGCTTCTTAAGCAGAAGTAAGCTCTTAGATAGATCCATCAATGCACCCCTCTTCGAAAATAAGAGTGAAATTGCACCCCCTAATAACAAAGCAGAAGACAAGACCTCACCCATGAAACCTTTTTCTTCTCATAAGAGAACAACATCTGCACATGGCACACTCTCACCAGTGATCTGTTTTGCTGCTGAGATGCAAAAGCCTGGGGAGAACTTCTGATCCTATGCTTCCTTCACCAAACAATAGTGGAATCCCCTTAAAAGAACTTGTGTTGGATAATGATAAGATCACCCCAGCGCTCTATGGGAATACTAAATAGCCAACTTGAGACAGAAGAGGGCTTCCCTCAAAGTAAAAAGGAACAGGTCAAAGAACAAAAACCCAGGGAAAGTCTAGGTCAACCAAAAAAAAAAAGTAGCCCTATAAGGCACTTAGGGCCCTCTACCTCCTGGCCTGTAGGAGAAAGATGCCTTGATATTGCTTAGTCCTCTAGCCCAACTCAAGCAAAAACAGGAGGCTCGGAGACCACCTGCTCAACTAGGTCCCCAACATCTAAATTCTGTCAGTTAAAAAAATTGAGCCTACTAAGATTTAGGTAACACACAAACACTCCTTTGATGGCTTCAACTGTTTGCACACTTCCCAACTTTAATCCTCATTCCCCATGTGCATTATGGCCTCCCTCACAATCATCCCTAACCCTATCATCCTTCAAACCTCCTTCACGAAAATCATCTACACCCTTGGCATATCTCCTCCACCTCAGAACTGACGCTAATTCGTAGGACTCTTTCTACTTTGCCCATATCCCTCATGTCTTTGTTCCGGATTTCTAGATTTGTCAAATTGAGATTAGAGAAAATTCAGAGGGATTTTCTTTAGGGAGGAGGAGATTTGGAGAGAATATCTCATTTGATTAATTGGTCTCTTGTTTGATCTAATAAGCAGAGGGGTGGATTGGGGTGAGGAATATGGTTTCTTGAATAGAGTGTGTTATTGGATACTGTGATTAGTGGAAATGGGGGGGCTTATGGCATACTGTGATTAGTGGGAAAGTACAGGGTAGAGGAGGGTGGATGGTGTTCTTGCTTGGGAGAGGAGCTTACTGAGTAGGGGTGTGGAAAGCTAAAAGGATGGAATGGGATGTGGTGGGTAGTAGGGATGGCTTTTTCCATGGAAATGGAAGGAGGGGGTGAGATTATGGTTGATAGGTGGTGAGGCAATGAACCCTAAGAGATGCTTCCTTCTCCTTTTATGCTGGCTACTTATAGAGGCTTCTGGGTAGCGGATGTTTGGCGGGGTTCTTCTGTGGAGGGTTGTTGGGCACCTTGTCCGTAGAACTCCACTTAATTAGGAGTTGGAGAGACTTTTAGGATGCAGAGGATGAGATGGTGAGGGTGGGTTCAAAAGAAGATAAGTTCTCTCTTAAGCAGCTGAATTTGGAGTTGGAGCCAAGCAGGCTTGGGGATTATCCTTTAAGGTAATCTAGAAGTCTTGTGCTCCTCTTAAAGTGGGGTTTTTTTGCTTGGTAGGCTCTTTGTAGCAGAATCCAACCTTGATTATGTTCATAAAAGGGAGAGCACAGCTTAACAGATATCTTTGTGGGGAGGAAGAGGAATCTTGCGATCACGTACTTGTTCATTGTTCCAAAACGAGAGAGGTTTGGAATTTTTTGTTTTCTGTCTTTGGGATTGGTTGGGTCCTTCCCTCCACTATGAAAGAGGTGTTGCTTAGCTAATGTGTCCTTGGTGGGAAAGCATAGACAAAATGTGTGGCACATTGCCCCTTTGTCTCTTTTGGACTATGTGGCGAGAAAGGAATGGGAGAGCTTTTGAAAATACAAAAATATTGTTCATAGGATTTTTTTTGATAAGCAAGAAGTTATATTAACAAAGATGTGCCGAATAGGTGACCCAACAAATACAAAAAAGAGATACCCACTTCCTCACAAGAATATCAACAAAAAGTCTATTCATAGGATTTAAGTTCATTTGTCTGTATAATCTTTGGGGAGTGGTCTTCAGTAGCTCTTGAATGAGAAGCCTCTTCCTTGTAGATTTAGTGAATTGGGTAGGACACTCTTGAGGGCTTCTTTTTATTTTCTGGTCTTTGTTTTTTGTTGGCATTGTAGGTGCCCATTCAGTGGTGGAGCTAGGATTAAAAGTTAGGGAGGGGCAAACCTTAAGGCTCTATTTTTTGTTACCGGAAAACTATTAATGGGAGAAAATAGATAGAAAAAGTAGAAGGAAAATAAAAAGTAGATTTAAGCTTAATAAATTAATAATGTTTATTCAAACCTAGTTCATTGGTTTTTCTCTATATATAAGGACCAAGAAATTTAAAAATATGTAAAATTTTGAAGAATTTTGATTATATTTTATTTTCTTTTATATTTTCCACGATAAAACCAAACATGAAAAAATCATTTTCCTTAGCATTTTTTCTCTTTACCTAGTAATTCCTAAGAGAGCCTTGCTAAAGGAAGGAAATATATTTTGGAGGAAAAAAAAACTCATTTTATTTGTGTCTCTCTATTATCCAAGGACTAAGAAATTTTAAAATATATAAAATTGCGAGGAATTCTAATTAAATTTTACTTTCTTTATATTTCCATTTAAACCAAACATGAGAAAATTCATTTTTCTTTTCTTTTTCATTCCCTTCTTTAGTATTTTCGGTTGTGTTTACATAAATACGAAAAGCATAAAGAAAGAAAATAAAGAGGAAAAATTGAAGAGAGGAAAATAAAGAGGAAAAACTAAGGAAAGAAAACTTTGATAAAAATAAAACATGATTTAAACTTAATAAATTAATTTTATATGTTTATTCAAATCATTTATTTATTTCTCTATTAAATAAGGACTAAGAAATTTAAAATATGTAAAATTTCGAAGAATTTTGTTTATATTTAGTTTTATAGATATTTTTCACGGTGAAACCAAACATGAGAAAAAATCATTTTCCTAAGTATTTTTCTTCTTTTCTTGATACTTTTCGGGTTCCAAACGAAGCCTTCGGGGTATTTTTCTTCCTTGGCACTTTTCGAGTTCTAAATAGGTTCCAAACAGAGCCGAAGTAAAAAAGTTTACAAAAATCAATAATCAAAACCCTTAATCCAATGGTTTAGCAATTATACATTTCACTACCGACATAGACTTGGTTTAGGATGCAAATAAAAATATATATATATTCAAAAAATTTGGCGAGGTAATCAAGTTCACTAAAGGTGCCTACTTGTATACCCCATATATACTTTAGGGCGCTGCTGTTAGCGTCCCTTTTTTCTCTTCTAATGCATTTTTATTTATCACAAAAAAAAAAAAAAGATTGTCACTTCAATTGCTCACAATGGGACAAAGGAAATCATTACTTAATTTATATCATCAAAGATTCAACTAGCAGACGATTTCCTTAAAGCTTTTTCATAAGGACTTTTTTGTAACAAGCTAGGAGCTGTTACCATCTACTCTCCAACTTAAGAGGGAGTATTGAGGTTAGAGAGGTGATTATAGAAGAACTTAATGAAGATATTCTTGGAAAGATTGCAAGAAAGATCATAGGAGAATATTATAGGAATATTTTTATTTATTTACTTTGCTATTCTTGTTATAGGCTTGTAATATACATGTAACTCATTCAAAATATACAAATAATATAAGATGAATGGTTTTCTTTCAACAATAAACCACAATGACAATACTAAAAACGACTGACAACAATAATCTTCTCACTATCTCTATCCTTAACATAATAATGAATCTTGTTAGCTTTTCCTGACTAACCACACAGAAGATCCCTAGGATTAGTTAGACTGAGTGCAGCTAATTTTTGAGTCCAAGGCTCAACCTGAGTTGGCTAATCCGCTGGATGTTGCTTGTCTAGAGACGAAGGAGTTAGATCAGAGTTATCTTTTGGTCAAGATAATTGAAGCTTTAGTGGCCAAGTTAACTAGCTGTATTTTAGACCAGAGTCCACAAATCCCAATAAACAACAAAAAGAACAGCTGTATGATTAAGCAAAATCCAAAACTAGTCACAAATAATCATTTAAACATTTAGATTAACTTGTTCATATTATGTTTCAAAGCAACAATTATGAGCAAAGGAAGTAAAAATCAACTAAAGTTGAGCTTTGTGTTATAAATCTCATGTTACATGGAACAAATGGAATCTGAAATAAGTACAATGCCTCAGCACTCAGTAAGAAGAAAATTCAGAAAACCAGAAAACATAAATAATCAGAACAGGTATAAATGGAAATTGAAGACGCAAATGCAGAAACACACCAAACAGCAAATATAAACCAAAATTACAACAGAAAAGTATAATAAAACCGAGTAAATAGGTGTCCTTCCACACCCTGTACATGATAAAGAAATAAAATTACCTGCATACAGACAAGTTTGGAGTCTCCTTGTAAGAAAATGCTTTCATAACCTTTTTTAAGAGCATATCTCAACCCTAAAATCATAGCTTGATATTCAGCTACATTATTTGTTGCTGAGCCCAAACCTGCACGCAGTCTACAAATCTGCACACAAAATGCCAGATTAGAGAGCTATAACACTAAGAAAAAGATATAAAGCCACACAACAGAAGTGCATACCACTCTTCCACCGTCAGATCGTGAGTACAGCCCCAGCACCAGCTGGTCCAGGATTCCTTGGAAGCACCATCAAACTCACAATACAGGAACGCTGCACATAATTACTGGATCAGGTCTTCTGGTTGTGTTATCAAATTTAAGGTTATTTTACTCTATCTAAATAATTCAACAAGCTATCATCCTAAACTGCCATACAAGTTCATGCACCTAACCCTGAAAAAGAATCGAAAATCTTTCATCCATCATCTAATTTTAGCATAATCAATGTTGCTAAGATCTATGGTGGAGAGCCATCCACTCATAAAAAGGACTAGTAAATCTTTTAGTTTAATAACAAAGACAGAAGAAACAAACAAATTTCTCAGCAACCATCAGGGTTTCACCATAGTCCACCTACACACCTGTGAAGATAGTGCTTGAGCCTCAACATAATCTAATTGGACAGGCTCTTTCAATAGATCAGTTGTACTAGGTCTTGATTCAACTGCTCCCTGCAAAAAAAGTAAGAATGCAAAACAAAGAGCATAAACTTTCAAAATCTCAGAGGGTATGTCTCAACTTACCACTTTTTCCTTCATATATATATATTTTTTGATGAGTTACCACTTTTTCCTTTTCTTGGATAGACAGTAAATCATGTATTAACAAACACTAGAAAGAGGGAGCTTAACCTATATATATTGGCAGTATAAATAGAACTACCCAAAGGAAGTACTGAACAAACACAAAGTTAGCTTACAAAAAAAGGGAATAGCTAACCGTAGCAAAGAGCATTAAGAAATTCAAAATAGAGGGGTTCTCCTACTCCAGAGAATCATGGGACTGCTCTAAAAGAGAACCTATGAAGAAATCCTTCAGTCTTTTATTAGAACGCCCATCATCTTTAAAAAACCTTTAGTTGCACTCTTTTCTAATGCACCAACATAAGCAAATCGGAGCCAAGTCCCAAACTGCTCTTTTTCTTCTTATCTAACCCCCTTTAATTTCCATTCAAGAGATTTCTACTGAGGCCTGAAACACCTAATCCATTACAATAGACTATTTCAAAAAAGTCCATAACTTACCACTATTTCTGATCCCACTTTCCTGTGAACTCTCCCTTGATAGACCCTTGCCCAATATTTCCCCTTTGAAAGAAGCTGATTGCTGAAAGAAAACAGATAAACTTTGAGAATTCTATGAATCACTAACTCACACTTCTTCATGTACTAAAAACATAATAAGCATTCACAACAGTTAAATTGAAAAAATACTATCCTAGAGTATGGGAAACACTTTATCATCAAAAGAGAGAAATACCTGTATGGTTTAAAATAAAAAATATGTTCTTCATTGTTTTGTTGTTGATCATGATAAACACTATACCATATTGATATACAAAAAAACAAGTGATACAAAATTGTCCATGTACAGGTTAGATAAACTAAGTGGTATGGAATTTGTAAATGCATATAATCAGCTCAGCTCAACTTCAGTTGATCGGACTTGTCTAGATTTTAAGTTTTGTGTAAGACAAACTCAAGCCAAGAGGATAGAGGAAGACTGCACTAGGTAAAAAGCAATATATATATATATATATATATATATATATATATATATATATATATATATATATATATATATATATATATATATATATTGATAGGCGGGTAAAAGCAAGCATATGAAACTTACTAATCAAAGCTTTATGAATATGATTCCTATACTAATGCAAGTATTAAATAAAATGCATTTCCCATCAGACCATCAAAAGAAATTAATGGAAAAGGTAATCTAGCCCCACCAAAGGAATAACTGAAACTATACAGTGGATCTTGAACCCTGAATTAGCAAAATTGTCTGCTACTCTTCATGAGAAAGCAAAGGGACCTAACAAAAGAAAGGAATATAATTTTGACAAGTTATAAATATCACTGATGCCACATACTTCTCTAAATAAATTCATTTCAAACTTTTTCAAAACAATGATTTGAAAGAATGCTACCAAGCTCAAAGAAAATGCAAATTGTTATCTAGTTCAATATTTCTTAGCTCATACCATAACGCTATATTAATAGGGTTTTGGCGCTTAAACGATTGCATTGTTCCAACGACATTATATGATGAGAAAATATTTCATTAAAGTTGTTTGCCATCACAAATTTCTGTAAGAAACTGCTCCCTTGTATAAGGTTTCACTATTACGGGAAGGCTTGCATAAGAATGCCAACTCTAACTCCATTTTAAAGGTCCTTTCTAAGGAAGATCATCTCAACTAGGTCCAAATGATCAATTCAAATATTTGCATTAGGAGGTGATCTGTCATCTCACCTGAAAAGGGTAAGGCATGAGCTTTCCGAAAAGATCCTCTTTCAAATCTGCAGCCCTGATGGTGTAGATAGCATTTCTACATCCACGCGACACCAGATATTCTTCAGTGTCCTTACGTAAAGAATATCCTTTGTATATACTAACAGGTGGATCGCATATCTATCAGGAAAGAAAGATCAATTAGACCACAGAAAATCATAAACCTGCACAAAAAGAAAATGATGCATTTAAATCTCTTCCATCTTTCCAAATTCAGGAAGAAAACAAAGCAATATAAATGACCACTAATAACATTGTCTTGATATGTTGGTGCGTTGTCGGGCAGCAAAGTGGAGACAATGAAACCTAAGTCTGCTCAAAAGCATTTAAGATGTTAAAGAGCATGATATACATTGTGGCCTAAATTCTACAATTTTAAGCTTGTTTAGGGAAATCAATAGTTTAACATGATATTAGAGAGTTGTTTGGTGGGAGGCCAAATCTTCCAACCTCACTATCCATGTTCGTTTCCCCAATTTATTGAGTCCACATGGAAGCCTAAAAATGGAGGCAATGAGTGAGGAAGAGTATATGCGTCAGCAGTGTGAAGTTATAAGAACCTTAAGTCCACAGAAAAAATCGGGAACAGAAAAATGAAACAAAGAAACATGATATTCGACCAACAAATCATCACCTATTATTACATTTGGTCGATGAGTCAGCTGGATCTTGATTTTGGCTTCAAACACTCAAGGTGTGAAATGGTTTTCAATTGAGAGCCTTACACCCCATGGGATTCATGCGCGTTAGCCTTAAGTTTATAACTTCAAGGTATTTCCTTTGCTGCAAGGGATAAGAATTAATGCCCTTTTCAAATTAGTATTAATTTCATTGAACTCCGCTATGTATCTAGTCCCCATTGGTTTAAAATGTTATTAAATACATCTCTTACCCTTCTTATGAGTTATTTTCTACCAGCCACTCAAAATAATATAAGGAAGATATTAGATGAAATTTCCTGAACCGCGAAGGCTAGATGTGTTTAGGGCAAACCCCAACTGGGTGAGCATATTAACCCCAGCTATGATGCGTACAAATGAATTTAACCACAAGATCAATAAAATGCACTCAAACAAATGCAAAAGAGTTTAGGACAGCAAATGGATCAGGTAAGAAAATAATTACAGAGGATCCAACTTAGAGCTTGACAATCACTGAAAGTCTTGTAAACACCAACAACATCCCCTTTCCGAACCACAAAAAATGCATCCTTTTCTTCTTCCATCACAAGTTTAGAATCTAACTTTTGAGATTGCGATTTGGCTCCACGCCCCCTCCGAGATGAATAGCTCTGAACATGAAATCTCGTCAACATGAACCCTAAATTATTTGTTTTAACACTAGCATTCTCGAAGTTACTTTTCCATGATAATGTAGAACATCCATACAAAGAAAAACGAGTTGTCTTCGAAAGTATGGCAGAATAGTAGGAAGATACATGCGACAGACAGTTCATTGCAGCGTGGTTTAGCCGGAATAGTGGTCCAGACTTCTGCCGCAATAAAAACTTTCCGTATTAGAATCACTCCAAACAAACAATTTTACGAAACCAAATAAATAAACAATGTTTAGCAAGTGAGCCCTTCATTCCTAGAACAAAAAAAAAAAAAAGAGAAATTTTGAAAACCAATTTTTTTCCATTTTGTTGGTTCCGGACGTGTAAGAATCAGTTGTACCTGGTTTTCTGAGTAAACAGACAACAAAAAAATCAGAATCCGAAGGTGCAGACGACAAAAGTGAACGAAACCCTAGATAGCTGGGAGGGGCAGAGGACCGGTTAGTATTTTCAATGAAACATTTTCTTTACATATACACATATAAATAAATAAATACTTTGTTAACAGAAATCTTCCATTTTCTGGATACGTTGTTTTTTTTTAACTTTAACATTATATACATAAGCATGTGAACCTTTATAAATATTTTTTTAAATACTATAAACATTTTTATTTTCAAAAGTGAGAAAATTTGTTAAACAAATGAATTTAGAATTATAAACACTTAGAATCGTCATCAACAAATACTAAACATCAATTTCAGTTGGATGTTAAAATAAATTTATTTTTTATTAAATTATCAGGTGTGTTGTATTTTCTCATATTTTTGCAGTTATAAAAATGTTTGATGAAAAAATAAAAACAAGTAAGAAAAAAAGAATAGGAAGTAAAAAAAAGCACAGGAAGTAAAAAGAAAAGTTTGTTTTTGAGACAACTCCCCAACAAGAAAAAACTAAACCTCTATTTGAATTTGAAAAATAATTTGAAATATATTATTAGAAAAATAATAAATATGGAAAATATAAAAGAAAATCAAAATATAATCTAAATTTTTTAAAATTTTATATATTTTAAAATCTCTAGTCTTTATATATTAGATAAACAAATAAATAAATTAATAAACATAAATTAATTTATTATATCTAAACCTTATTTATTACTTTCATTTAAATTTTTCTTCATTTTTTCTCATTTATATTTTATTCTTTATTAATTCAAAACGGGAGTCATTTAATTTAATTATAATCAACTAAATTAAAAAGTTGAAAATTTTACATATTTTAAATTTTTTAGTCTGAATATACTAAAAATAAATACAAATTTGAATAAACGATTAAAATTAATTCTTGTAAGTTTAAATTTATTATTTATTTTTCTAAATTTTCCTCCCACGGAAATTAATTTTTTTATTGCCGTCGGTTGATTTATTTGATGTGAATACGCTGGCGACGGCTTCCAGCAAGGGTGGAAGTCGGAAGATGCTTTCAGCCTCAAACGACGCCGTTTAGTAGTCTCTCTCCAGTCTCCACTACAATCTGTCAACCGTTTAAACCCATTGCGGCGGGGGGTTCTGGTAAGGAAATAGGCTTTAGAATGGGTCTGCAGAATTCTGCAAATCTTCGAGGCCATTAGGAGTTAATCAGACGAGCTCTGTGATTCACTTCCAAAAATTCACCCCGAAAATGTTTGGTTTCCTCTGTAAAACACTTGGTCGTTCGGCTACGGACGTTCGGAATTCATCCTTTTTTCTTGAAGTTGCGTCGGTTGTTCTCATCAGAGGCTTATCATCCTCCTCAAAGAAGATATCAAAAGCAGCGGACAAACAGGAAACAAAATGCCTTGTGAATAGACGGTCGCCCCCTAAAATTGCCAGCGCTCTTCTGCATTTCCAGGTACATTCACACTTGAATCCCGGAAGGAGTTCCTCCGGTAGGCTTTTGAAAAACCATGGATTCTCTCTGATGCCCAGATCTCCAAACTCATCACGAGCCCTCCCTAGGTTGTTTCTTTGGGGACCCTGAGCAAACCCTTCTCCCCAAAATCGAGTTTTCAATTCTATAGGCATTACTGGCCCTGATTTCATCTCTGGATTTTCACCAGAATCCAAATCTTGATCTTCGGAGTGTTAATAAAGGCTCGCCCTTTGCTATGATTTTATCAAGGGTGTAGCTCTCGGAGGATAGCGGTTGCATCTTTGAAGATAGCACCCAGGATGCTCCAGTCTGGATATGCATCACATTGTTCCACATTGCATCATTAAGAAAGTTTAAGCGACTCAACCAATCGTGTCATTTGGCTCTTTGTCATCCCACTCTTACTGCTGCGGCAAGGCCAACTTGAAAACATGTCAGGAAGTTCGCGACATGATCTGGACCCTAAGACTTCGGCATTTGTCCATGCACTGAGAATGCTGTTGGGACAACTGAGTTGACTCAGGAACGTAAGAAGGCGGTTTTAGAGGTTTCAGTTGGTCGATGATGAGATTTGTCAGCCTTAAAACTAATCCCATGTTTCTGACGATATCGGAAAAGAAAATATCGGATGGGTTGGATTTCTTGATGAATAAAATGGGTTGGCAGAGGGACGCTGTTGCAAGAGTTCCTATGGTTCTTTGTTATAGTTTGAATAAGAGGGTCATTCCGAGATGTTCAGTCGTGCAAGTTCTACAGTCAGAGGGTTTGTCACGGGAAGATGATTTTTGTTTGTCTAGTGTCTTGATACCTCCTGAGAAGGTCTTCTTGGCCAGGTTTGTCACCAAATATGAGGAACAAGCTCCTCAGCTGTTGAATGTGTATAAAGGAAAATTGGGTGTGAGGGAATGAAGCACAGTGTATTTTCTACTCGCTACAACGCAATGAAAATCGAGTAATCTTGGATTGTTTTCTACTAGTATTTTCAAGGTTGTTTATGTTTTAAGGACCCCATTGTGGTCTCTTTGAACTGTCAATAGTCTTTCAGAGATTCTTACTCTATTGACCCATGTTGCTTGTCCCTACTTCCTAGCTCTGAAATCCGAGGAGTTTTAAGGACCAGTTCATGCCTCATTCCTGGGTTATTCTTCTGAGGAAAGGCCGAAAGGGGAGTCATTATCCTTTGATTTTAATCTCTTCAATTGTCTTGCTCTTTTGGTGAAACAATCATAGTTAATTTGAAGTGCTCAGAGGGGTTTCACTTAGTTTTGTAGGTTTTCGTAGCTGTTATCTTAGTAGAGTGCAGCACAGAAAAGACAATTATCATATATGTGTTTCAAGAGCTTTTAGGAATGTGGCTCTTTCCTGCAATGATTTATCTATTCCCTATCTGGACAGGGGGGCAGCATCAAAATGCCAAATAGCCTCATTTTAGGGATGCCTTTTACTTATTTCTATCATCAATTGCATGTCTTCTAACCTAGTAAAAGGGACCTCCTGTATGTGCATAAAATTACGCATATAAATTTTGTTTTGATCTCTGTTTCACATGATGTCAGTGAATTCTAGCCCAAGGAATACATGGAAGTTGCAGAAAGAGCAGTATCTTTTATCAGAAAACAGCTTTTCGATGCACATGCACACAGGCATTCAGTTTCTGTGATTAATCTTGTAAGATTGGCCCCCTATATGGTTGCCGGCAGTAGGTTTGAGCAGCAGAGGAGGAATGCAGAGCATCTTCTGGTGTGTTTCATTTCACTAATTAAAAGTGTATATTTGTCAAATTGGATCATAATTTACACGAATCCTTGACTTGGCCTGGTTTGGTTTCTAACAATGGCACACACAGGCAGTTTTTAAGATGAGATTGGAAGATATGGCCATGGCAGAGTGCCTCTGATGTGTTGTGGAGCTGAAGTATTCTCTGTTCGTTCCATCCAGAAATCTTCTATGTAGAGTTTGAAGATATAAGCTTGCTGCTGCTCATGCACAATAGGATCCAAACAGAACTGTGAGTTCAAGATTCCCATCTCTCAAGCTTTTTATCATGGATAAAACCTTTCTTTTTGTAAAACACATTCTCAGCCTATTCACTTTTACAATTTTCACATTTATCTCTTCCACTTTAAAACCGTTTTAATTAATTTCTATACTATCCAAAACAATAAGAAAAGTAAGTGTCCTTTTTGATGGTGGTTGTAACTTCCTACACTACCCTACAACTCCTGCCATCTACTCCTCTCAACTTATTCCATGTACTTTTATTTTTACTGACATTTACCTCTTACATTTTGAAATGCTAAATTAACCCTTTTAACTATCAGGAAATGGAATTTGTTCCATTGGATATGTATTCTTAAATTTCTATTTAAAGTTTAGATAAAAATTTAAAATTGCTTTTGGCTCCATATGATAATTATTTTTGTTTAAAAATTAATTTTCATAAATTTTTGATAAATTTTTTTATAAAAACCTTTTATCAGACCTTACATCCAAGTCAGCTTTATGAAAGATAAACCTTTTTTTTTATAACTATGGGTATGTGAGCTCGCATCTCAACTAATCTCATAGGGTCTTAGAGTTAATAGTCGAATAAACCTCTAATATCATAAGGGACTCGAATCATTGACTATTGGAGAAGCAAATCTCAAGACTAAACAATTTTGGCCCATCAGTCAGTATTTTTTTTTTGAGACATTGAATCTGAGTGAGCAGTATTCCATTTGGTTTCCAAACCTATCTATGTAATCCACCATAAAGCCATACTCATTTATGCTACAATTGTTTGTTGATGAAGTTAATGTAATGGAATTGGACCCCAAGAAGGTTATTAGCAACACAAGCCATTCAAGGTACAAACAAATGGATGATTTTATTTCAGATGGACATAAAGAACTTGTTTGAAGTACTTTATAAGGAAGTACTTTAAATGAATTTCTAAGTTATTTAACAGATAAAAACAAAATTTAAAGTTATAAACATTTTTTAGAACCATAATCAAACTAAACCTAAATATCAACTGTGGAATGGGTATTAATATTAATAGTAATAAATTTACATTTATTAAAATCTCAAGGTATGTTTTTTTTCTTAAAATTTGGAAGAAAGAGAAAATATAAGACCAATGAAAACATAAAATAAGAAGTGGTTATCATGTTTAACTTATGTGGTATAGGGTTTAATGTTTCAAAAAAATAGGACATATATAGGAATGGGAGAGATTTCAAGTTATAGTCTTCATGAAAACAATTTACTATATTTTAATTAAAATGTTTAATCAGAAAAAAAAAACTCAAACGATAAAGTTAACGAAGATATCCAAGCGTTCGAATATTTATTCTAGAATCCTTGTAACAAGAGTATTATAACATTACACATGTAAAAAAACTAAAGGTGGTCAATAATTATCGAATTTGGAAGGAATGGGTATTAAAACAAATTTTTAGCTGCCTTCCTCCTTAAAGGCCTTCTTTTGTCTATAAGCTTGAGTTGCTCCCAAGAGTGGATGTTATTCTCAGCTTCAAACGACGCTGTTTAGTACTTTCTCTCTTCTCAGGCTCAACGATCTTAAACCCTCTGAAACTAAGTGGGCCATGGAGGTTCTGGCAGGAAATAGGGTTTAACGAATGGCTTATTTCTGCAAATCTTGACGGCCATTTAGTGTTTGTCGGTCAGTTTATGTGATCGGTTCAAAATGTCTGGTTTCTGTAAAACACTTCGTCGTTCGGCTACAGATGTTCAGAATTCATCTTTTCTTCTTGATGTTGTGTCTCTTGTTCTTGTCAGAGGGTTATCGTCGTCCACAAAGAAGATATCAAAAGCAGCGGGCCAACGTAAAAAAGCCTCAACATTTCGAAAGGTACATTCTGAATCCCCGGAAGGAACTCCCGTTCCGGTCGTAGGGTTTCTGAAAAACCATGGATTCTCTGATGCCCAGATCTCCAAACTCATCACGAGCCTCCCCAGGCTGGTTTCTTGTGACCCTGAGCAAACCCTTCTCCCCAAAGTTGAGTTTTTCAATTCTATCGGCATCACAGGCCCTGCTTTCACTCGGATTCTCACTCAGGTACCACAGATGTGGTTCCGGAGCGTAATTAAAGGACTCGCTCCTTGCTATGATTTCATCAAGAGTGTGGTTTTCTCGGAGGACAGAGCGGTTGCATCTTTAAAGAGAGCACCCAGGATTCTCATGTCTAATATGCAGAATAGTATTGCCCCCAATATTGCATCATTAAGAAAATTTGGAGTGACTCAACCAGTCGTCTCGTTTCTGGTTTCTTGTTATCCCAATATACTGCTGCAGGCAAACGCCAACTTCGAAAAACATGTCAGGGAAGCTCTCGGCATGGGATTCGACCCGAAGACTTCGGCATTTGTCCATGCACTGAGAGTGTTTGTTGGGACAACTGAGTTGACTCAGAACGGCGGAAGGTGGTTTTGTGGAGGTTTGGTTGGTCGGATGATGAAATTTTGTTAGCCTTAAAAACTAATCCCATGTTTCTGATGTTATCGGAAAAGAAAATATCGGATGGGTTGGATTTCTTGATGAATAAAATGGGTTGGCAGAGGGACGCTGTTGCAAGAGTTCCTATGGTTCTTTGTTATAGTTTGAATAACAGGGTCATTCCGAGATTATCAGTTGTGCAAGTTCTACAGTCAGAGGGTTTGTTAAATGAGGATATTCATTTATCCAGTGTCTTGATACCTACTGAGAAGACCTTCTTGGCCAGGTTTGCCCACAACAGAAGAACAAGCTCCTCACCTGTTGAACCTATACAATGGGAAATTGGGTGTGAGGGAATGAAGCAATTGCAGCATATTTTTTACTGCTACAATGCAATGACTTGAGGAATATTGATATTCTGTAAGATCAAAGTGATCAGGTGTGTTCAAGATTGTTTTCACTTTGAACTGTCAATAGTCTTTTATAGATTCTTACTCTATTGACTCCATTTTTCTCTTGTCCTTTGGGGCTGAATTAGGAAGAGTTTCTCTCTTCAAACTTGTAGGAGTTTGAAGGACAAGTTCATTCCTATTCCCGGGTTTTTTGTCTGAGGAAAAGGAGAGTCGTATCCTTGTTTTTAATTTCTTCAATTGTCTGCTTCTGTGGTTAAACAACTATAGTTAATTTTAGTGCTCAGAGGGGTTTCACTTGTTTTGTGAATTTGTGTATGTTTTCATAGCTGTTATCTTAGTAGAGTGCAGCCATAGACAAGACAATTCTTATATACTGCCGCAAGTGCTTAGGGATGTGGTTTTTCCTGCAATGATTTACATTCCCTGCAAATATCTATGTTTTTCAGAGGCTTCTTTTGCAGATCTTATTTGTCAAAGAAAGGAGGGACTCCATTTCCTTCCTGGTCATTTTCCCATTTCCTTCTCATCTCATCTTTGACTCTCTTATGTGCTTGAACTTGCAGACATGAGACCATTTCTTGGGTTTCTCTTCAGTTATTGCATTTTGAGTTGATACTGAATATGAGTTACTTACGCACATTCATGTTTCTATACTCCTAACTACTACTTTTACCTATTCCCTAACTGGACAGGGCAGCATCAGAATACAAGCAGCCTCATTTTAGGTTGTTTTTACTACTACCATCATCAATTGTATGCCCATCAACCTAAAAGTAGTGTTAATTCTCAATTGTACATAAAATTCTGAACGCATATAACTTTTGTTTTGATCTTTTTTCACTTGATGTTGGTGAATTCTAGCCAAAGAATATATGAAAGTTGCAAAAGTGTTAATTCCTTTTATCAGAAAGTGGCTTTTTATGTTTCGAAATACACAGGTTGCAACATAGCTTTTTTAGGAATGGGCCATCTAAAGCCCTAGATGAATATACTTTCCTATTTCTGGATTGCTAGATACTTCAATGAGCGTGGCAAACACCAATTAGCTGCCCAAGAACGACCAAACGCCCAGGTATGGACTCATACCCAGTCCCTTCCCCATTTTGGGAGGTCATCAATGTCTGTCTTAGAGATATTTACTGAATACTTTCAGATAACTTGATAAGAGGTGAGAGATATTTATTACTAGAGGTATTCATCTTTCTATGAAGAAGATCGGGTGGCAGACTATGCACATAGTTTAGCGTGAGCAGTCTTTTCTTCATAAACAGGTTGGTGACTTTCTGTTTGGTGGTATTGAGATTTTATATCTAATAATGGATTAGCGAACTTTTTGGTACTGTGACTTCAGTTCTTAGCCGTCTCCTGAAGTTATGCATTAGTTGTTTGAAATGAATGGAGCTGAAATGTGCACACCTCATGCCCTGTCATTTTGTTGCAGTAAGTTTCTAAACCCAGGCTCCTTCATTAGGGTATTCACCCTTTACCTATTTAAGACCCAAATGGTAAAAGAAGGAATGGATAAGGTGATTTCAGACTCAAATGATAAAAATGTGGGATGAGGTTATAGGAAAGAGGCGGGATGGGGTTATAGAAATGGTGGAATGGGATTACGGGGAGATTCTAGGTTTGAATCCCTGGAAAATAGAGTTTATGAACTCCGTGGCTGCACACAAAAAAATATGAACTTGAACAATGTAATATGCAAATGAATATATGTAAAAATAGTAATCTTTCATCAATGTTTGAGTTGCCTCAACAAGGCTGATGTTAACTTCAGCTTCAAATCAAGACGCCATTTAGTAATCTTCCGCTCAACCCTTAAACCCTGGGTTCCGAAGTGCAATCTAGTAAGGAAATAGGGTTTAACGAATGGCTTCCATTTTTGCAAATCTTCCCCGCGATTTGGAGTTCGTAGGTCAGGCTATGTGATTCAGTTCCAAAGGTGTCTGGTTTCCTCTGTAAAACACTTGGTCGTCGGCCGGATGTTCAGAATTTCTTTTCTTCTTCATGTTATCGTCGTCTCAAAGAAGATATCAGCGCAGGGCCAACATAAAACAGTCCTCCATAATTTCAAAAGGTAGATTCTGAATCCCCGATGGAACCCTTCCTCCGTAGTAGGGTTTGGATCTTTGTTTTTTTTTTTTTTTTTTTGATTGCAGAAAAATACTAAACTAGACAACAAACCAAATGATCTTCGCTGTTTCAAAATTGCTCTTAAACCAGTTTCACTGCTTACTTTCCTACCACCATCGTCCCAGCAAACGTACTTCTCTTCTCTCTCTCTTTTGGGAGACCCAACCAGTCCCTCCTTCTTTCTCCTCTCCCTCTTTGCTCCTTCTTGAGTTCTTCCTTATTTCTTCCTTTCCTTCCATCTTTTTGCTATTCTACTTTCTTCTTTCGAATTTAGTTTCCTACATTTTTACTCCTAATCAAAGAATCCAAAGACAAACACAACAAAGGTAAAAGACTCCATACCTTTCATCTTTTTTCTCTACCACGCCATCACCGATAAGGCTCGCTGCCGAAGGTGACCCAACTTCCCTCCCTATTTTTTTTTCCATTCATTTTCCTTTAATTCTTCTCATTTTCTCCAATTCAAACACCTTTACTTTCATTTCTAACTTGTATATATTGAAGTTTCCATAAAAATGAATTGATTATTATGAGATGTGGGCATGTTAATAGATGTTGAAATTTGTAATTAGTGAAATTTATGTGATTGAAGGTTGAATCTTGTACATGATATTTGGTTTAATTTTGAGATATTTATGCTTACTTGGATTTTTTTTGTGTTTTAATAATTAAATTAAAATATTTTGGATATACTTTTCTATGTTGTTAATTATGAACTTAGAATATTTGGGATGAAATTTTAGGTTCTCATGTGTCAAATTGGTCTTGAATAATGAAAAATCAAATTGTGCATCATTTGAATATATCCTAAGTTATGACTTTTGAGTTTTTTTTTTTTTAAAGTAAAAATTAATATTATCATTCAAACTTGTAATATATCGATAAGATCCAAAGATACAATAAAGCCTAAAAATCATATACGTATTAATAATATCTAAGTTAATAGTATAATAAATTTACATAAAGTTTACAATTTTGATAAAATTGTAATTAGAATATCTGTAACTCTAGTTTTTCAATATAATGACAATCATAATTTGACATCTTCGACTAATCAAATATGCTTTGCTTTTTTGAATCGCTATCATAGGAATCAAACGTCGCAACAAGACAACAAACAATACCACATCGTAACAAAGCCAACGATAAACCAAACATCGATAAAACGATAACACAAAAAACAAAATAAAATATAAATCTTCGTGGAAGAACCACTTTATTAAGCAATAAAATGGAATAAAATAATTCAAATTGGTGATTTCAGGACAAGAATGACCAAAAAATCATTTCTCCTTATTTGAGGAAAATAGGATACAAGAAAAAAAAAATGAGAAAATGAGAAAAATATGACTTGTGGGTTGTTAATTGACATAAAGTTATTTTGTGAACTTAATTTTTTATTTAATTTATTATGATTAAATGTTATATTTACATCCTAAATTAGGCTTAAAAGAATGACAGTTAATGGGCTTAGATTTTGTATATTTATGTTTATTGTAATTTGGGGCCTTTTAAATGTTAAAATTCGGATTTTTCTTAATTGTTATAAAGTTTGTGTGTTGATATAAGTTGTTAAATTAGTTTTGTATACTATTTATTAATTCGGGGAATGGGGAATGTAAATTTGAGTTAATGACATATTCGATATTTGCTTGTAAATTTATTTATTAATTTGAGGCTATTAGCATGAATGAAATTAATTGGATAATTTTATATATTGATTTTAGGCTTACTAAACTTGAATATTTATTTTGGTTTAATTAACCTCATTTTTTTATATATTTTGGATGTCCTTTCTCTTTTAGGTTCTTTTGTTTAGCATGGAGAATTCCTATTACTTTTATTGATTGAGTAATGATTCAGACAATATGAAGGATTAGATTTAAAAAAAACTCGAGAATATTATAAATTACTAAATTACAAGTAAGACCTTTTAGTACATTTTTTTCCTCTCATTGATGTCTAATTTATTTCTTATATATAATCTTGTAAATTCATTCTTATATATACTAGTTGGTTGTATGCAAAATTGAACATGCAGTTTTATAATTTATATGTTAATAAAAATAATAATTCAGTAATTTTGAGCTAATAAAGCAAATTCATAATATGTTGGTTTAATAAATAAATTTTGTTTTTTCTCTAATAAAAAAACGCTAGAAAGATGTTTTTTTAGAAAGAATTTAAAATTGGTTTTAAGAATAATTCAAAATGTTAAATTAAAATCATCCGTTCATTTGTTTTTAAATAAGATTGTCCATCTTTTTTAAATAAAATATATTTCAAACCATTTTTCAAGAAAATTATATTTCCTAATAAGAATAATAAAAATATTTTTCTACATAAAGTTACAAGTTCAAATTTTCTTTTATAAATTAGTTAAATAAATATTTTTGACCATATTGGATCGTTTTAATAAATATTTTTTATAAAATGAATAAATAATTTTCTCATAAATAAAAATTGGATCATATGGCTTTTAAAATAAAATTGAATATCTCTTCTAAGTGAATAAATTTTAATTTTTTATTTATTTGAGTCATGTGATTATTTTTTCAGTATCCATACTCACTAATAATTAATTACCACTGCTCATAAGTTTATTTTAGTAAAGACCATTTTATGTTTAGAGGTGTTGATGCTCACATCGTACATTCTCAACAAGTAAACTCGACATCCTGGATTCAAATCGGGTCTTTAAATATGAGCCACACAGCGTGTTTATTTATTTTGTTTTACCTTTAAAAAAAAAACAAAATAAGTAGTAATTCCAAATTATTTTAAACAATTTTTTTTTACAATAAAAAGTGAGTTTTTCATTGAAGGGGATGCGCCACAAAAGAGGTGCGCTGCGAAAAACATAGGTCCATATGTCAAAATTACAAAATTGAATTTTCAAAATTACGAATCAAATCACCCAAAAAAAAATTAAGGGGAATCCATTTAAAAGGAAGAAATAAAGAAAAAAATTGCAAATATAATCCTCTACTTTGACAACCTTCTAAACACCAATTTGGACTAAAAATACCCTCCAAGGTGTCTCTCCACAGTCCCATTTCTTCCTCCAACTCTTCGGGACTTAGTTTGTGAGGGGGATTTTGTTCAACAGAAAAAGCCCTAAGTTTTTGTCAACTCCTCTTTCAATTCTAGTTTCAAGAGAGATAATTTTGGTTCAAGAGAAAAAAGCTTTAATCCAAAAACTTTGACATTGCCTCGTTGAGATCATGAGAAAGCATTTCTCATTATTGCAGAGTGAGACCCACCAAGTATTGGAGGTGAATGAACAATCAGATCAAAGTGGGCGTATAAGGAACGTGAAAAGGAAGTTCCGACTGTTGAAATACTTGGTTCTGCAAGGAAAGTTGTTGGAATTGTAAGGGGTTCATGAAAATTTGTAGAAAGAGAATTCGTTGATGCTTAAAGAAAAAAGATCTTTGTTAGAGAAGGTTGTGTCCTGAAGGAGCATAAACCTATGGAGTTAAGTCAAGGTTCTTAAATCATTAACTGTTTATTCTAAACTTAACTATAGTCAAGTGACAACTTGAAAAGGGTTTAAGGTTTTTTTATCAATAGTTATTTTGTCAAGACTTAACTACTGTTAAGTTATAACTTGAAGGGGGTTAAACCAAGACTTAACCTGGTTGTTATTTTGCTTGACTTAACTCTTCAGCCAAGTTACAACTTGAAGGGATTAAGTCAAGGTTCATTTTATCAATGGCTATTAGTAAAAGACTTAACTACCGTTAAATTAGACTTAACTATCGCAGTTATAACTTGAATATGGTTAAGTCAAAGTTCTTATATTAGTAGCTATTTATTCTATATTTAACTATAATCAAGTTAGTGAAGGGTTGGCATGTCTCTTATATTTAGGGGCGGAGCTAGATATTGCCCCCCTGAAAATTGGGAAAAATTTGTTTACAAAAGGGTTTGAACCCTTACCCCTTGTTTGGAAGGTATGATACTTAACTATCATATTATCATGCCCCTTGAAAATATTTATGCCCCTCGACTATATTTTCTAGCTCCGCCATTGCCTATAGTAATGGGATTTAAATTGGAGAGATGTGGATGATCAAATATAAAGAGAATCTATGAAAGAAAGGAGTTGAAATAATGGGAAGAGCTCAAACGTGGGAGGGAGGAAATGAAAAAGTTAGAGGGAAATAAAAGTAAGCTATGAGTGGTTAGATGGGTAAACTTGTCCAAATAAAGACATTTTTATCATTCTTTTTGGGTTTTTAAAGAGAAATTATGTAAAATGTATAAAAACAAGAGCATTTACAAAACTAACATCTGTGAAAAGAACCTTAAAACGCCGCGCTTAGACAAATGTGCTCCAAAAAGTGTAAAGGTAACTGATGTGGATAACAAAAATGCTCACATTATTTTGTCTAATCTTTCACATTTATAATTAATGTTCAAGCAAGATTTTATTCTGTCATTATTCAGTACTTTTATCGGATTTCAATGGAAGTATGTTAGTTTTACAATTTTTGTTAAGTTTTTTTCATTTTAAACCGTTATCACTTTAAAAAAAAAAAGGGTTACATTTGCAATTTTTTTCTTTAGTTGTTCCTTTTAAACGGATTCCCCAAAATCAAAAGAGATAATTGATTAACATAGACAAATCCCAAAAATATTTGTAAAAGTAGCTTCCAAAAATGCCATCCTTCCGTACAAAATTGCCTGAGGGATCTAGGAACAATGTGGAATGGGACAAAATACCTGAATTCAAGCATAGCATGAGGGATTTATGTTTGCATTCTAAAGGCATTTTTGTTCGAAAGGGTGACAATTTAGGTTTTTTTGCTACTTTTTTGGGATATGCCCCTTTAAATTGGGTTAAAAAAGATGAGGTTGTTTTTGTCTTTTGAGACTACAACAGAGGTAATCTTTCTGTCAATAAAAGCGCGGGTTAGGATCTCAGCTGTGTCTTTCGTCTAAACGACGCCAAGTTCGGTAGTCTCTCCACTAGACCCGCCTACAATCTATCAAACCGTTTGGAAACCTCGGAGATTCTGGGTTGAGGCGGCGTTCTGGTGACGAAATAGGGTTTTAGGAATGGCTTCCAATTCCGCAAATCTTCGAGGGCATTTGGAGTTTATCAATGGAGCTCTGTGATTCACTTCCAGAAGTTCATCCGAAAATGTTTGGTTTCCTCTGTAAAACCCTTTGTCCTTTTTTCTGCAACGGATGTTCAGAATTTTTCCTTTTTTCTTGAAGTTGCTTCAGTTGTTCTCGTCGGAGGCTTTTCGTCGTCCTCAAAGAAGATAATTTAAAACTAAGCGGACCAACAGAAAACAAAAATGCTCTGTTACAGTATCTTTCCTTGTAAACAGACGTGGGTTCGGGCTCCCAAACTGCTAGCCTCTTCGCATTTGAAAAGGTAATATCCACATTCTGAATCCTCGAAGGACTCCTCCGATCGTGTAGGGTTTCTGAAAACCATGGATTCTCTGATGCCCAGATCTCCAAACACATACGACCCTCCCGGTTTCTTGTAACCTTGAGCGAACCCTTCTTCCCAAAATCGATTTTTTCATTTCTATAGGCATTACAGGCCCTGATTTGACCAGGATTCTCACTCAGAATCCAAAGATCTGGTCCCGGAGCGTAATTAAAGGGACCTTGCCTTGCTATGGTTTCACTGCGTGTTGTTTTCTCGACGACAGCGGCTGCATCTTTGAAGAGAGCACCCAGGATGCTCTTGTGTAATATGCAGACTGATATTGCCCCCAATGTTGCATCATTGGGAAACTTTGAGCGACTCAACCAGTCGTCTCGTTTTGGTTTCTAGTTATCCCAATACGCTGCTGCGGACAAAAGCCAAGTTTGCAAAACATGTCAGGGAAGTTCTCGACATGGGAATCGACCCGGCGAATTCAGTATACGTCCATGCCCTGAAAATGTTTGCTGGGACGATTGAGTCGACTCGGGAACGTAAAAAGGCGGTTTTTAGGAGGTTTGGTTGGTCGGATGATGAGATTATGTTGGCCTTAAAAACTAATCCCATGTGTCTGATGTTGTCGGAGAAGAAAATATATGATGGGTTGGATTTCCTGATGAATAAAATGGGTTGGCAGGGGGATGCTGTTGCAAGAGTTCCTATGGTTCTTTGTTATAGTTTGAATAAGAGGATCATTCCCAGATGTTTATTTGTGCAAGTTCTGAAGTCAGAGGGTTTGTTAAATGAGGAGAATATTCATTTATCCAGTGTCTTGATTCCTACTGAGAAGACCTTCATGGCCAGGTTTGTCATCAAATATGAAGAACAAGCTCCTCAGCTGTTGAATGTTTATAAAGGGAAATTGGAGTCTGAGGGAATGAAGCTATTAGAAGGTATTTTTTACTACTAAGCAGTACAATGACTTGAGGAATATTGATATTCTGTAAGATCAAAGTGAGCAGGTGTGTGTTCAAGATTGTTTTCACTTTGAACTGTCAATATTACTCTATTTATAGATAGATTATTACTCTATTGACTCATTTTGCTTGCAAGATTTTCTCTTCAAATCCAAGGAGTTTGAAGGACAAGTTCATTCCTTATTCCTGGTTATTCTTCTAAGGAAAAGAAAGTCATTATCCTTTGTTTTAATTTCTTCAAATGTCTTACTCTTGTCTCTTGTGGTGAAACAATCTTAGTTAATTTGAAGTGCTCAGAAGGGTTTCACTAGTTTTGTGGTATGTTTTCATAGCTGTTATCTTATTAGAGTGCAGCCACAGACAACAGATGAAATCCGTCCAAACACACATGCCCTGTCAGGAATTTTTTGACATTTATTCTCTTATAGGCAATCTATTCCCTCACACCTCCTCAGGACTAGGAACCCTAGACCTCTCCCATGCCCGGCCCGGATCTTGCACCCTCGAGCTAGGTCCATTGGCACATGCCCAGAGTTTAGCTGCGAGTTTAAACTCCCGGTCTTCTTTGATGAGAGGCATTTGAGAGGTGAGCAAAATCTTTGATTGTCAAGAGTGTACTTTAATTCTAAATCACCGTACCATAAGCGACGTATAAAACCTTCTTTTTTCTATTTTTTATAATCAAGGGGTGTTCTAGCCGACATATGCATCTCGACATGAATCCAATGTAGTTTTGGAGTTTATGGTCAAGTAAACATCCAATGACCTTTAAGAGAAATTGAACTAGTAATCATTGAAGAGTAAATCTTAAGATGTGGGGACCAATCTGAAGCTACCCATTGTGATAAAAACTTAGAATGTGATGTATTCTAATAAGTTTCCAACTGGCCCATTGCCATAAACAATTTTTAATCATGATCAAACTCGATGGTATTAAAACTCGCCATGCGCCCACTCGCTTAAACT
>JAEQBH010003075.1:0-263612 GCA_016808115.1 Tetrastigma voinierianum
AGATCTCGTGGTACAAAGACTAAGCGTCAGATAAATTAATACGTTAGTGGTATGTTTCTTACTCGCACTTGTCGACTGTGAGTAGCGTTTAAAATTGAATGCATCATATTCATTCATTAATGCATCTTATGTGTATTACTAATCGCTTAGAGATTGAGGCCTTAGAGAAGCCAGTGTAGATGTTCTTCCCTTAGATGTGGGGTGAGAGTCAATTCCACAGGTCGATTACAAGCCGTAGATCTCCGAGATTCGCTCATGGTGGACCCCGAATGGTCATTTAAGATATGGCATCATTAAGGCTCATGTGCATGATAACATCGCTGGCCGAAGCCCGGGCGTGGTGCATCCAGAGGTCATTCACCACTCGTGAGTGTGGGTCGAGTTTGCTCGACTACGTCCAACGAAGCACTATACTCGAATCGAAATGAAGTGTAATTAGCGTGTCGAAAACAATAAGGGGGTCTTAATCCCCTAAGGTGAGAAGCCTGGAGTTAGGGTGAAGGAGACCCGGGGAGGTATCCCGAATTTCTGTGTGAGTGTAAGAGACCCGGGGAGATATCCTGAATTTCTGTAGCGTAAGAGACTCTGTGGAGAGATCCCAAATTTCGTGGGTGTAAGAGACCCGAGGAGATATCCCAAATTTCTGTGTGGGTGTAAGAGACCCGGGGATGTATCCCGAATTTCTGTGTGGGTGTAAGAGACCCGGGGAGGTATCCCGAATTTCTGTGTGGGTGTCAGAGACCGGTAGAGAAATCCAAAATTTCTGTGTGGGTGTAAGAGACCCGTGGAGTTATCCTAAATTTCTGTGTGGGTGTAAGAGACTCGTGGAGATATCCGAAATTCAGATGGATATGAGGCTCGCAGTTGTAGGCCTAAGAGTTATGTTGGTCTAGAGATGAAAACACATGGCCGGGCTATCACATAGACATAAATAGTCGAGTGATAAGAGCTCTGGGAGGACCCGAGATGAAAACACACCTGACATGGTTAATATGTGTAGACTTAGAGTTGGAGTGGGATAGGAGCCTGGGAGTGACTCGAGAGATTCGATACCCCTTCGAGATTGCATTGGTGTCATGGAGCCAACAAGGGCTCTGTGATATGGATGTCACACGACATGTACCAGTCGACTGGCCCATCGATCATCAATGATCGCGAATTGGGAAGGTCGCTTACACACTTAGCAGGGTCGTCTAGGTTACATGTCAGGTGGATTATATACAAAGTTGAGGACACGCCGCGAGCATGCTCCGGATCATAAGGGTAGCCGATGGAGCACCGCCTAGTGGAATTCTCCACAATAATAGTTATTAAAGTAGTATACAAATGGCACCATATGAGGTATCAGACGGGAGGCCGCGAGATCACCGTTATGTCACCGAGGTGGGAGAGAGTCTGGCCACGGTCCCGATTCGGGATTGAGACACCTCCGAGAAGGTGAGCTTGATATTTCATTAACGCCTTCTACCACGCGCCGCAGCCTGTAAGAGCTATGCGTATGTACGACGCCGACCCTTAGAGTTTGAGGTCAGGATCACGTTTTCAAGGTGACGCCAAGAGAGGAGTGGTCGCCCGCATGGCGAAGCACGCCGAGGTTCATCGGGCCTTCGAGATGCTCGAGAGGGCAGCACCGCTGCGTACCGGTTAGCCGCACGCAACATGTCGTGTCCACAAGGTATTTCACGCTCCATGCTCCGAGGTACACCTGCATCCAGCCATGTGGTGGATCGGGGGAGTAGATCAGGCCGACACCAATGGAACCTTCTCGAGGAGCGGACTAGTGTGCATTTGGATAGCCGTTCAAAGCTTTGCGACGCAAGACCGCGGAGGCTGTTAGGGTGCTAAGGTGGCACTATGGTGCGGAGGAGTCAACGGGAGCACGAGGACATCGATGCGCCACCTTATCCTCTTGCTTAGGATGAAGGTACGTGGTTTACCGCTTAATATTTAAGTGACTAGTTTACATGCATGTGGTATTGTGCACATTGCATATGCATGTGAGTGATTGTGGATCGCTCGTACTTAATAAATCTTTAAGGAGGGAATGTAAGACCCGAGAAAATTCCAATTTTCTAAAAAGCAGAAAATCGTACTTTGCAGAACACCCAAAAATTTTCTGTGATCTCGATGATGAAACGGATTTGTCGTTGAATCGCTCGCGGAAATCTAGCTACCATCGCGAATTTCGTCCACCCGAGACAATAAAATTGCACGTTTTTCGAGGCATCGAGTATCGGGTGCCATAAAACGAAATGTGATGTGAAAAAAGTCACCTATAACATGTACTCATGTGACATGAGTTGCATGAGTAGAGAAATAATGGAAATGGACAAATGATAGCGCCAAAATGGAAATCCAAGACGAAGGCACAGTGAATAGCTAAGGGATAATAAGACTAAATAGCGAATAGTGTTGTCTCGTAATTTTTAAACCAAATGACCAAAACGTGAAAGGAGGGGATGAAATCTCACAGTAGCTTTTTAGGTTACGTTTTAGAGAGAGAGTGTGTAGATTCTCTCTAGGTTTTTGGGAGATCGGACTGTCAGAATTCTTCGGAGCAAGAAGCAAAGTTGCTCTACGCGGCGAGGGCAACACGTGGGCTCCGGTTTTAAGGAGTTTCTACAAACTCTGTGAGGTAGGGGTTTCATCCTACTTGAAGTTACACTTTGTTTAAGTGTTTTGTGGATGTTTCGGTTGGTTTGAGGTCTTGAACGACCGTTTGATCGGTCCCAAAACTTGGGACCGAATTATTGGAATTTTTGGGAGCCCATTGGACAATCCGTGACTGTAGGGGCTGTTTTGGGTGCTTATTTCATAGTTTATGAAATAAATTGTATTGTGATGTGTATGAGGCCGGAAATGGCTATGAATCTGGTTCACGTAAGGAACCGAGATGTTTGGTGATTTGTCGTGAACAAGAACCGAGGGTTTACCGTTCGCGGAATAGTGAAACGAAATAATTTTGTGTGAAAATGGGTTTGGTTGAGTGATTCAAAATGAATTGCTCGTTTTTGTTAATTAGCCCATGTGAGATAATTTTTGGTGTAATGGATTGTGAAATAGCATAACATGTTTGCGTGATTAACTGGGTGTTAGTGTATATCATGTTTTATATATTAGCATGTGTCAGATAATTGTGTTGAAATGGCATGGTCGCATTTCATATGCAATCTGTGGTAACCAGTTAGGTGTGAGTGCATGACATAGATTTTCCGAACAAGAACATGGTTGGCGAAAGGAATTTCACAGATGAATTTCCGGAGAATGGGGTTAGAGACGATCCAACATCATTTCTGATGAGGACCATGGACTGTTTTCAGTTCTCCAACACATTCGCCTGAGGGTAGTCCCATATTTTGCCTTATTACTTCGCAAGGTATTTTCGAAAACAACAAGATTTTTTTTGAAAATGATGTTTTTCTCATACATGGCTTAGGCAAGTGTGAGGGAGTCGATGAGGACTCGAGACATGGGGATTGCATGTATACATTCAAGTAGGATCACGCATTTACTTGAGTGTGTGTTTATATAGGAGCATTGCATATGCACTTAGGTGGAGAGTAACCCATTTTGGGTGATTCCACTACTGGGCATTAGCTCACCTGTCGAGGGAATTATATTATTTCGTATAGGGAGCGCACGAGAGACGTGCTCATCATAGAGGCCGATGATCAAGAAAGCCTGTCATGGCTTTGGTGTTTTAGTATACATGTATTAGAATGTTGTAAACTTTAATATGTGTTGTATAAGAGTAAATTTAACTCTTGAAACCATGGTATATAGTCGGGTATGTATATGAGTTGTTTTATGGGCCTATGGCCGCTTTACTCATGGATATGTCATATTGAACTCCGTTTGGGGATGTGTTTTGTATTCGGGGTAGAGCTCTCATAAAGGAGACTCGTCGATTTTTGTGAATAGTGCTCTGTTACCCAACATTCATTTAGTATTCGCGGTTGATCGGTAGTCAACGACCCCAGTTTTGGAAGGTCATCACAGCGCCGATATCTTTTTATGGACTCATTTAGTCCATCCCTCAACCGCTCTACACCGAAATGCTCCCTGAGGACTAATTACAAAGCAGATGCTGCTAAGATGGCTGAATTCTTTCATATTCAGCCACCGATAAGTTCCTTTTTTTTTCAAATTCAGAACCGTCTCACTTGATTTCTATACATAATGTGAGACATATTCGCCTCAACTTGGACGAAAACTCCCATGGTATGGGATCCGAAGCTCAGACTCCTCAACACTAGCTTTCACCAATCATAAGCACCTTGCAATAGAGAAACTCAGACATGTCACTTTGATCGGAGGGCATCTCACCTCCTCCACTATTCTTTGCAGATTTTCCAACCAGAATTCAGCTTTATCAGACTCTTCTATGTTTAACCCATGGAATTCTCACCCATGTCTTCATCATGTTTATTAGGTCAGAGTTATCAATCCTTTCAATACCCGAAATATGCTCGAGATATCTCTCAAGAAGGCTTCATTTGGCTGGTCAGCATGACTCTACTGACGATTCGTATGATCCGAAGCGGGTAACCCTTGATCTCATGGGTTAACACTCTGAGCTACTTCTTTAGCTGAATTCGGAGGATGATCCATCTATACAAAACACAAGGATATCCACATCAGGTCAACACATTACTAAACACATGTTTTTTTTATCATATACTCTATTCCAGAGCTGCCTAAACCTTGGCTTTTCAAGAAACGCCTAAACCTAGGCTTTGATACCACTAACTTGCGACACCCCTAACTCGACACCCAGTGTCAGGCTAGGGTGTCTTTCTTTTATTTTATTTTATTTTTTATTCTTGTTTACTATAAAGTTGTTCATTCATATACTGTTAAACATTTAACTTGAAATATATTCTATAGCAGCGGATTACAAAATATATTCAAACTACAAATGAGAGTGTTCAATATATAAAAACTTTACATTGTTTACAAAAACAAATACATATACAAAATAGACCATGTGAGGTCTTCAAAGGGGCACTTAGTATCGTGTTAACCTTGTTGTCGGCGGATTGGTCCCAAGCTTCTGGGCCTTTTCCTCTCGTACCTACACTGATGAAATACCATGTTTATAGCCCAAAGGAAATAAATACTCATGGACTAAATCCCTAATAAGGATCATCAGCACTTTAGACACACATGCATCTACATTTAACACATCGTATACTTATACTCCATGCTTATGAATATTTCATACATGTAATTTACACATGCTTATACATACTATATTTACTTATCATTGTCCATATTATTTCGCTTTCTTATTCTTGTCACAATATACTTATTGTCACATAGCAAGGTTATGCTTCTCTTATCATGTCATATAATGTCATTTATCAGACCAAATCATTTACATATTCTTGGCTATTTGCTTTTATGTTTTATGCCTCGCATATACCTTAGAAGTAGATAATGGAAAGAATCAGATGTACCAAGGTACTATCACCGTATTGTGATAGTGATTTTTATCTCAGATGACTCCAAATGGGCTGCTATAATTATCCAAACGGGATCTATGTCATCGACTCAAACAGGGCCTCAATATCCATAAACTCGTATGTCGCAAAGAACGATCCCTACAGACATGCTTCTCATCTTATCCAACTACCCACACTAAGTAAGCAAGCAATCAATTTTATTATGTTTCTCAACAATCTTTCAGGTATCAGAAAAAGATATCTCATATACCGAATAACTACTCGATATCACGTATACTTACGTAGACATTCATTATCAAATAATCTCTTATATACATTTAACTGTACTTTTTCATATAACAAAATTATATGTGTATTATGTTTGGCTTTCATAACACATGTTATCATGATCATATAACTATGATGCATTATTTCATATAACAATACATTTATATAACCTTTATACAATTTCGCCTATAACCAATTTCGCTTAAATAGTTCGAGAGCAGGCCCAAGTCCATTTTCAACTACAATTTTGACCTAGAACTGGGATTGTTAGAGAAAGTGATCTTCTAAACTCCAATATACCCTCATGTCTTAAGTTTCTTATAGTTCAAACATCATGTCATTTGGACTTTTAATTTGGGAGATATAGTCTAAACATTCCGAATCAAGCCTCCCGACAATTTCCGTGAAACGCACTTGGAATTGTGTCCTATATTTGAAATTTTTTTGGGAATGTTAGAGACATAATTTGACCATGGAAGTTGTTCTCCCATATGTCTAGTTTGTACAGAAATTTGAATTACCTCATTTGGACTAGTCTAACTCAAGTTATGATTTAAACAATAGGAATTACTTCAGTTCAAGGGACTGTTCTGAGACAGATTTCAAGGACATAATTTTCCCCTTACTTTGACAAATTTTCTGGGTCCAATAAGGTCCAAATTTGGATACACTTATTTCAAGAAGATTTTTTTTCCTTGAAATCTAGTTTACCTAAAAATTTGAATCACTTAATTTGGATAAGTGAAACTCAACTTATGGTCTAAATACCAAAACTGCTCTGAAACCCAAAAACTATATCGAACCGAACTGTAATTGACCAAAATAGAGCCTCACGTTGACAAATTTTCTAGGTCCAATGAAATTCAAATTTGACACTTATTTCAAGGATATTTGTTCTCCTGGGGAAGTCTGGGCCACTCCAAAATTGAATCACTAAATTTTCACGAAATGATTTACCAAGCTTACGGGCAAAAAAAAATAATAATAATACTGGCTTAAAAACGGACAGCATCTCCCTTAAAACCCAACATTTTCTCTATACAAAATTTTCCTCCATTGAGGACCACAACCAAACCAAACAACCATTCCATCAAATATCCATACCTTAAAGATTAATTCCAAACAAGGATTATAAACAAAAAGAGGTATTCTAAACCTCCAAACAAGTATCCATACAAATCTTAACAAGTTCCATACAAAATTCCATACCTTGCTTTTCTTCTTCTTCTTCTCTTCTCCTGTTCTTCTTCTTCTTCTCTTCTATTCTCTCTTTCTCTTCTTTTCTCTACCGGAAGCCCTAGCTTTGTCCCCTAATTCTAAGACCAATTGTTTGGTCTTCTACCATTTTTTGAGTTAAGGCCATGTTTGGCCAAAACCCCTTTTTGCATTTTTTTTTCCATTCTTGCATTTAAGTTCTTTTATTTCATTCTATATGCAACTCTAATTTAACATATTCCACTCATCATATGTTTCTTAACTTATGTCACTTGAGTCCTTAATTGACAAATTACTAATTTATCCTTAGCTTTTGTATTAATTCTGGGTTTTACTTAATTTTTTTTAGCATTATTTTATTCCATATGCATTTACTTTTATTATACCCTAAACAATTAAATAAAAATGTCAGGGTATAATTTGAGGTATTATAAATCAATTTTATTTAGTTTTTTTTTTAAGAGCTAGCGATTGTACTAATAAATTAATAATAAAATGAATGAATTTTTATGTCATTATTTGTATTTACAAAAGATAATTCGGGGATTTTCTAGAGTAGACATGTCGGCGTTTGAAGTTAGTACACTCGGCTAGTAAGCAAAGATGATGAAAATTTTCCACTTTGGCTTTTTTTGTTTCCAATTCTTATTCTTCTCACCAAATTTAATTATTTATCAAATGTGTGGTTTGTCTGTAATCAAACAGTGGTCATCTGTAATCAAACATACTATCAGGCATTACTAGACTTGCACACCTAAACACCCTCTTGGTAAAACACGAGGTTGGAACCAGCCCGGGGCAGCCCCTCCCCACCCCAACACCATTTCTGTGAGTCCCCTCGCCCTATATCGCTTGATTCCAAACCCTTCCTAACAAGAAATTTCCTCTTATCAATTCGACCGGATTTCTCATCCTACAGTAGCACGCCTCGCGATTTACCTCCCCTTCCCTAAGGTATGCATCCCATTCCCATTTATTCTCTTATTCCCTTCTTCCTTCTCTTCTTTTTTCTTTCTTCTTCCTTCTTCTTCACATGATGACTGATGAGCCCATGTACTCTAATTTGAATTTATTTTTTCAATTTTTTTGGGTTAGTGATGAGATCACGATTTCTTTGGGTGATGACTGATGAGTTCACAAAGACTTCTTTCTGTGTTTTCATGAATCATGAGAAAAAAAGTGTTATCTGGTGAAAGAAAAGAAAACCCTAGGGTTGAAATTGATCGAAAAAAAAAGAAGAAGAAAAAGAAGAACTTAGCACACTTTTTCTCCGCATCACGCATTGTTGGTGTCGATCTTTGGCATCACTCACTCACTTCTCGCCTGACTTGTAAACCCGAGAAAATTCAAATCAAAGGGTAATGGTAATTTCGGCCAAAACCCGAAATTTTTATAGATCTCAGATGACGAAACGGACTTCAACGTTAGAATCGTCTCGTGAAATCTAGCTACCACATCGAATTTCGTCGAATTCTAAGATAGTCGGAATTTCATGTTTTTCGGGAGGTAACCAGTTGCCTGGTGTCGTATGATCGCTTGTGAAAGACATGATGTATTAAGAGTCACCTAATGACATGTACCATGTGACATGTTTTATGATTAGCGAGATATGGAGATGAATGGCTTAGATTAAGCCATGTGTCAAAAATCAAAACTAAATGACACAAATAGAATTATGTGAAAAGATTTATGAATAAGACAAAAAGGCAACTCATCTTCTCCAAATCGATATAAAAACGTGCAGAGGTGTGGATTTCAAATTCTTGTGAGAGAGAAAGAGTGACTCTCTCTAGATTTCCCTCAAAATTTTCAGACCGTTTGCTCTCAATGAGTAAGAAGCAAAGTTGTTCTATGCGGCAAGGGTTACGCTGCGGCACCGATTTCAGGAGTTCGACAACTCCAAGAGGTAAGTGACTCACTTGCTTATTCGGCCTAAGAGCCATTTTAATGGACGGATTTGTCAAATTAATTACCGTATATCTGGCCTCAAAATCTTGAACCTAGGAGTGAGCAAAATCCCCATTGTGTGGCTATGAACAATGCCAACCCTAGGGTTCTATTGTTCACGTGATTTTTTGTGTGATTTTTGTGTTTTTGGGTGATTCAAAATGAATTTCTTTGGTTGTTATTAGCCCATGTGAGCTAATTTTGGTGTTATTGATTGGGAATTGAATAACATGAATTATGTGATTAGTATGTGAATTAATTTTTGTTAATATATACATGTAAAATATATTAGCATCAATTGTTTGGAAATGGCATAATGCATTCCATATGCACTAGGGCACCCTAGAATGATAGGTGTGAGTGCATGACACGAAAATGAAAAGAAAAGTGAAAATGGTTGTGAAAGGAATTTTAAGGAAGATTTTCCGAAGAATTGCCTTGGAGAGTGGTCCAATAGTTCATCTCAGAGGCGGACCCATGATTGTTCGGAAAAATTATCCAAAGAATTCGCCGAGGGTAGGTCCAACATATTTACCGACACTCTAAGAGCGTGCTTTCAAGAACAAAAAGCTTTGTTTTGAAAACCTGTGATTTTTGCTCGTGACGGCTTAGGCATGTGGGAGTGGAGCCAGAGGACTCGACATGAGATTGGCATGCAGATTCAAGTAGGATCATGTATTTGCTATGTGTTTTGCTTTGCCATTGCATGCACTTAGGCCGGAGCAACCCATGCAGGAAATTACTACTACTGGGCATTGCCTGGCCCTATCGAGGGATCATTATTTCCAGGTACAGGAGGTAATAGAGTGACTCGCGCCTACTAGAGGCCGCGCTTTAGAAGAAAGCCTGACGTGGCTTCTGTATTCATTTGTATAACATGTATTAAAACTTTAAATTTTGATATGTGGTTTTCAGAAAGAGTAATGTAATAACTCTTGAACTATTGTTATGTAGTTGATGGTATTTTATGAGTATCGATGTTCTCTCAGCCCATGGCCATTTTACTCATGTATAGGTCTCATAATATGAGACACGTATTCCAAGCAGGTTGATAGGTTGTCACGATAAGACCGATCAAGATCACATGACTAATCCAAGCTGTGTGTGGTTTTCGTGTTTTTGACAAAGAATCTTGTTTTTTTTACTCTTTGAGGAAGAAGAGCAAATGCCTGTGTTAGTGGTTTTTTGCTTCCAAAGCAAGAAAACGCCTATAAAAATCCGCCAACCGTGTCTATGTCATGTCTCAACCAGAAACTTGTCATGTTCACCCGCTTTCGGGCCGTGTCCGAGCTGTATCCAAAGTATTTAACCTACTATTTGGTCAACGATACACTACGGCATAATTCCGACACATCTGACGCGTGTCCGCGCCGTGTCCACGTGCTCCGACACACCCGACACCCACAAGTGCCGTCGCATCCATGCTTCCAAAGATTGCTACTGGGTCGCGACTTCGTTGTCGTTGTTAGACCCTAACGCTGTTGTCCCCATTCGGGATCCTCACCATTGCCGCTGGTTGTCCCCCTATGTCACCGCCGAAGATATTTATAATTTAATATTTATTGGGAGACATATTATAAATTCGTAATATGACTTTAAGAATTAAGTTTTATAACTACTGTGAAAATATTATAGGATGGTATAGCGGGTTAATCGCTTTTTCTTTAACAAAGATACCCTTTTGGTACATCCACTTTCACATTCACTAAGATCACATTGACTCACTAATATTGTTCTAAAGGTCACTTCACACGTACTCAGTCTACTAAGTCATTCCTCAAATTCACTAAGATCTGATTTTAACCCACTAACATCATACCTTAGATTCACTAAAATCATACCTCATATTCACTAAGGTTGTTCCTACAGTAATTCATAATTTGAATAACAAAATATGAAAAAATAAATAAAAATATTTATACACATTTATTCTCCTCTCATGAATCATACTAACAAATATTTATATTTAACCTATAAGATCGTTTCTCATTCAACAGTCTATATAAGAGAGCACTCTAATCACCATGATCAAACCGTAAATTTAGTAAAACCCAACATAAGACTTGCCATAGCTTTTCTTCTACCATAGGCTAACTGGATGAATGATGGCTTCACATTCCGTTGTCAAACGAAATCTAAGAATAATGGTTTCGTATCCTGTTGTCAAGAGAAATCAAGGAATGATCACTTCATTACTTCCTAATTTCCATTCTCGAGCTTTCGACACCTTTGGAACAATATCGCTCTTCCTTCTCATTCAATCCATGTTTCAAATGCAACCGTGGTTTAGGGTTTAAAAAGAAGAACAAATAGGGGTGTAGAGAGGAGGATGAAGAGGGCTTAGGGCTATAATATATTTTACATTCTTTTAGTTTTATTTTTTTACATTCTTTTTGTTTTGTTTTTTATTTTTTGTTTTGTTTTTACAGCTTAATTAAGTATGTGTGGATGTATGGGAAAGGGTATTTTTGTCAAAGAAAAACAAGTTAGCACATAGGCATGATCTAGTGAAGTTGAGATTTAATCTAGTGAATTCGCTGGAGGTACCGACTTTAGTGAACTCGGGAGGTAATGACATTAGGGAAGTCAATATACGATCTTAGTGAATTTTAGGTACGAAAGAGGCGAACCTTCAGCATAATCTTAGTTCAGCCGATGTACGAGGTGGATGTACAAAGGGTATTTTGTCAAAGAAAAACAACAAGACTTAATGTACTATCCTATAATATTTTCGAAATCGATATTATTATCGGGTTATAGAAAACTTAATTTTTAAAGTCATATTATTTTGAAATCGATGCCCCATAACCTACTTTTTCCCATTTTGGCTTCAATATTTCGAGGGCCTGGCCGTGGAAAACACAACTAATTGGCCCGCATCCCATCCGGGTTGTGAAGCCCCAAACTCCGGGGGTCCTTCCAAGTGACCACCGTCAACTCATTTAAACCTGCAGGTCTCATACGAGACCCATTACGAAAGAAAATAGCCACGTCTGGCCCATACATCCTTACTCACAAAAAAATGGTCAACTATATTACAATAGTTTCAAGAGTTAATTTCACTCTTATTCAAAACATATATCAAATTTAAGAATTCTAATACATGTTTCACAAAATATATATCAAAGCCACATGTCGGCTTTCTTCTCAAAAGCTATTTCAGTGAGCGCCTCCTTAAATACTCCCTGCACCAAAGTGGATCCTACGACGAGACGAGCAATGCCCGTGAGGATAATCTCCATTTGCGCTACTTCCCACCCAAGTGCCCATGCAATTGACAACACGCACATCCGCGAATTCACGATTCCTACTAAACGCCTACACGCCCACCCCATGCCTCGAATCCTCACCGACTTCTCACACATGTTATGCCATGGCGAGTAATCGCTTCCAAAACAAAAATATTTTGTTTTATTTGTGGGCAACCTCCGATATAAATACATGAGACAATCCTCGAGGTGAATTTGCTGGTAAATCCTCCGAAACAATTCATGGCCCTCCGGCGAATTGTCGGGATTCATTTCAACACAATTCTTCGACAACTGGTCCGACAAATTTCTATTTGAATAAGTATACAAAAAAATATTGTTCGACAAACCTCCGATGAATCGGCTACACTCGCATGCATATATTAACAAAATTACACACAACATGTTATTCAAACATAGAAATAACATATAAACACACAATTTTCATGTTATTCAAACACCAAGTAATAACATACAATAATAGCATACAAGGACCATTTCTAGTCCGTAAATCATTCTGGGACGATCTGAAGTCAGTCCCAAAATTTCCAACATTAAGTCCCAAGGTTTGGGACTGATCAAACGGCCACTCACGGCCTCACACCATCCATTCCATTTGAATGGCTCTTAAGCCAAAAATAACCAAAGTAGGAGAAGAACCCCTACCTACCGAAGTTTGTCGAAACTCTCAATACCGGTGACTCACGGTAGCTCTCGGCAAGTGGGACCAACTTTTGTCTTACTCGCTGAGTTTATCTGAGACCGACACCTGGGAAATCTAGAGATAAGGTAGAGCTTCTCTCTCTAAAATCCCTCTCTTTTCTCTCTCCTTTTCCTTTTCTCTCCCTCTCTTCCCCCAATCAATTGGTTGGATCATGTTGGTCAAGTGGGAGAGTACTCCTCGCCACATGTTAAATCTACTATTCGTCAATGGACATTTTATCCCTTATCCATCTACCATGGATTTTCCTCTAATGGCATGATGCCATGTGTCTCATGTGAGCCCCACTTAGCTCATTGTTTGACCCATTCTGCCCAGGACACATGGCACCTCTTGAGCCACTCATAAAGTGTCAAGTGTCTTGCACTCCTCTCCGTGCCTCAAAAAACGTGAAATTTCGACTGTCTCGGAATTCGACGAAATTCGACGTGGTTGCTAGATTTCGTGAGACAATTCCAACGGTGAAGTCCGTTTCATCATCAAAGATCTAGAAAAATTCCGGATTTTGACCGAAATTACCATTTTTAATTTTTCGTAAAAATTGTAATTTTCTCAAAGTTTTACACAAGCTAAGGCCTGGGTCATTTTTATTTCCTACTTTTACCATTTTTATTTCCCATATATATATAGCTGGGAATATGGGTCGAGCTCGATGAGTCGGCCCAAATTAGCCCGATATTTTGGAGGGTTAGGCCGTGAAATTAGCAACCCGAATAGAATCTGGGCTTATTGGCCCGACCTGAATTGGCCCACATGTGACACCCCAAATCCCGGGGGTCCCGTTGACAACCCGTCAACCCGCAGAATACCTGTGTCTCATATTATGAGACCCATACATGAGTAAAAATGGTCACTTGGGCCCATACATCAATACTCACCAAAAATCTAACCAACTATATTACAATAGTTCAAGAGTTGATTACATCACTCTTAATACAACATATATTGTAAATTGTGAATTTAATACATGTTTTAAAAGGATACCAAAGCCACATGTCAAGCCAAAGTGGCCTCTAATGAGCGCCATCTCCAAACTCCCTCGGCACCTAGCCAATGTTCCTCGACAGGTGAGCAATGCCCAATAGTTGAATTCATCCCATACCTCAACGCAATATGCAATGATTCAACATAAACACATCCAAGCAAAATACATGATCCTACTCAATGTCTACGTGATAATGGATGAGAATGGGGACTCAATCTTCCCACTTCTCGAGCCCTCACCGACTCCCACACGCATAAGCCAAATGTGAGACGCCAAAACAAAAGGGTTTTTGTTCTCTAAAACATACTACCGAAGCCAATCTATCGGACAACCCGAGGCGACCGGCTGGGTAATCCTCCGAAAAATGGGCCATGGGTCCGCTTTGAGATGAACTGGTTGACAACTCAAAGTAAATTTTTGAAAATCTTCCTGAAATTCCTTTCACAACCATTTTCCTTTATTTTTTTCACTGCCACGCATCACACCTATCGCTCTAGCCGCTCAAGGCATATGGAATGCATTATGCCATTTCCAAACACCATGCTAATATATCTCAATCATGCATATATTAACAAATTCACATACTAATCCCATGTTATTTAATTCATATCAATAACATCAAAATTAGCTCACTTGAGCTAATCAACAATCCAACTTAATTCCAATGGCTCTCACACAATTATATTTTTATATAATTCAAAAACTCATGTTAACACACTAGATTTTCATGCATTAACAATTTCTTTCCACACAATTCAAGCCATTCTTCAAGCAATTTATGCAATAACACATGGACATTTGTGGTCCAATCATGCAAAACCGACTATTTTTAATAGTCCTAAATCGAGTAGTGGTCAGTCCGTGCCTAGCACGTTCCACTTAGGGAACCGAAATCCATGGCCATTTCCGGCCTAACAACACCCAAACCATAATTTGTTGCATAAATTACAACACATGGACCAATAATAGTCCATAACGTCCCGTGATCTACCAAAAACGGGGCCCCAAATTTCTAGCACTTCGATCCCCAAGTTTTCGACAACCAAACTACCACGAGGCTCACATCACCCAAAGCATTAACAAAGCTCTTAAACAAGGATTAAAGCAAGTAGGAGAAAACCCCTACCTCTTGGAGTTGTCGAAACTCCACAAAACCAGTGCCCACGCATAGCCCTTGCAGCCAGAGAACAATCCTCTTGCTTTTCGCCCGACACGAACCGGTTGTCCGGGAAAAGTCGGAACCCAGAGAGAAGTTGGACTTTCTCTCTCTAAAAACTGATTTTCCTCCTCCACTACACGTTCTAGCCACAATTTGGAGAAGAAAGCTCTTTTTCTTTTCATTTATTCCTCTTTTGTCCCTCACTTGCCACTTGTCAAATTCTCATTGGTCAATTGATTTCTTATCCACTTTATCTATCTACTTTGAGATTTTCCTCCACTAAGATTAGCAACCATGGGGGTCACTGTTCTCCTCTTGTTTGATTAAATTTGCACATGACACGTGGTACACTGTGAGCCACTCAAATTACGCCAACTATCCCGCACTACCCATGCTTCCCTCGAAAACGCAAGTTTCACTGCCTTTAATTCCATAAGATTCGAATGTAGAAGCAGATTTCTCGAGACTATTCAACCGCAGTTCGCTTCATCATCTGAGATCTAGAAAATTGTCAGATTTTTGACCAAAATGACCATTTTGCTATTTTTCAGAAAATTAGGTTTTTTCGGGGTTTCACATCACAAATTACTTCAGGTTAGGACTGTGTCGCTCGATTCACCCAAATTTAGTTATTTTTTTTTATTATTATTAAATTTAAAAAAATGACATATATATATATATATATATATATATATATATATATATATATATATATATATATGACTTATAAGATCATTTTTCTAAACCCTATGGTCCCTACCCTCATCCCAAATCAGACAATCATTTTCCTCTTTATCTCCACATCTGTCGATCGCCGCAGCGATCTCCCACACCTTCTTCCCCATCTCCTCCGAACGACAGTTGCACTTATCCGCTACTCCGCTTTCTTCGGCCTTCTATTAGGTACTCCTCAATCCTCATCTCTTGATTTGACCTCTATATTTACATCAACGACTGTATATTAGTTCCCGCCAAAGAAGAAGGAGACCATACTCAAAACCAAACTCAAGGATAGGAGACCAAAATCGATTGAGGGAGTCTGTTATTTTTTTTCTGATAGCCAAACGTGGTCTTAGGTTCTTATGAAAAGGGAACCGAATAGTTTGGCACGAGATATTGGTATTGATTGTGTTGATTGATGGTGCAATTAGTAGGGTAGTGGGTAACTTGGAATAAAAAATCGAGCTGGTTTCTCCTCGGCTAGTTTTTCTCCATTATTTATTCTTTTATATCAATATATTTCCATATTTAGTGGTGTTAAGTTGTTACATGTCTCAATATGTGATTGTAATCAACGATAATTACCTTCTCCATTTCCTCTAAAGCAAATGTATTTTGTGTCTTTTATTATTTATATAGTTTGTCAAGGTTCATTAATTATAATGTCTAAGTCTATTATTTTATGAATTAATTATTAATTGTATATCACCAATTATTATTAATTATTTGTGTATTTTTTATTTAAAGAATGAAAAAATTAGGAAAATATATATTTGAGCATTTTTTTTAAATATAATGGCCCGTTTTTTGCCTGTTTTAGCCCATAGCCCGCATAGGGCTGGGCTAGCTAAAAGCTGGCCCGAATAAAAGCGCCATTTTCACCTCACTGCTTTGGCCCATGGTCCTAAATGGGTAGAGCTTTCCCGTTTCCCAACTATAATATATATATATATATATATTCCAAAATAATATTTCTATTTTATTACACCATTTTTATTTTTGAAATCTAAGATTTGAATACAAAATTTTAGATTTCTGATTTTTAAAATTCAAACTAAATCCATATTTTTAAATCAAAAAATTTAAATTATAAGTTTTTAGAAAATTAATTTTTTATCTAAATTTTATTTTTTTATCGAATCTAAATTACTAATTTTTTATTTAAAAAATCTAAATTTTTATTGAAAAATGATTTATTATTTAACTAACTAATGAATTTTTTTTTTTTAAGAGGAAAATAATTTCATTGATGCAAACTAGCAATACATCAATAGAAATATAGAATCAAAATCGTTAAAACCCATAAATGATGAAACAATATCTGGGTTAATAAGATAATGTATCGACTAAAGCCCCGTACATTTGGATAGTCGAGCTCACACATTCGACATTACCATTACTGACTTCGTAATACCCATGACTCCAATTCTGCAATATATTGACGACAAGTGATTTGATTTCTTGTCACTGATCGGATATACTTTGCTCGTCTAAATCGCCCAAACACAAATAAGTGTCGCACCACAACGACGAAAACCAAAACGTCGTAGTATAACAATCCAACCACCCACCACACCAAAACGACGACAACCACATACGCACGAAGGCGACGACAATCACACACACATGAAGGCGATGGCTAAATCACAAAAAAACATATAATAAGCTAAATCTGTGTGGAAAAACTACTTTATTGAGAATTAAAAAGATGGAAAGAGGCAGATGAGTGATTTAAGGCAAGCACGACCAATTTTTTTTGAAAAATAAATTAAAACTAAAAACATTTCAATCGGGTTAGATTATTTAAGATTAAAAATTAAGAATAATCACATCGTTATCGACTTATTATTTTAATACCCTATGATTTTAAAATAAGTTTTAGATCTTACAACATCAATATATAAGCATCTACATTGTATTAAAGATATGATATATGATGATTCTGTAAGGAATGATTTTGTGAAAATTTTGGGGTAGTATTAAAAATTTATGATATAAAATAAATATTTATGATTTCATTAGTTCAACTATCGATTGTACCAAAAATTAGTATTGAATCGCACTTTTTTTTTTTGTTCAATGATCGATCCGATTTTTAAACATCGATTTTTCCAAGCCCTATGTAACTTCAATTACTAAGTATAAGGAGAGTAATTTTATGAAATGAATCTTTATTTACTTATAATTTAGGGCACATTGTCAGAAACCTGAGAAAATTTCACTTTAGTGGCAAACGATTAATTTTGTCGAAATAGTACGTGCTAAAACCTGAAAATTTTTAGATCTCTACGATGAAGCTGGGGCTTCACTGTCAGACCATCTCAAGGGAATCTACTTACCCCGTCGAATTTTGTCGACCAGACATACGTAGATTTAACGTTGGAGTGATAGTATTATTTGATGACATGGTGTAATTAAGGGAATGCTATATTCTGAAGAGAGTGACACTCTGCAGTTTACGTGGTGCACTAGCGATGGTTTATAATGAGCCACATAGAGTGTGATGTCATAAAAGGAATATGAAATGAAAGAAAGAAGGAAAATTGATGGCTACATGAGGCCAGGAACACAGAGGAATTTGGTTTTTCACCCATCCCATACAAATTAATAATGACCAAATGGGAGAAAAATGTTAAAGGAGAGAAATGAAAGCGGAATGGATGTGAAAAGAGAATAGAAAAGGAAAGAAAAGGAAAGAAAAGAGTTTCAAAAAGGAAAGAGACGAAAAAAACATTATAAAAGGAAGATAAACAGAACAAGGGGGCAGATAAAGAATAAGAAAAGGAAAAAGACAAAAACAAAACAAAGTTGTTCAATTTTTTTACGGTATTTAATTACTGAGTTCTAGCTCGGTAATTAAGTCAGTCTACTCGACCAGAGTTAGTAGTACTAAGAACTTTTTTTAAGGATTTTATGTTTATGCCCAAGAGGTGGTTTTCACGTTCCTTTTCATTTAAGGGTCGTGAATGGTTGTATGTGGGTTAAACCTAATTACGAACTGAAGGATCATGAGACTGCTTCTGGATACCGACCAAGCCAAGGTCGTATCCTGCCTGCTTTTGGTGCTGGACCATTAAAAATGCATGTTGGATCGGTTTGTGGTCGGAGCCGGGACCGTACGACAAGCCAGATGGTTTTGATGGGCTGCTTCGAACCGGTAAAATTGATAAAACTGCAAAAATATATTTCGGCATTGGGTCAGTTTCATAGCCATGGGTGATCAATCCTGTGACCTGGGGTCTGGATCATGGATTCGAACTGTTTTTCGGGACAGTTTTCGGGCTGAGTTTGTGGCTAAATTTTTAAATGCTAAAAATGTAGACCAAATTTGCGGACTAAGTTCAGATTTTTTTAGATATGGATGGGAATGGTTATTTCATGTGTTTCAGGTGTTATCATTGGCAATTTTATCAACATAGTCAATATGGGTAAGATATGTTAATATATGTGTATTTAAATGATGAACATAATGGATGTGGAATTATATATGTTGACATGGTACTGCATTTAAGTACGATTGAAAGTAGAATGTTCATGTAAGGTGCATCATACAAGCAAATGAGAACCCGGCGGCATTAGCATTGCATATGCGTAACGGATCGCATTATGTTCTGTGGTGTAGTATGGTGTGGTCACCCATCATCATTGTTGATGAATGGGTAGTGACAGATTGATCTTACATCTAATAGATGCCCTATGCTTTAAAACATAAAAATAAATATAAATAATGTGTTTGAGTGAGCAAGAAGGGACCGTTCCCTGTGTGAAAGCTCAGAAAGATGTGTAAGAGACCCGTAGAATCTGAAAAGTTCTCATGTCTAAAGAAGATACACTGGGCCATGTTTATCACATAGACTTCTGGTCAGGTGGTGACGGATTGACGGATTGGTCGCCTATCGCACTCAGATTGCAACGGGAGCCTAGCGAGGGCTCGACATGGGTCATTGGTAAAACCAGTAACGGTTTTCACACTTGGCATATGATACAAAGGAGGAGTCAGAGTGACTCGTGATATGGGCATGATGACATTTCATGCATGACATATGACATTCATGTGACATTCGAATTTCGATGTGTGTTTTTTATGTGCTACCACGATATGCACTTTGGGATTGGGAGTAAATTTCAGAGTGTCATTCTCATCGGGCTTTGCTCACTCGCCGGGACCTCATTTCGTAATGTGTTTGACTCACAGATATGGGACCGCATGCGTGGATGAGCCTGATGGCTTTATTTTGTTTTGTTGGCTATGTATTATATTCGAGCGCGTAACATGTATACCTTTGTATAAAAGGACTCGCAAATAATCGCTGATTAAATAGTCTATCATATATTTTGTGATATTCGGGGAATTAAATACACAGAATGGGCCTGGCCATATGAGACAAATGAGTGTGATATCGAATTTCGATATCCACAAAGCTTCGCAGTCGACCGGTCGTCAATGGGACCCCTGGATGTGGGTGTCATAGCTTCGGTATCGTGAGCATACAGTACACGAGTACCTGTGGCTCGAGGGACAAGGGTTTTCGCCATGGTCATGGCGGGTGTGTCCGCATGAGCATCACAACCTCGATGTCAAGGTTTAGGTATGTGATTACCTAGGTAGTCACGGGAAAGGATTAAAACACTCGCATTTATTGTTTTTATGTGTGCTGGGTTTATAACATGTCAGTGCATTTATGCATGATTGATATATATGGAAACAAAGAACACTAGAGCTAGAGAGTTATTGATCATAGGTGTTCTGGGAACTACTATTTATTAAGTGTTGGCATCATGCATCACTAATGACTTCAGGGCACAAGAAATCTTAGACGGTGTCGACAGTGCAGATGGCTAGTCGCGAACGAGGATCGTAGAGAGAAGGCCCATAGGGCTATGGCCCACCACCGGCCGTTGGATCTACTGTGCTTTACGGAGACTATGGGAGCCACGCTGCCACTATTGTACAGCTGGTAGCCTGGTCGTGGAGGAATGAGTAACCTCCGCAGGTTTAGACATCATCCCTCCGACATTCGTGGGAGTGAGGGGACCATTAGTAGTCGACCATTTATTCGCCGATCGAGAGGGTATCGGAGGCTGTGGAGATTACTCCGCTACTACACCGGACGCAGCCTTCAGCCTAGCTGGTGAATCCTCGATATGGTGGGATTAGCGGTCATCTCTAGAAATGTGGAGGCGTATGACTAGGTAGATTTCAGAGAGCCTTTACGAAAGCAAGTTCTTCAAATGTCACGTGCATGTCAAGGCCTCGAGAGTTCCGACTTGGCGTTAGCGGGAGACATGATCAGATCGAGCCGCGGGCTGTGGTTTACCGCTAGCCCTCGCTTGGCAGATGACTATGTGGCCACGCATCTAACCAAGGTAAGGGAGATTCGAGGATGGTCCGAGATCGCCCATCAAGGGCAAGATTACGGACTTCTTACAAGATACCGGACACCATGTCGGGGACGGCCATGGTCATGAGGGTGAGATACCATGCTAAGAGCATCCAAGATGCTGCACCGGGTAAGGAAGGAGGGTCACTCTTCTTCTCGAAGTCTCGAAAGTGACGTAAAGACTTCGCTTTCGAGGATCACAGGATGTGGTCGAGGCTATCAGAGCAAGGTCAAGGTCGGGGCTATCAGGGCCAAGGCCGTGGTAGAGCACCAGCCGACAAGGCGTATGCTTTGTTTTTGCCGCTGTTGACATACGGCGAGGATTGCCCACGAGGCAAGGATCCCGTGATTGGACGCCCATTTTAGTCATCAATGTGGGATCGGATGACGATTACGCTTTGTCTCACTAAGGGTCGTGGGAACAAGTATCATGCCCGTGCCGCATTGCCACCTCGGACAGCACGCAAAGCGTAGAGGCTAAGTTGGCGGGTCGAGGTCGGTGACAGGCCCACAAGCCGGGATTGTGACCTCAACGAGCCGCCACGCCATTACCGCATCGGTGATAGCGCACGCCGATACAGCGGTACTTTCTTACTTTACGGCTGGGCGAGCGATTTGATTTTCGTGCATCTCATTCATTCATCGGCCGCATTGCGGTGTGAAAGAACTCGCTTGCAGGTCAGACCTCGAAAGCCATCGCGATGTGAGTTCTCCCCTTAGGGACTAGGGTGAGGGTTGATCGATAGTGTCGGGATTTCAGAGCTAGAGATCTCGTGGATTCACCACTGCGGACCTTCGAAGGCGGACATGTCGCAGTTTGGTCATTATCGCATGGATCAATGACCGCGACATCGAGTCTTCATTGGATCGGTGGATCGTAGGAGTGGTTACCGCTTCTCACACACAGATGGTCGCTGTGTTAGGTTCCGTAAGGATAAGCATGATGACCCCGCATGCTGTACTACCTAAGGTGGCACGGACAGTTGATGGGTTGGGTAGCAAGCCTTACCCTAAAGGACGAGGATGAGATGATCTAGCTCCACTTCCGGGTGGCTCAGAGTTGATGGTGGATGTTTTTCCTGATTTAGCACCCGGATTACCTCCAAAATGTGTGGATGTAGACTTGTTATTGAGTTACACCTTGGTATGTCGCCCATTTCTATGACGCCACATAGGATGGCGCCAGTCGAGTTATAGGAACTCACAATCCGTGACAGGATTTATCGACGTGGGTTTCATTAACGAAAGACTCACCGGGGGCGCCTCCAGTTTCTATTTGCGAAAAAGATAAGACCCTTCGGCCTGTATCGACTCACCACGCTGAAACGGTTGGCCGATCAAGAATCGTAGATTCATTATCGAGGATTGATGGATTTATTTGATCGTACCGAGAGGGGCGTTGTGTATATTCTAAGATGTATCTCCATACCTGGCTATCATCGCTGAGAGTTAGGAGGCAGATCCCAAGACAACGTTTATGACGCAAGGGTATTTTAAGTTTACGTAATGCCTTTCTCTGATTGAGGAATGTGCCAACCAGACCATGGATCTCATGCAAGGCGTATTCTTAACCCTATTCGATTAGTTTGTTGCGGGTCTTTATTGACAACATCTTCGATATACTCCAAATTTCAAGGAGGAGCATCAAAATCATTTGATTGCTCTCCAGAACCTCGTGATCATCGGGCCAGGCGCCAAGTACAAGAAGTGTGAGTTTGGCTACTGAGGTGAAATTTTTAGACACGTAGTGTTAGTTTCGTGTGTCACACCCTAAGAAGTAGTTTCTTCGAACTCGCCTTCGAGGATAATGAAGCCTCGATCAAGTGTGGTATTACCAGATGTCTGGGAGGACTTCTCTCGATTAGCCGCGCCTATGACTAGATCATCAATTTAAGGAGGCCAGCATGAGTCGAATGACTCGTGAGTAGGCATTCCAGAGTTAAAAAGGAGGCTTACATCAGCTCCTATTCGAGAACTAAAAGGGGACACGGGTAATAATGCGTGATATCAGGATGTCAAGGATCCGACCGATGTGTTCTGATGCAATCCAGGAGAGTGGTAGCTTATGGTTCATGACAATTAGAGAACCACGAGCAGAATTACCCTACGCATGACATGGATTTGGAAACTATAGTCTTCGCTACGGCGCCACTATTTATATAGAGTAATTGAGGTACTTCTGAATTCACAAAAGTCCAAGTATACTTTACTACGGACCTAATATGAGACAAGACAAATGGATGAAATTATCCGAGGATTATGACTTACTTGTGGTGGAACCATCCCGGTATGAAAATATGGTGGTCGGGATGCACTCACCAAAGTCACGGAGTACTAGCTAAGATGTGGCTCTAGAGTGGTTGATGCTCGAAAATCGTGGGGCGCTTCCGCTTGATCGTACGCTAATCGAACCTCAAGATGTTTTGGGAGTTTAGTGGTTATGCCTTCCCTATTGAGTAGAGTGATTGAGTCCCAAGGGCAGGACACTGAGATAGTGTCTATCAGTGGGACTGTACGCCTTAAGACGAAAGTGTATAGCTAACCAAACAAATTGTAGGTGGTAAGACAACCTCAAGTAGTATATGATTATCAAAGGTACGAAGGGTGTGGTGGGTCATTTCCTATATTTTTGTCCATTCTGCTCCACCGTGGTTCATCCCCACCATGAATATGTCTCGCCTACTGACACGCATTTACTTCAGCCGAGTTACACGGGTCTTTCTACGTGACCGATGCGTGTTCGCTCGTTCAGGATCTAATGGCGCTCAGGATTCGCTCTTTGCATAAATACTTTCCCAAATCACGTGGATAAGAAATAAACCAAATCACTGCGATGATGCAATAAAGAAGAACACGTAAACCGTATGTAATGATCAAGAATTGAGAATAACTAAAGATTGTAAAATTGATCCAAAGTACTATCTATGGCATGGTTATCAATATCAACACTAAACTTCTCCCTAAGCAACAAGACCAAAATTGACGCACAATGGGGCGAGTGTGTAAAATTAATGGGAAACACAACCTATGCGGCGCACGCTGCCGAGTCGATGTAGTGTAGTTGTTAAATGGGGCGTCGTTCCCCAAAGAGCAGCTATGTTGGACTACCGCCTAATGACTTCGATAATATTTGGATCTAATCCTAAAGCGAATTGTGACTAAATTACTTGAAATAATAAAAACCTAAAATTGAATGTATTGAATTATATTGATGATGAGAAACCTGTGGTTTTACCGTTTCTACCACTCGATGGATGTCAATTCACTCAAGGACTTATCAAAGATTTATATGAGTTCAGGTTTCCTGGTCGATCTTTCTTACAAGATATTTCTCGAGATTTGCTCATTCCCGCCGCTGGGATGTATTACCCCGCCCCAACCCCTGACTCCAAAACGCCTAAATGTGCAAATCCTAGTGCCACACTCACAGTCTGAAATATCTCTATTCTTTGACTACCAAAGTGTTGCTTTAACCATGTCCCTGGAAATTATCTTCTCTCTCATCTCAAACTTCCAGCTTAGCATGCCAGTTGGCCGTGACAACAACATGTAATTAAACCCATAATTAAAGCAAAACATATGAACTCATATTAACATTCAAATAAGTCAAAACTAAAATCAATCCATCAAACCGGTGGTTAGGATTGGCAAAACCCAGAGAAAAGAATTAGTTCACCATATTATTCACTACAGATTGAAGACCAATCAGAAGTGGGTTGAAGGAAATACTACGTAAAACTGCCTTCGCACTTCTCACTTTGTATCTCCTTTTTCCAATCCACCCCTTTTGCTTCGAAATTAATCCCTTTTTATACCTTGAGAAGCGGGCCCATCAATGGCCAGAAAGCTAGGGTTTTTTCAAGTTCCCGTAATGGAAAGAGAACCTCACTTCACCACGGCGAAGGTGGCTTTGCAACGGCGAACCCGAGGCCTTTGATTTCAAGCTTCACCGCCGCGGCGGCAGTCTTGTATGGGCAGCGCTTGCCGCCACGGCGGTTCTTTCACACGGCTAGCGTTTCACCGCGACGGTGGGGTCTTCGCACGCGAACCCGCAACCCTTTGCGGATGTCGCTTTTCGTTATTTCTTCATGCTCTATTTTTCTTCTTTAGCTGCCCTTTGATTCCAACATCGCCATATTCTATTATGTAATAATATAATATGAGGGATTAGCGTAATATTAATGAAAAGACTGGTGAATTCGCATTTTTAGCTATAAAGAAAACACGAGAATTTGAATCGAATGCACGCATGATTCATCCCGATCAGCGATGTAGTAACAAAAGACAGCATGTCGAGACAGGAAATGGAAAGAAGCCAAGATCAAGCCATGTCAACATAATGAAAGAACAGAAGGAAGAATCTATAATGTAGTTTACTCTATCGCGACACTAACTTTGCAACATGAGAAGCTAGTTAAGATATGTGCTATATTGAAGAAGAAGTCACAAAGGATAAGAAAAATTTATGTCACGACAAATGACGCTTTTTTACTTGTTGACCGCTTGGCCAGAACAGTGAACTCCAACGTTGTAAACATACTTCAAGCCGAGGACATAAGTCATGTCGACATGGATCTTAATGTCACAACATAGAACAGCCAATTGTAGAGAAATGAGGTCACGACACAACTTCTAGGTCGCGATAGAGGTTTCAACACAAATGCAAAGAAGTTCGGCCACGACATACAAACTGGTCATGATGAGGTTTTAACAAAAATGCAAAGAAGTAATGTCGCGACATAACAAACTGGGTCGAGCACAAGTAAGTCGGGGAACACGTAAGAGTAATCAAGCGCAACAACAACAACAAATATTGACACACAGTCATATCGCACATCGTAACAAAAGCCGCAACAAGAAGTCAAGCTTCAGAGCAATGCTTCGCCACGATAATTTCGGTCACGACAGAATGTAGATACTGTAAGACCACTTTGCAACATAACCTCGAACGTAGATCTGCTGCAAATACGAAACTGTCGCAACACCAACTTCGCGTAGTTGCACGAAACTGTTGTGACATGGTTATTCGATGTTACGGCATAACTGCTTTAGGAATACAGTATTGTCGCGGACAAAGGAAACTCGCCGCTTACGTAGTTACGCCAAATAAGAAGATCTGTCGCAACAACAATACGTTGTCACAACTAAAGCAAGAAGGAGCGCTTAATACCTTCAAGTCACCATGCACGACGTGATACCTGTAACAAGGACCTACAACAAAAGAACAAAACCCTATCACGACACAACTTCTAGGTCGCGACAGAGAAGGAAAATCTAGGCCAAAATTTTAAGGATTCACACATAGCCTCGCTTGTACTAAAACTTAGGCTCTATAAATAGAAACGATCGCCGAAAGTGCGCACCGCTAAGATTGAACGAACCGAGTACTGAGCCGAGGACTCTTTGTATTATATTTTTCTTTTCTTTTCTTTTCTTTTTATTTTTTCTTTCAGAGATTGTTAGCGGGATTTTTGATTCAGATACCGGATATGTAAAGAATAATTTGTTCAGAAGTTTTGAAGTTGAAATTAAATGCTGAAATTCATTTACGATTACTGTTTGAATTCAATGAACTCCAAACAAAAGTTGGAAATCATTTCTTCAGTTGATTGCATGTACAGTGGAATTTTCCTGATCACTATTTCAGTGTACACTGTAATCCAGTTTTTGAGAACACAACTTCCTTTGGGAAAGATCTGATGTTAGTTATGGTCTTTTCTGCACAATGAGAAGAAAATTTCCCGAGTTGAATGTTGAATTTAATTGAATGGTGTTGTTCTTGAAATCAATTGTTCCCATTTTAGTAGCCGATACCCATGAAAGGACTATTGTCCGCTCGATTTCTAAGAGGCCCGAAAGTGACAATGATGGAGATTCATGAGAGCATGATCAAGCATTAGGCATGCTGTATTTAATATTGACGAACTAATTTAGCTCGAAAGGTTAGCTTCATAAATCCTCAATTTGCTCATTTCGGAGGTTAGTTCGATATATCAATTTAATCAATTGGGCATCTCTTTTCGGTTCGAGGAATGATCTTAATCCCGTGTTAGCTAAGAGCTAATCAAGGAAAGGGAAAACTCTTTCAGATTTTTTTAAGTGGACGTAGACACCATTCATTTGTAGGAAATCTAGCAAATTGCCCTGTCTGGGAAGCACCTCTACCATAAGAAACGGGTATGAAGTATCGAAAGAAAATACCCCAGATCTTATAGAATTCTAATTACAAGCATCGACAAATCATGTCTCAGAATGAACATGAATTTTTAATCATGAAATGATGGTTAGATGGAGGAATCTAAACTATACTACTCGCTTTCGACAAATTCAGATTCCAACTCAAGAGAAAATTGAATTAGATTATGATGCAGGAATTGATAATTTCACAACAATGAAATCCCAAGGTTACTTCAAAGAATAATCCGCCCGGGGCCAGCTTTATATTTGGGGATTTAATTTTTTCCTTAATTTTTAAATGATTCCAATTATTAAAATTTTTATAGGTTACTAAATCTACTAAATGAAGTTCAAATAGCATGTAACTGAGGTTAGGTTGTTGAAGTAAATTTTTCAATCTCATGTGGGAACAATATCTCGACTTATAGATCCACTTATTACTGAAATGACCAGGCACTTAGCTTTTAAGACCAAACTAAAATCTTTAAATGAGTTCAATGACAAACAATTTTTCTATAAGTATACAAGTTATATTCGTTAGTGTTTTAAAATAGCTATCGAGAACTTTAGTTAGTCTTGCAACTGTTGGAAATTTGTCAACAAGTTGTGCCATCGATGATAATATTCGTGAAAGTGTCAAAATTTCCGTGACATACAATTAGGTCTTAATAAGCCAGTCTGGGCTGTCGTGATAGATAGAATTTAAAAGCAATATTTTGACAAAAGAGAGAAATGCTATAGAAATTTTTCTTTGTTTTACATAAATTCTCGTAAAATCATCAAAATCATGAACGCAATACGAATAAGCTATTTGATTTGTTCGGGAAGCCTAATGAATATATAATTTTGGGCCACCACTACTCTATTTGATTTCGTTGTGTTTCCATTTTCGTAAAGGTATTAAATTCACGTAAAATCATAAGCAAAATTGTCGCCTAGATACGTAATTGAGAGAACCTCAAAAATATGAAAAGCTACCACACAAGATATGTACGGGTTAATCAAATAGAAAGATTTCAAACTATTCCAAAAGAAGAAGAAGCAGAGAGACCATAGAGGCCTAACATAATGGCGGATTTTGGATGCCCATCATCCAAGAAGAATATTCTGCTGTGAGATAACCCCCTATTGAAGCAAACAATTTTGAGCTAAAGCCGCTGATTAACGCGTACAGCATCTAGCTTCATCAAGCCACTCTTCAAAAGATCCAAATGAGCATCCTGGGGAGATTTATGACGACAAAGACTGAAACTAAATGGAGTAAGACCCCGATGTAACCGTTTCAACCTTCCCATTCTCATTAAGAGATGCGGCGCCCACATGGTTTGACTCGTAAGCAAGGGGGGACTGCACTGGAAGAATCCAGCGGAGGCATTCATGAGCATATTTTTCCCTCCAGCTCTCACTACTGAGAGAAGAGGAGAAATCACTGTGTTTAAGCAAGGGAAGGATGAGAGTCTCTACACTGCATTGGAGAGGTTCAAGAGATTGTTGAAGAGGTGCCCTATGCATGGGATAGATCTGACAACTCAAATGGACATTTTCTACCATGCCATGAATTATACCTCCAAGGGTATAATTGATGTATCATGTTGTGGAGGTTTTAAGAGAAGAAGTGCAGAGGAGGCAAGGCAAGTTATTGAAGACCTTACCAATGCAACTACAAGACTCCATCTAAATCTTTAGGGAGCAAGAGTAGATGAGGGGAAATGGTCCTGATTGGATCGATGTGGAACTGAACTATGAGAAGCCAAGCTTGATGCAATAATGAACAAGCTGAGTAGCAATAAGAAAAGGATGCACACTGCACATGAAGTTGGAGCAGTGAGAGAAGGAAGGAGAAACAGTGGTAAGGGGTATGAGGAAGAAGAGCCCTACCAGGTTGAGGAGGCACAGTACCTGTAACGCCCCAAAAATACCCTAGAATTTTTATAATAATTTTATTATATATTCCAGGTATGAATTGAGCCAAACTCGCTCTTCCGAAAATCAAATCGACAAATCAGAAATGTAATTGAGTGTGAGCATATGATTTAATATTATATGCTAGAAATGAGAAATTGAGTGGAACCCGCATTAAACCTGGCTTAAAAGGGCAAACGTGGGAAAAATTGTAAAATGAGGACCTAAGGGTCAATTGTTATAAAGAATAAATGTCTAAGTGAATTGATAAAATGGATGGCCACAAAGTGGAATAATAGGAGATTTAAATGAAATAATGGGTTTTGAGCCAAACATGACTTTAAGAGAATAAATGAATTAAAGACCAAGAAGGATAAAATGAGGAATAAGAATGAGTATGTAGGCCAAACATGGCCTTACACTTAAATGGGTTAAAGGCCAAACAAGGCCTTATGGATTTAAGGAATATAAAGGCCAAAAATGTGGTCTTAAGGCTCATTATATGAGCAATCTCGTTTTTGAGAACAAGCAGAGAGAAAAGTGGGGAAAAGCTAGTGGCTTGGCAAGAGATCAAGTTTCGTCGTTTTGTTTCCCATTTCTTGCTCCTAAGAGACCAAGCAACATACAAGAAGAGATTTGAAGAAGTTCTAGGGACGGGTGATGATCGCCTAACCTAGGACCGAGATCGAAGAGAAGGAAGCTAGATTCGACACTGCTTGTTTCCTTCCGACTCTATTCTTATTTCAAGTATTTTGGTAGTTTACCAAGTAAAAAATGAAATGAGTACATGAATGAGTATATGAAATGAGTACTTGAATGAGAGAAGGAAATGAGTACATAGATTGAAAGTATATCTTTTTGAAAATATAATACGAAAGAGAAAATGGAATTGAAATGTGATATTTGAAAACCGAATGAATGGGAATGATAAATCGAATTGTAAACGAATCGGTCAATTCCTGACATCTTGAATTGAATGATATACCGAATGAACCGCCTGACAGGATGCACCAATCGACATCCGTCACAAAGGCACCCTCGGAATCGGGTCTAATGTCACACTCGGGCGGATGCACCAATCGGCATCTCATTATGATGGCGTATGGCATTTAAGTGATACCATGTCGAGGTGCACCAAACCCAAGATCCGCTGCGATGGGATCGAATTTTTAAATGTGTAAGCACATTATCGGTCGATGATAAGGACGGATTCATCAAACTAACTGGCTATAAATGTGAATTCGAATAGTCAAAGTGAAATAACTAACATCGATGAGCGAAAAGGGATTTGCGTATATGCTTAAATCTCATAAATTGAATTGTGAATTGAATTATTGCATTGAAAATGCATGTTAGATATGATAAATGATTTGTAAATGAAAGCCCACAGAAAATGAATAGCATGAGTATATGTTGATATAATAGGCATGGTTTGATGTTAAATGTATGTCAAGTTAAAATCAAGTCAAATAACCGTATAGAACCATCAGCATGAAAATGCTGCATGAGGTTTTTATCTATGCTGTGAGCTGCAGACAGTAGGAAGACAAGACGTGGAAGCGCAGAGTCTTAAAGCGAAGCTGCGCGTATAAGTACATACCCCGCCATGGTATATCATTTCTTTGAACATGGAAAATTTTTTTAGAACAAATAGTTGAACTCTTAAGAAATGTTTTGTTTTGTATATCATTTGAAAGAATTAAACAAGCGTTTCCCGGTTTCGGTTCAACTCGCTAATCTGCCGCCCTGCTCTGGGTCACACAAGCATCTAAATGCAAACAAGAGTTATACTTTTAAGCTCAACCCCAACCTGCCTACACACTACAGTCCAGCACTAAGAAACCATGAAATCTTTTCATATGGTGGAAAAGCACAACAGGGAACCAGATATGAAAAGAACCACCATCAGGCTTATACTTAGCCTAGGTTTCAACAGCAGCAACAACAGCAATAGCAGAGGGAAAGCAGAAAGGGTATTATCGATCGTAAAAGACCTTGAAGATCGAGTGTTTAATTTTATGTCAGATAACAAAAGGATTTTGAATTTTCATGAGAAAAATTTTTCTGACTTTGAAAATTTCCAAGTAAACACAACAATATTTCAAGCAAACACCAATACTTCTTTGAAGAATCTAGAAATGCAGATTGGACAACTGGCTCAAGCTATACGAGAAAGCCCAGACTATATGGCGTTGAATTCAGAAGTGGCAAAGAGTTAGATGAAAGCGAGAGTAGAGTTAAGAATACTATGAAGAGAAACAAGATTGGCAGTTAACATGAGCGCATTGTCTGTGGTTACAGAGAAGGAAAAGTCGCATAATTGCATCCTAAGCAGCTGTGGAAGAAAGGAAGGAGAAGGATTATACAGCCCATTCCCCTCAAAGGCCGTGAAGAAAAATCGGAGTGAAAGGCAGCTTTCTAAATTCTTAAACATGTTTAAGAAGATAGAGATCAACATTCCCTTCTCATAAGCATTAACTCAAATGTCTCATTATGCAAAATTCATGAAAGATCTGTTGAGCAAAAAGAGAAAGTTTACTGAGGAAGGGATAGTGAGCCTAAATGCAACCTCGCAAAGGTAGTAATCTCGGTCTATACCGTAAATTACAGGATCCGTGCAAGCCTTTCACCTGCACCTTGCATGATTGGGAATGCTGACATGGGAAAAGCACTATGTGATTTTGGAGCCAACATTAAATTGATGCCCCTGTCTGTTGCTAAAAGAATAAGTTTGGGGGAGCTTACTCCCACAACAATGACCCTGCAGATGACAGACAAAACATTGGCTCATCCTGAGGGTATCCTTGAAGCATGTGCTACCAAGGTGGGAAAATTTGTTTTTCCAGTGGACTTCGTAGTCATAAATATAGAGGAAGACAAACAAGTCCCACTGCTGTTAGGAAGATCCTTCTTAGCAATGTGGAGTGAAGATGATTGATGTGAAAAGGAGACCCGACTCTCGAATGAATGAAGCAATGCATTTCAATCTCAATGATAGCCTGAAACAACCAAAACTTAGAAGTGCTAATTGTGAATCAGAAAAAAATTCTATCGGGCTATGAACTCCACCACTTATTGTAATTTTCAGAATTCAATGAATGATAATGAGATGAATTTCTAGTATCTGAGCATCTTGAAGTTGAATTTCTGAACTCCAATTTAAAACAAAAAGATTCAGTATTCAATGTTAGAGAGAATAGTGTAGAAAAATCCAGTAGTTATGAAGAAGAAGTGGTTGAAGAAAACAAAAGTTCAGAAGGTTTAATACTAAAGGAATTGCCTGAACACTTAAAATATGCCTTCTTACAACTAGAAAAAGGAAAGCAAGACCTTACTAGATTAACTAAGTCAAACTCGTTGGAGACTCTCAAAATATAATGAAGCAATAACTTACCATGTATGATTTGAAAGGAAATACCACTCAGATGCACAAGATCCTGTTGAAGGAGAATGCTACAACTTCTATAGAGAATTGAAGAAGGCTGAATCCAATAGTGAAAGAAGTAGTCAGAAAAGAAGTACTGAAATGTCTAAATACAGGCTTTATAAATGCAATTTCAGGCGCCTCAGTGAGCCCAAGATAATGTGGGTTCTAAGAATGAGGATTCACCTGTGATAAGAAATGAGAAGAATGAATTGATTCCTAAGCAAGAACTCGCGGATGGGGATGCAGAGTGTGCATAGACTATAGGAAACTAAACATCAAGTACGTAAAGGACCATTATCCTCTACCTTTCATTAACCAAATGTCGACAAAGTTAGCAAGGCACTCCATTATCGGGGTTGATGGATATTTTGGTTATAACCAGATTGCAATAATCAACATTTACATGTCCTTATGGTACCTTTGCCTTTAGAAGGATGCCATTTGGATTATGTAATGCTCCTGCCACTTTTCAAAGATGTATGATGTCTATATTTTCTCGACTGGTGCAAGAGGCGATGAATATTTAGCTGATGACTTCGCCTATGGATCCAGTTTTCAAGATCAAGCTCGAGAAACTTAGAAACAAGATTGTGAGGTGCTAAGACAAAAATCTAGCTTTAAATTGGGAAAAATGCCATTTCATGGTAACTGAAGGTATTGTCTTGGGCACAAGATTCTGCTGTTGGATTAGAAGTACACCAAGAAAAGATTGTTGTTATAAAAACTCTCATACCACCTACAACAGTGAAGGGCATAAGAAGCTTCCTAGGACATGCTGGATTTTACAGAAGATTCATTAAGGATTCTTCAAAAATCTCCAAACCATTGTGCAGACTGTTGGAAAAAGATGCAAAATTTGATTTTGCTGAATCATTTAGATCTGCTTTTGAGGAAATTAAATCCGATAGTATCACTTCCATCATAACACCAGACTGGAGCAATGAATTTGAAATTATGTGTGATGATGGTGATTATGCAATGGGAGATGTATTGGGACAGAGAACTGAAAAGATCTTCAAGGCCATATACTATGCCAACAAAACATTCAATGAGGCACAAGAAAACTACTCCACCATAGAAGAGAGATGCAGGCAATGGTCTTTGCATGTGAAAAATTCAAACCTTATATATTTGGGTCCCATACGATACACACCGAACAGCCGCAATTAAATATTTAATGGAAAAAGGACGCAGCCGAGATTGATCGATGGGTGCTACTAATCCAAGAGTTTGATGAAATCAAAGACAAGAAGGGTAAGTGACAATGTGACAAAGCAGATCACTCTGCCTAGATCGAGAGAACCATCGAATAGAAAAGCGGCGTAAATAGCGTAAATTTTTCCCGATGAATGTACCTATCGATGTTGTCGCATAAACACCCTAGATGTCGATATTGTCAATTACTTAACCTCAGGAATTATGCCATGTGAATTCACACCAACAAAGAGGAAATTGAGAACATATTGCATTATATATATGGGATGACCCAATTATTGCATGTAAGAGGGGCAGACATGATCATAAGAAGATGCGTCCTGCAAAACGTATCAAGGTGGTATTATGGAAAACGCCATGCATCACCATATGGAGGATTGACTTTGGTGTGAGACAAGACAATCTTAAAATTCTCCAATCAGATTTTATCGGGCTCATTCTATTCAAAGACTATTTTGAATGGGTAAAACATTGTGATGCTTGTTACAGAATGGGCAACATAAGAAGAAGAAATGAAATGCCCCTACAGGGAATTTTGGTGGTGCAGATTTTTTATGTATGGGGAATAGACTTTATGGGACCTTTTCCATCATTATTTGGCAATACATACATTCTCCTAGTCGCGGGATGGTGTATCAAAATGGATGGAGGCAACAGCTTGTCCTTAATAAACGATGCCACCACAGCTTGTCGGGTTTATACAAAGAAACATTTCGAAAGCGCATCGTGGCACCTGCACAATCATCGTTGATGAGGGAAACCATTTGTAGATAAAGTATTTGCAAACTAATGAGCATATATAGAAATCAAACATATGATGATCGCTTATCACCTCAATCAAATGGGCAATAAATAAATAGGGAGATAAAGAAAATTTAGAGAAGATAGTAAATGCAGCGTAAATGGTCTGAATACAGCTGTATTTGATGCACTCGGCTTATAGAACTGCACAAACTCCCATCAGAACGTCCCCATACATAATTGTATATGGAAAACCTTGGCTATCTCCCTTGGGGACTGGAATACAAAGCTAAGTGTGGGCCATCAAGAAATTGAACTAGATTTCCAAGTTGCCAAGGAAAAGAGACTACTCCAAAATGAATGAACCGAAGAATTTGAGAAATGAATCCTATGACAATGCCAGAATCTTCAAAGAAAAGACCAAGAGGCGGTATGATCAGAAAATTCTAAGGAGGGAGTTCAAGGCAGGAGAACAAGTCATGCTCAAGCTCTTTCCAGGGAAACTGAAATCAAGATGGAGTGGTCCATATACAATGTTATCAAGTACACCCTTGGGAGCAGTAACACTAAAGACTGAATCTGGAAATGAATTCAAAGTAAACGGTCAGAGGTTAAAGCATTATCTTAGAGGAAGCATACAGGAAGTAGATCCCGAATTTGAAAAGAGAAAATGATCTGAAAATGAAGACACTCGCACTGTGTCTAGCTAAGGACATTAAATCGAAAGCAAAATTTTCTCGGGGAGGCAACCCAAGCTGAATTTTTTTTATTATTTTCCTTATTTGCTTAGATTGATGTTGGTTATTTTTTTTTTTGTGATTTTGGATTATAAAATTTTGATTTGGTTAGAAGTTTTTGGAAGCTTGGTAATTAGCTAAATTTTTTCTATGGACAGAAGAATGAACTAGAATTAGATTTTATCAGAAACACCCCCGCCTCAAGTCGACCAGGAAAAAATGACTACTAGTGGGAGTATTTCATTCCTAAACTCATTTGTACAATGATACATATCTAAGTTTAAAGGAGTTTGCTGCCAATTACTTGAATACTATGTTGATGTGTTTTAATGAGATAGTTGTTTAAGATTGAATTGATGATTTTCATTGCTAGATAAGTGTCTACACAATGTTTGAATTGAAAATTTTGGATCGAAATGTGGCAATTAACTAATTGGAAGGCGCTTTAAGTTGCAAAGTAATTAAACAAATTCGGTTGTGACAAAATAACTGCATGACACCATATTATAAGTGACGAAAAGGGTCATCGCGAACAAGGAATTGATTGATTAGGACAATTTATAAGAAAATTAGGTCGCGACATTAAAAGTTCAGTCACGACAGAACTCGCTGAAATATGATGTTGTGACCCTGTTTTTCCTGTTGCGACAAAAAAATTTTCAAACTAAAGTAAATGGCAACAGAAACAGTGTCACGACTACCTTCAAACACCGTCGCGACCCACTTTTCGGTTTGCAGAACCAATCTCTGTCGCGACAAGAAAATTCTTGTCGCGACCCAGATTGTAACATGTAGACATGTATTGGGTCCAATGACATGTGCCACAAAAAAAATTTCTACTGTCAAGACGAGTCATTGTTGCGACAAACCTAAAGTGTGTGTGTGTCGCTATTACGAAATTTAAAGAATGGGGTGAAAATTTTCAATTTTTTTGGGTCACACAATAAATTCCACAAGTGAATTCAAAAGATATTGTTGTGACCTAATCATTAATTGTCATGACCCACGAAGAGAAACATTCATTTATTGAGCCATAAATTGAAGAAGTTCTCCAAAACTAAAACCACCTTCCCATCGCCCCATCACTACACTCTCACCAAAAATCTCACATTCTCTCTTCACTTCTAAAACCCTGGGATCGTGAGACCTTAACCTAAATACAGGACTTACTAATATGCATCCCGCACCTAGTCCCAAATCTCAATGAGTCGATGGAATAGTACACAACTTGGAAGAGGAGGTTAACGAACCCGCATCAAGACAAACTAGTGCAGCGCAACCTAAGTGCAAAGGAGGCCGTAACCCTCGCTTCAAAAAAGAAAAAAAAAGGCAGAAAAGAGCCGAAAAAAGGCGCTTACAAGCTGATGGAAGTAGAAGACAACGAAGCTTTCATTTCAGATGAAGCCTACTTCTTCTGGGGAAAGAACCTAAGCGACAAAGGGTTTATTGGAGAAACGAGATTCAATATGTTCATCTCATCGCTTGCCAAGATAAACTAAAAAGCCAGCTGAGGTTGTTTCCAGCTACTACAAACCACCCGGGCTCGGGCCGCAGCCGTCGTGGAGTTCTATTCCAATATGATAGTTGGGCGAGGGAGTTCTAGTCTACGCGAGGAGTATGGGTCATCCCCATGGGTCATGAGTAATCAATGAGGTTCTACAAACCAAAGACCCCAAGAATGGGTATAAGTTCAAAAGACTACTTGGAGAACCCAATCATGACAAGATTGTCAACTTCCTAACGGGAGGAAAAGGGAAATGGAACTCAACAAGGAAAATTCCTCATGAATCCATCCACAGGGGATCCCTAAATGCAAGAAGCCAAGTCCGGCTTTATTTTATCACTTCGTTATTATTCCCACTAAGCACTTACATAATAAGGAGAATGAAGTCATTCTCTCAGATGCTCTACTAAAGGGATACAAGCTCGGTTAATGGGAAGATTATTGAAACATCTATCAAAACCTTCCACAAGATCGCGGCGGGATGATCTCCATCCAAAGAACTATCACCGACTCGTGTTCCGGGTCGAGAGAGTGAATATGGGCAAAGGAGAGAACTGTCCAGGTTGTTTCCCCTCCTGACACTGAGCCAAGAGTGATCAAGGGACCAAAGAGAAGAAAATGAAGGAGATGGAAATTATGGGAAGTAGCAGCGAGCTCCCAAGGAAGCAAGAAGATGAACCAAAGAGTAATGAACTTAATCCCAATTTGGGAGCCAACCGCCATAAGAGGGGACGTAAATGCAGAACATAGAGTCCACGATAAATTCTCCTCCGGCAAGGGAAACTTTTCGAACTAAATAGAATGCTCAAGGAGCAATGAACAGAGATAATGAACATGCTAGTGTAAATAAAGAAAGAAATGGAGGAGAGAGAGAAAATGGAGCAAATAACACAGATTAAAGAAGAATTCGTCGAATTCAAAAGGAGAGAGCAAAAGATGGGAACAATTACTGCTGTAGAGATGAAGAGGGAAGGAAGAAATGGAGAGGAGAGAAAGATATTAGTGTTAGATTCAAGATAAATACCTTACAATGAACAACTAAAAGGGATGTAGATTGTCGACCTTTGGGAGAAAACAAGAAAAGATGAAAGAAGCCACACCCTGGTCCTAATTCGAATGGTGGATCCGACCGAGTTCGAGGTGCGAGACTATATACCGACTCTTTACCTTCTTAGAGTCGAACTTAGAAGAGGGTGAGTACAAACAATTCTTGTAATAACAAAATCATTTACATATACAAAAGATCCACAGACCGGAGCGGTGTCCATCAAAATTCATACACATATATCGAGTCCCATTTACATATACAAAAACTGTACTTTTTACATTTACAATCAGAGCACACTGTGATGAACCCCTACTAGTGTGTTGGCCCATCCCAGATGCGCAAGATCGCAGATGTCCTCTCAGACCTACACCCATTAAAAACCCGTGCTAAGATTTTTACGCTTAAATGGGAAAACGATCTTATAACTTATACCGGTACACATGCATTTATACCGAATCATAATAAACATATACAAGAATGTATTAACAAAATCTTCATGAATTCATATAACACATTTACCTTACATAATTATCCTTATAACTAACTTATGCTTGTTCTCGCATCTCTCGTATACTCGTACTGAACTTATACTTATAAAGAAATTATATTTCTTTACTCGCATTCACACTTACGGAAGACTTATCTATTCGATCTCCCATGTCACATACTTATACTCTATCTCCCCGTAGGACACATACTTATACTTATCTCCCTCGTAGGAGTTGGGCAGAGTTTAGACTCCATCGAGGTACCAGAGGGTACTACAACTTATACTCTTGTACTTCAGATCTTATACTATATCACAGAGCATATCCTTTGTCTTAATGGATTATACTTGTATTACGGAGCTTATACTTGTCTTACTGATCTTATACTTGTATTACGGAGCATATACTTATCTTACAGATCTTATACTTGTATTACTGAGTTTACGCCAGATTTCTAGATCTTATTTCAGATTTGGATCTTTATACATGTATTACTGAGCTATGCTTGTATTTCTGGATCTTATTCTCAGATTTAGGATCTTATACTTGTATTACTTGGGAGCTTATGCTTGTATTTCGATCTTATTCTTGTATTTAGGATCTATACTTGTATTAAGGAGCTTATGCTTGTATTTTATCTTTATTCTTGTATTTCGGATCTTATACTTGTATTACTTGAGCTTATGGTTTATTTCGAATCTTATTCTCGTATTGATCTATATCAGACATAGAGGTTCCGTATTATGAGACTTAGTCTTATAGTACGTAACTTATACTTAGATTATTCGATAATTTTAAGTACCCATAGGTACTACAGATTTTTTCAGACAAAAGTACCGTAGGTACTCATTTAATCCTTACAACTGTATCAGATCTTATACTCATACCTCAAATACTCTTCTCGAATCATTTTCTTTCTTTTTCTTTTTCATGTTTTCAACAGGATTTCACATATGGTTATAGAAGTCGACATTCACGATGCATTCGGGGCTTGTCGAACTCGTCTCCGGTTTGTCATTCAAGAGCAATGTGATCTCAATATTCAATATTGCAATCTCACATATTACTAGTTTATTATCTGCGACAGATTCGGGCCATTAACTCGCCCTGCTATTATTCCAAGAAGAATGTGATCTCACATTCAATATTGCAATCTCACATATTACTATAGATGTCGACATTCACGACAAATTCAATTGTTGAATCCTGTCCTGTTTTTCATTCAGTAGCAATGTGATTTTGCATGGAACATATCAAAACGCGTGTCTGCCACATACAGGCGTCGTAGATTTCACAGAGCGCTAAAGCACCGATCGAACGTGTACCACTCATTCAGCGTATTTCTATATCATTCGCACTTCGATTATATGTGATAATAATCATATATAACTTAACCATTATGTGTTCATGACATATTGCCTTCATGTTTATGTTCATGTTTCAGTCAAGTTATTTCATATCATATTCATGTTTCATGAACACATCTATACATATTGTATTTCCTATACTTTTCTTGTTTCATGCCTATTACATATGGCATTTCATATACTTGTACAGTATGATGCCTATGTATTCATACATCATTCATGTATTCTTGTTCCTCTATGAATCTACTTTACTTAGAAATTGGAATCATTCCAATTGAATTATCCAAATTCAAGTTATGACATTTTCATGCCAAACTAGTCAGTTTATCCAGATTACACTAGGAACAGTCTGTAATACCCATTTTTAGGGGTCTTAACTCCATATCTGACACTGGTTCTTTGTATTCCTTTGAAGCTAAGGTGCTAAGGGTTCTTCTCCAACTGGAATCACCCAAATCGGAGCACCGAAACTCAAGATATGTCCTAAACAACCCGCATCACTTAAGGATCAAATCATAAATCGCTCAACATACCCCATATCGAGTGAATTTTCTGACAACAGAGTCGACTCAAGGTACTCATTTGTGTGTTTTCTTGAAGTCTAGTTTAACTACCCACTTGAATTACTCAATTAGGATAATAATGACCAAGCGCGGTCAAAATACACACCGGTCTTAATAGAGCAATGGTGTTGGGCATTCTGCACGGCATCGCTGATGTAACACTTTACGGTAACCGGGTACCACCGAAATTTCGTAAAGGTGGTTTTTCTCCCTTTTTCCATATTTTGCTACCCAAATCAACTCAATAATCAATATACACATCAAAACCACTCCATATTCACCTTGTAACCTCTATTCTACTCAAATCATCTTTCAATACCCATCTTATACACTCTATTGAACTCAAACATACTTTTCGATTATATCTTATACAAGGCCTGTGGTTTTACTCAACCCAACTTCAAGAAATCTAGACTGGGCAAGTTCCTATCAAAACCCAGAACAAGAACAAACATGTCCATACTACATAACCCTTAGAACCTAAACACATGTAATGGGAACTCTAGGTCCTCTCATACAAACCCTAGAAAAAACAAAGGGATTTGTGATGATTTCATACAAGAATCTTCTGGGAGCCAGTTTCTTACAACCCAAAACATGTATCCATACTAATAGTCATAGTTCCATACAAAAATCCAAAGATCCATACTCAATGTTAGAATCCATACTCTTGATTCCATACAAGAATTCATTCTAGGGTTAGGTTTCTTACAACCCACAACCCACAAACATGTATCCATACAAATCTATACAAAGTTCCATACCTTGAATCTCCTTTCTTCTTCTTCTCTGCTTCTTCTTTCCTCTCCTCTTTCTTTCTCTTTTCTCTCCCCTTCTCTTACGCTTTTGGTCTCTCAAAATGAGAGACTAATTGCTCTTATCCATTTTATTGAGTTAAGGCCATGTTTGCCAAGACAAATAAAACCCATTTTTGGCTTTAGTCTCTCTAATCGCCTTTCTATTTTTGCATTTCATTTTCAAGCATTTCATACATTAACCCTAGTCTTTCCCTTTTATGACCACTAGGTCCTCAAGTGGTAAATTACATATTTACCACTTTACTCTCATTTTAATTTCCGGGTCTATCGCTTTATTTCCCAAAAATTCATTTTTAACTTTTATTAAACCTAAACATGTCCGAAAACTGCTAGGGTATATTTCGGGGTGTTACAGTAGTATGCAGCAGAAGGTAGAGGAGTTCAAGTATCTCTACAAGGAACAGTTCAAGGAATTTGAGAAGCTTGTGGAGAAGAGGGACAAGGAGCTAGAGATGGACAACAATTACTGCATAAAAGTCAGGAATGAAAGTCCTGTCAGGGATTCAAATTTATGAACATGCACACTATGCTCACTTAACTCAAGGAACCATATCAACATAGGTATGAGGCAAGATGAATTGATCACTCAGGTGGAATATACCAATGATCATTGCCTCTTCAATAGGAAAGAACCTCCAGAGAAAGAGAAACCAAACATCTCAATACCCAAGATTCCTCCATCTTTAGCTAGCTTCCACCTTGAACCTCCTAACCTAAAAATTCCCAAATCCTATAAAAGCAGCAGGTTAACTCAGGGCCTCTTTCTTCCAAAGAAAAATCAGAATCATCCCTCTTAATAAAATATCAATAACAATTTTATGAATGATTCTATATACAATTTTTGTCTGCGGTTAATTGCTTATTAGATTTATATTTTTGTTTTGAATAAATGAATGAACCTGATGTGAAAAATGAGTTGGTCAATGATGGTGAATTGTCTTGATACATCGATTGAGTTAATTGCTGTTATCATTCTAGTTCGCTTGCATGATAAAATGATACTGGAATTAGCATGACAAACTACTAAATCCAACAATGCGTAATTGAAATTGTGGTAGGCCTCAATGAATTGGAACAGGAAGTTGCATGTGTAAGCTAGAATGAGGTTTAAGGTTCAGATTTAAGAAAATGTATTAAATAGACAAAGACAATAATTTTTGGAAACTGTCAGAGAACAATAAGGTCGGCTTAAAGTCCTCAAAATAATGCACACTGGTAAAATGTTCCTAACAAATTGTATGATTGTGGACATCTTCCGGGGTTCGCCACACAACAACTCAAGGTCCTAGAACTTGTCTGGACATTATTCAAGGCTGCAATACCACTAACAGGAAGTGATATAGGCCATCCTTGGAAGTTTGAGTCTTTCAAGCCTACCCTCATAATATGCATAAGCATATACTCTAGTTCTAGATTTGAGCCAAATTGTCTAGTTTCTTCATTTAAACAACAATTAAAAGCCTCAACCCTTCCTTTATTCTATTCTACAAGAAGAACCCTATTTGCCCGTGCTCTCGTGACGAACTTCGCAATACGTAGTGACAAGCTCGGGAGAATGTTACGTTGATTTGAAAGGAAACAAGAATGAAACGATGGAAAAGAAAAGAACAAATGAAGAAAATGCAAAGAATGCAGCAAGAAGTCAAAATTAAATTGTCAAATAGGATTAAGTTTTGTCTTCAGGGCCTTCCTCTCGAACAATTAGTTCTTGCGGGTGTTTCAACACCTAGTACCCTAATACCAACCGGTATGGAGCCGCTAACCCAAAGTTCCCTTAAGAGTGGTAGAAAGCCTAAGAAGATAAGACATTGCACTAATCCTAAAAATTTTTGACAAGTAAAAGAAAAGCAAAAAGATAACTTCTCTCTAAAAGATGTCAAGGTGAGAATATGCAGTATGATACATCAAGGACAAGTTTTGGGGAATATATTTTTTAGACATTAGTAGAAAAGAAAAGGATGAATGATAGAGGCAAAGATACACACTTGAAGAGTGAAGGCTGGGTAAATTTTTAGCTTAAATTCCCCACTTATCTACCCAATTACCCAAGCCAAATTCTACAAGCCTAAAAGACCTAATTGCTTACATTAGTGGAGACTAATATGAAAGACAAGCATATGGGACTTTGAAGAGCTAAAAGAAATTACAGTCACTATGTAGAGTCCCAAAAGATTAGGTAATCCTACTAAGGAGTAGCGGAAAGAAAAACCATCACACAATAATGAGATCGATTAATTGACTAAATTGTTTACATGTCGACCATTAGTTGTTTGTGACAATAATCGAAAATGTTTCTTAAATCTTAAACTAAAAACTACTTGAAATTAAGTCGCAACCGACTAGTTTCAATTCGTTGCGATTTTCGCAAAACGTAAAATGTCCTTAAAATAAAGTTAAATCAGTTTTCGAGGACAAACAAATCTTCTTTTTCATAGTGGGACAAACAAAACTTTAAGTTTTGGGGAATTTGATAAGTCTTAAACTCATTTTTTTTAATCCATTTTTCTGGCTTGTTTAAGTATTTTCGAAGTTGTTGTAATGCCAAAATATGGATTATTTACAAACTTTGTGTTTTACAGGAGTTAATTCAAAAAAGAGAAATTTCCAGAAAGAAAGAAGAGAAAAACAACAATTACAAATAGCTGTCAGGATAGACTTAGGTCATACAAACATCTAAGCAAATGGCTAGAAAACTATGTCGCAACAATATTTTCTGTGTCGCAACACAAGATCTAAAAATTGGAAGATGAGCTATGTCGCAACAAAAGACAGCATATCGCGACATGAAATGGGAAGAAGCCAGCTGAGACAAAGATCAGTCATGTTGCGACATAATGAAAGACCAAAAGGCATAATCTATGTCACGACAGAGTTTTACCCCATCTTCGACACCAACCTGCAACATGGAGGAGCCGGGGTCGAGACGTAAAAGAGCACTGGGAGTTAAGAAGCTCGGGCCGCGAAGAAAATTTATGTTGCGACAAATGACACTTACTTGTTAAACTGGCCTGGTCGCAACAAAGGAACCCAACGTTGCAACATACTTCAAGCTGAGGACATAAGTCTATTTTGCGACATGGATGTTAATGTCGCAACATAGAAATAAGATGAACAGAGAGAAACGAGGTCGCGACACAACATCTAGTCACAAACAGAGGGGTTTCAATTAAAATGAAGAAGTCATGTCGCGACATAACAAATCGGGTCGCGACAGCACGAGTAAGTTGAACACAGAAGAGTAAGTGTCGCGACAAGAAAACTAGGTCGCAACAGTAAATATTGACAATACTAAGAAGTCATGTCGCAACATCAGAACAAAGCTACAACAAGAAGCCGGCTCAAGAAGAATGTCTCGGTCGCTGATTGCATCTGGCCGCAACAAAAATGCAGAATGATGCAAGACGTTGCAACGCAACTCGTACGCAGATCTTTGCCTCACATGGAAACTGGGTCTCGACACCAATCCTGCGTATCGTGACCGAAACTCGTGTTGCACATGGTTATCGATGTTAAGATGGCTAACTATTCAGGAATACAAAAATATCGTCGCGACAAAGGAAACTCGTTTACGCAGTTTTCTCTCAATAAAGGAAGAAGATTGTCACAACAATACGTCAGTTCTCAACTGGGGTGCTAAAGAAGGAGCACAAGACCTTCAAGCCGCGACAGACGACTGCATACCTGCAACAAGGACCTGCAACAAAAACACAAAACTCTATCACGACATAACTTCTAGTCATAGTAGAAGGCAAACTGGCCAAAATTTTAGATTCACACATAGCCTCAATTTTAAAAATATCGAAACTTGGGGCTCTATAAATAGAAACGAATTAGGAAAGCAAGACGCTTAAGCATCAACGAACTGCAGTACCTGTAGTGAGCCGAGGACTTTCAGATTATATTTTTTCTTTTCTTTTTTTTCTTTTATTTTCTTTCTTTCGTAGATTAGAGTTAGCATGATTTTTTTATCTATTTACTAGATCTCAACAAGAATTTGTTCAAAAGTTTTGTGTTGAAATTAAAAATGTTGAATTATTTATGATTACCGTTGAATTCAATGAACTCTAAACAAAGCTAGAAATCATTTTTTCAGTTGATTGCATGTACAGTGGAATTTTCCCACCAAGATTTTAGTGTACATCGTAATCCGCTCTTTTCGAGAACACAACTTCCGCCTGGAAACTGATGTTGTTGGTGGTCTTTTCGCACAATGAGAAGAAAATTTCCCAGTCAATGTTGAATTTAATTGAATGGTGTTGTTCTCGAAATCAATTGTTCCCAATTTTAGTAGCTATACCCATGAAAGGACTATTGTCCGCTCTAATTTCGAGGCCCTCTAAGACACAAAGATAGAGATTCCCGAGAGCACAGATAATTACTTAAAGGGTATGCTAGACTACTATTAATGAACTAATGAGCTTTTGAAAGATTACTGATAAATCCACTAGCTTCTGGTTTGAGAAGGGTCGAGTGACATACTCAATTTAATTAATTAGAGATCTCTTGTCCGAGGAATGATCTTAATCCTCGTGTTAGCTAAGATCTAATCAAGGAAAGGAAAACTCTTCGATTTTAAGGATGAGACACCATTCATTTTGTAGAAATCTAGCAAATCGCCTGCCTGGGAAGCAAGAATTCTACAAATACAAGAAATGGGTAAGGAAGTATTGGAAAAGAAAAATACTTTATCTTATAGAGGAATTCTAATTATTAGTAATTGATTAATCATGTTTCAGAATGAACATGAATTTAATCGTTGAAATGTATGGTTAGATGAGGAATCTAAACTATACTACTCGCTTTCGACAAATTCAAATTTAACCTCAAGAGAATGAATTAGGATTATGATATGAATTGATAATTTACGTTAGTTGAAATCCCAAAGAAAGCTTAATTCCAACAATAACTTGCCTGCCCGCTTATATTTAATTTATTTTTTTCCTTAATTTTTAATGTGTGATTCCAGTTATTAAAATTTTTATAGGTTACTAAATCTATTTCCTCTAAAATGAAAGTTCAAATAGTATAGAACTTTGAAAGTAGTGTGGGTAGTTGGAAGTTTAAATTCTTTTTCACCCAGGGAACGATATGCGACTTTATAGATCCACTTTATTACTTGTACGACTGGCGCATCATAGCTTTTAAGACCAAAACTAAATCTTTAAATGAGTTCAATGACAAACAATTCTTCTTATAAGTATGTTATATTTGGTTAACAAGTTTTCGCACCATCATAGTGGACTTTAGTTAATTTTCGCAAATGTGTTCCGAATTCGTCAACAAGCTTACACCGTCATTGGGATTAGATAATATTCCTCTTTGCGACAAGGTTCCAAATTTTGCTTATACAATTAGTCTTAACAAGTTTTCGGCCGTCACGGATTAATTTAAAAATTTAAAACCTTGTCAATAACTACTAATCTAACTTAAAAATTTAAAATAATAATCATCGACTATTGGTTTGATGAATACATTAATTTTTGATATTTTAAAAAATATATTATTTTAAAAATATCAAAATTAGGTATGGTATGGTGAAGTGTAAATGCATGACAGCCGTATGAAGGATGAATGCTTAAATGACCGAATCGGATAAACCTGTCCCAATGAATTAAAGTCACATTAAGAGGTACCAAAGCAGTAACCATGGGATAATCCAAATTAAATGAGAACAAAAAAAAAGTGGGGCTGGGGTTTTCAACTATAAAAAGTTAATTCATATGTAAATGAGTTTTACACCATTAGATTCAATTTTATTTTTAAGATTTAAGCTTTCTTAGACATAAAATCAATCTAACGATGTAAACTAATATCTCAAGAAATAAGATTGAATCTAATAATATAAATGCTCATTCGCATTACAACTGAACAAAAAAAAATCATATTTGATAGGGTTTGAAAAATAGGCGCGTAGGCCCACTCACCAAGCCCAAAGAAAAGGTAAGCCTAGCAAAATGCCCGAGTCCCTAGCACCGGCCCAATACAGGAGCCTAGTTTGTTCGCCCCAAGGGCCAACAACATGGATAATCCTAAAAGCCCATGTCCTGTAAATCAAACTAAATCTCATCAGTAAGGGAAGTAAGATAATTCCCAATAACCACTTATCCTATAAAACAAACCAAATCTCACCAATGAGGGAAGTAAGATAATTCTCAATAAACTGCTCCATAATTATCCCTCATTATCCCCCTTATTAAACTGGCACGATAAAGGCGTAAAATACCCTATCCAATGGAAAGAATCCTTACCACCATCTAATGAAAAAGCATATGCTATAAATACAAGGTCACCCCATCGGTAAAAGGTACGCAGAACATTCGCCCTCTAAACAGTTAATCTTTTCTCTCCACTGGAAAGAACTAACTTAGGCATTGGAATGTATTAAATCCAAGCAGCCTCAATTCCCCTTTGTTTGTTGTAGGACGCAAAGATCCGTGAGCCAATCCGATCGCCCAACTACTTGCTCCGCTTCCTCACGATTCCAAAGACACTCCGTACCCCGCTTCTGATCGAAAAGGCATCATCAATATTTTGAGATACAGATATGACCGATAAAGAAACAAGGCATCTCATTTATCCAAAAAAAAAAGGAGTCCAACACCTTTAATAATATTCGTCTTAGAAGTAAAAGAAAATTTCAATTTTGTCATTATCTTTATGGCCCTTTTCCTAATAATTTTATCTTTTTATTTGGGTTTGATAAATTAAATTCCTTGTCACTAAAGAGAAGATGGGTCTATGGTTCATTATTCATTGCTTGCACTCTTCCATATGCTTTAGGTGTAGGGTGGGCCATGAAGTTATCTTATTGCCCCTGTATATGGTATATGTTCCTGTAGCTACGTGGCCAATGTATATGGTATGGTGTTCATGTAGCTAATTTAGAGAGTATATGGTATGGTGTTCCTATAGCTACGTGGCCTATGTATGCAGAGCAACAATTGAATGCATTTCAAATAGTGAAAGAGTTAGGGTTAGGGATGGAGATTAGATTGGATTACAACAAGGAGACCCGCGATCTTGTTCATACCTGAGAGACAGGCATGGAATAAGAGACAGTGGTGGACAGTGACGACATCAGAAAGAAGAGGGCAGAGATGAAAGAAAAGTGCAGGAAGGCCTTGACAGAAGGAGGATGTGAAACCCGGGAAAAACATTTTTTTCTAAAAATGAGCGAATCGGTAATTCTTGCTAGGACGATACAAACAAAACCTAGATCTTTCTCTAGACCTCGGATGACGAAACGAATCACGCCATTAGAATCATCTCGCGAAATCTAGGTTGAACCAAACTCTTGTCGCGAATTACATGGTATCGGTTTTGCATTTTCGAGGCGGGCGGGCGACCATGGGGTGCCATGTGGCATTTGCATGGGAGACACTTAGCATGGGTGGGCGAGAAGTCATGCCCTTAGGATTGCATGTGAGTTGGGTGGGGACCAAATGTCTGCTTCACCCTGTGCATGAGCATGAAAGTGGTTGAAATTGTGGCATGGAGAACCACTTGGTCTTGAGTTGACCAAGTGTCAAAACAAGTGGTGTTAGGTGTGCTCCTAAGTCAAACCAGCTTGGTAGTTTGAGGAGAGATTCCAAACAATTCTTAGACAAGAGGAGAAGAAAGAAAAGAAAGAAAGAAAGAAAGAAAAGAAAGAAAGAAATGAAGAAAAGAAAACAAGAAGAAAGAAAGAAAGGAGAAACAGAGGAGGAAGCTTTTCCTCCATTGTTTTCAGATTTTGGTGGATCAAGAGCTGGTCCTACACACTTCAAGAGGTGAGGATCTCCTCCTTGGTTATTTCCTTGTTTGGGGCCATGGAAATGGCATTTGGTTGAGTTGATTTGTTATTACCTGAATGAATACCATGCAGAAATTTTCTGGAACTAATCTTGTTACTGCATGTTATTGTATGTGTTGTTTTTTCTGGGTTTTAAGACTGAAAATCAAAGTTGGCTTGTTATTACTTGAATGCAGAGTTTTCTGGAACTAATATGATTATTGCATGTCTTGTATGTGCTGTTTTTCTGGGTTTTAAGACTGAAAATCAAAGTTGGCTTGTTATTACTTGAATGCAGAATTTTCTGGAACTAATATGGTTATTGCATGTCATTGTATGTGCTGTTTTTTTTCTGGGTTTTAAGACTGAAAATCAAGTTGGCTTATTATTATGAATGCAAATTTTCTGGAACTAATATGATTATTGCATGTTATTGTATGTGCTGTTTTCCTGGGTTTTAAGACTGAAAATCAAAGTTGGCTTGTTACTACTTGAATGCAGAATATTTTGGAACTAATATGATTATTGCATGTTATTGTATGTGCTGTTTTTCTGGGTTTTAAGACTGAAAATCAAAGTAACCTTGTCATTACTTGAATGCAGAATTTTCTGGAACTAATATGGTTATTGCATGTCATTGTATGTGCTGTTTTTTCTGGGTTTTAAGACTGAAAATCAAAGTTGGCTTGTTATTACTTGAATGCAGAATTTTCTGGAACTAATATGGTTGTGCATGTCATTGTATGTGCTGTTTTCTGGGTTTAAGACTGAGAAATCAAAGTTGGCTTGTTATTACTTGAATCTACGAGAAAAGCTAATATGGATTTATTGCATGTTATTATGTCTTTGTTTTAGGTTTAGGCTGAAAATCAAAAGTTGGCTTATTATTACTTGAATACAGAATGCCATGCGAAATTTTCTGAAAATAATGCGGATTTAGTGCATGCTTATGTGATGTCTTGATTTGAGATATGTGGAATATTAACACTTATTTGCATGTATGTTAAATATATGAAATGTTACGTCGTAAGACATAGTGTTCATAGCACACACCACGAGTGTCTGATTAGAATGTCCATGTAGAGTCTTATTCATTAGTCGTAGGTTTGATGCGAGAGCACAAATTGCATTACATTGGTGTCACGGTAACACCACATTACATGAGAGTGTGTACATGATATTGATTAGGCATTGCATTTGGTGTTGAATCGTGTGGGCTTAGGAATGGGACGAAGTCAAATTGAGTTCCACAGTGTTAAACGAAAATGGAAAATGAAATGTGTCGAGCGTAGCAAGTAGAGATAGATACCCCCTCAGGTGAAAAATCTGAGAAAACACAGATTTAGACGGCGTATCCACTTAGAGTAAAAGCCCGAAAAATGTCGAAGTGTAAGAGACCGCGGTGAGACCCGAAAAGGATTATTTGCCCCAAAGAATACGAAGCGATTAAATAAATATCACATAGACTCACGAGTTTATGAGATGGAAATCCGGAATTGACTCAATACTGATTTCCATTTGGCACTTGCGTTGGAGTGGTGGAGTCGGAGGTTGACCAGTGGAGCATGTCTGGTGTCGTCCTCATACATGCATGTAGATTTTTTCCATGATAGGATAACATGTATGCACGGATTGGTTGTTGGTTTGACTGTGAAATGATCATTTGCATGTGCACCTAGGTAGGAAATAACCCTCATAGGATTTATCTCTACTGGGCGTTAGCTCACTGCGTCATTAGGACCCTTTAGTCTGGGGCAGGTACAGTGAGACGACGCTCCTTAGGGCGGATTATAAGGCGGGCGGACGCCTTGATTCTTGTTTTGTGTATATATTCAAACGACCTAGTTTTAATATATGTTTTGTATTAGGAGTGATGTAATAACTCTTAGATCTATAGAAATGTATGGTCTTGTAACCATATGGACAAGTATGGATGATTGGCCCTATTGGGTCATTTTACTCATGTATGGGTCTCATGATATGAGACACACAGGTTTCCGCAGGTTGACGGTAGTCAACGGGACCCCCGGGTTTTAGGGTGTCACAGAGGATCTTCAAGCCCTAGCATAGAACGTCTGATCAAAGACATGATAAACAATATCTCATGAATACCAACTGGGAAAGAAAAGTTATAAGTTCTTAAAATGTTTATTTCAGTTGCTTTTTTTTTAGTGATATGTAGGTTAGAGTGTCATGCTAAAATTGACCTCGAAAATAAGTTCAGAAAGAAATGTATGATCTTCTTATTTTGAATAAAAGTCAGAGCACCGTATATTTATACCTTATGCTAATTTTTATTTTAATGTTAGATGATTGTTCAGGATGTGGAAGAGGCTAAAAAAATATTAAATAGTTTTAATTATTTAAAATTTGTAATATTGTTGGGAGATTAAATACTACTATTGCGTTGTATTATATGACTCATTATTATTATTTTTTAAAACCAAGTTCGCAAACAAAAACGGATTAGATGCTCGTTTTGTATGGACCCAAACATGATCCTAGGCCCATTAAAAATGGGCTTGGATCAAGCTTGGGCCCATCAAGCAAAGTCAGATTGAGTTTAAAGTGGACTGTGGATTGTAGATCATTTGGAGATGCTTGTTTCATACTATGTAATAGCTATCTTCCTATTCTCAGTCAACATTAAGTTGTTTATCCTTTATTGTCAACTTTCTTTGCTCTTTCCTTACCTTTATATATATATATATATATATATATATATATATATATATATATATATATATATATATATATATATATATATATATATATATATATTTGCCCTTCCCTCTGTATTTCATCACCCTCTTGATGCCGTTGTTTGAGGTAGTTTGTTAGCAAAGTATTTTGTTAGATTAAGGACCCTATCTGTTTGTTAATAAAATAATCAATTATGAAGAGCATCATGGAAGATTTTCTTATCGTAATTCCATTGGATTGTTATATATGTAACTCATGTTTTTGAGCTTGTTTGGCTTGAATCTTTACCTTGGGAACTTTATATATGCCTTGCTATTTTTTTTTTTCAAACACCTCAGCTTCAATAAGTTGAAAGGAAATATTCTATATCTCAAAATGACTTACAACACCTTGAAATAGTGTAAGAAACTGATAGGATGTATTTTCTATGCTTTTGGTGCATAAAAAGCCTATCTTATATCCATTTTGTATCTATGAAATCGCCAAATCCTATCAATGGATGAAACCCCGTACACCAGCGATCTGTTTGTAGCCTATTTAGATAGTCACGACTAAAATAACTCTCAACCACTATAAAGATGTTTTTTTTTTAATACATTTTAGTTTCAAAATGGTAAATTGTCCCTACTATGACTCATATCTAGGACCCGCTCCTTATGCCCTTTGAATACTCTACCATTTGAGATAGGCATAATGAGCCAATAAAGATATTTAATTTGCCATGCTAATTGAAATTGTCTATCAAGCAGAACTTGCTCATGGGAAATATTCCAAAGTACTCTGAGTTAAATGTTAAAAATGTCACTTTTTGTAACGACCCGTACCAAATAATACAAGTTTTTTACACGTTTGACCAAGTTTGACTAAGTTTGACCAAGTTTGACCAACAATTAGTATGTGGGTCCAAGTTGATTTTTTCAAGGATGAATAATTTTGGGTTGACTAAGACACAACCTCGTAGGCCTCGTCGATACGAGTTCATAGACGGGTTGAACGTCAAAATCCAACTTACAGATAAAAAGTTATAGCCCTGAGAAGTTCAAACAACAGTATTTTATCAATGTTCAAGTCAGTCCGGGGTTTTTACCTCAAAGCGACCCTTGGCTCTGTATAAACCTAGTTTTGCATGCGAATGGAACCACAGCCCCAAACACCCATCTTGGCTCGAAGAGCCCTAGGAAAACTCCCGAAGCAGGGGACTCGAGACTAGGTCGTTTCGACCGTTTCGGGCGATCGGGTTTGACCGTGGGAGAAGATTCCGGCCATCTCCTTGATACACACGTCGGCCAGGGAGGAGTGCCACCACCAGATGATCTTGGCCGTGAAATTTCACATTCATGCCTGTCCCGGACCTTCACCGGATTGGGGCGGCGACGGTGTGACGGCCACCTTGGTCGTCGGATTTCGCTATTTTTCGGTCATTCGGTGCCCATACCTCCCTCCCCCATTTTGGACCCTGCGAGACTCCATTCCCATGGTCCTTTTCTTGATTCCTCATCGTTTGAAGATCTGACAACAAGTTTGGTAGATGGTTAGTTCGAGTTTTAGCCACCACAGCAACTTTGGACCAAGGTAAGTCTTTGCTTTGTGTTCACGGTCTCTTGGGCTTTAATTGATATAAAGTTTGTAAATTTTGGACGTCGTTTAGTTAGTTTCCATTTTTTGGTCATTTAAATTAAATTCAGAAATGTTTGAATTGAAATTGAGCACCAACTGGTCGATTAGAGGCAAAATTGAAGATGGATTGGTGAAATTGGATATTTTTATGATTTATTAGAGGGTTCAATTTCGAAAAATTAGCCTCCGGGTAAAAAGCCCCAATTTTGGATACCGGATCTATAGGGCACATTGTATAATTGGACCTGTCGGAGTCCAATTTAGATAGTTTCATAGTTCTAAAGATTATCCTAAGACGTTTGAAATCCTGATGTCTTTAGTTTAGTTAATGGAGCCTAAATGGTATTTTATTATATTACGAGGCACTCCGCGAGCACGGGAGGCGATCCTCGGGAGGCGGGGTGAGCATGCGCAGTGCAGTAGTGGTTTTATATGCTTTAAATGCTTTGGGGTATTATTATGATATAAAATGATGGTAAATTATTTTATATATACGTTATTTGATCGAATGGTTGGTTATGCATAAAGATAATTATCTGTTTTTATATAAACAAGTTATCATTTCATGTGAATTTTGTCAACATTTTAAATATTTGGGATTTTCTGGAGTTCATGGATAAATTTGGGAATTGTTAAATATTTTGGTACATGGATTGAGAGTTTTAAGCCACTTTGAAAATTTATTGATTTAAGGGAATGAATTTTGATTTTGTGAAATGATTATATCTGATGTCGTTGGAAGGGTATATGTGGCAGGGATGCGGTGTTGGTTGTTATAAGTTGATGTACCATATAGTACCAGAGGTTCGATTCGATGTTATATTACAATGCCACTGGGTTTGCCACGCGGTGTTGTGAGGTTAGTTTCATCCAAGCGGTTTATATATTATTTACGGTAGGTAGGTGCGGGTTACCCGACGGTTTATTAGTATCATTATTACTACGACACCTTTCGATGATGAGGGTCGTGAGGTGGGGTATCCCACGGTTTATGATGGGTATATGGTATGGTACATTGTTGGTTTCGGAGTAGGCTATAACCATTTCAATATTTGTGGTTATTGACTATTTTTTTACAACATGATGTATATATATTTCATGTTCAATTCTTATATTGTGAATAAATTTAGGTTAAAATCTTCTTAATAATAATTTCGGTTAAATTTTTGAGCATGAATTTCATATTGTTGACTTGGTATAAGTTTGGGTTTTGTGAAATGGGTTTAAACGGGAAACCTTGCAAAGTGGGCGTGAAGTCTTGAGAGGAAAGGAATTTCGAAAATAAAACATTGTTCTCATATAAATTATACTCAGCCCAGATTTGTCTCTCACGTTTTATTGTTTTAAATCCGTTCCTAGGTTCAGGCAGTTCGTAGAGACCTACCTCGCGCCGACTTTCACATCACTTTTCTCTGGCCGAATTTGCGGGTATTCTATCTTATCTGCTCGGTCTTTATTTTATTGGACTTATGTATTTCTGTTTGTACTTACCCAAATTCGCAAACACTCTTAGAATGCTCTGATCTTAGTATTGAACTCATATGAGTCTTTATTATGTGTGTTTGTGGTTATGACCTATAGTAAAATAGGTCGGTTGTGGATTTGAGCTGTTGTAGATCCTTATATGTATTTGAGGTATTATATTAATGCATGTGTCTACTTTCTTTCTTAAAGTGGGTTTCCATTGGATATTCCCTAGGTATTATATGTAGTATTCCATAAACAATTAAAATATCAATGAAAAACCTCATTCAATAAAGTATATAGACAAAATAGTAATAAAAAAGAACATTTGTTTTTACTATATATTGAAAGTTAACTAGAGCATCTGCAAAAGTGTTACAACTTCAACTTTGTTCACATATTTTGTGTTGCATTTAATTGAACATTATGAATCCATCATCAAAGTGCCCAAAAAGATTACACCTTTCTTTGTAGACGGATCATCTACAAAACAATTAGTATAGTCACATATTAGTTTAGACAAATAGTTAAGAAAAACAATTTTGTAAGTGAAATGTTAGTACTACACAAAATTTCAAAACATCTACATACCATGATACTTTAGAATTTTACAATTTCTTCAAATTGTGCATAGTCCTTTATTGTATTTAGTTGAACATTTACCCTTCACAGTGCCCAAAAATATTGCATCTTACTTGTAGATGTTCAACCTAAAAATGATTAAAACCACAAATATATTAATATTGACGCATTGTTAAGAAAAACACATTTGCAGAAGTAAATATGTTTATACCAGTTTTTAAAATATTTACACACCATAAAACTTTAAAATTTCACATACCAAGAAAATCAATTATCTAAATGAAATATGTGTATACTAGTTTTATTTACTTAAATTTCTAATATATTTCTTCCATTGTGATAAATATCCAAAATATTATTACCAAACATCGGATGATCGATATTAAAAAACAATCGACTAGTATTTCCAATATTAAATTAATAAATTAAAATAATATGACATTATATTGGATTATAGGTCATAAGATATACCTTTCAATACTTCATAATGATTAAACTGTGTCATTAGCATAACTGATTTGGTAATTTTGTTGATCTCATTCATTGTATGAGAGTTTCCTCTTATTAAAAACTAAATTAGAAACGCTACACTAGTGCTCAAGTTCAATTGACAATTTAAATACTATAACAAAATGATTACAATAATATAAGTTGAGTTTAGTATAAACTACAGTGAGTTGGTTTGAATTAGCAATGATCTCCTTCATGTATCTCATCATAGCCACCCACATTCTACATTACCCATTCCTCGAAGCAATGTAGAAAAACATCAACATTACAACTACACTAAAACAATGTAATTTTAGTATCTAATTAAAGATGATGTAATAATCATTCATTTTCTAATTTTGTAATGAATAGTGATTAAACAATATAGTGATATAAAGAAATAAGTACTTACAAACACACCTTCACCCCAGTCGGTTCCCCTCTTTGATGTTTTACATTTTTTGAATGGTTAATTCTAATTGCCTTACAAAAAATAAATGATGTTATTTAAACATTATGCAATGCAATAAATGATGTTAGTTTAATGTTTAATTTTCTACTTGGTCGGTTTACTTTTGCCATGAAGATATTTGTGCAATATATTTGCTATTTTGAACTTTCTGATATGGATGTTTAATGTCGAACACTTAAGAGGTTTCTAGAACATATGTCTAGAATATATATATATATCTTATATATATACTTGTTGTAATACCCCAAACCCACAGGTCAGGTGACTACCCGTCGACCCGGAATACTTAACTGGATATGGGTAACTCACGACATTCATGAAAATGGAGAATAAGTTTGTATGGGAGCTCAACCCAAATACAAAACTGTCCCAGCCAAATCAATATCCAAATACCTAAGTAAAACATGGATAAAAACGGCCTCTTAGGCCCCATACTGCAATATTCTTCTAATATACATATCGACTATATCAGTAGTTTCAAAGAGTTAAATTCTACTCTTATACAACATATATTAAAATTAGGGAATTCTAATACACGAACCATCAAAGCCACATTCCGGCTTTCTTCTAAAGCATTCTCTATGGCGTCTGATCTGCTCGCTCACGCTCCTGTGCACATAAGTATAATATCCTCGTGGGTATTCAATGCTCGATAGTGGAATCACTTACTAAGTAAATTACTCTACTAGTGCATGTCACGATGCTCCAAAAAATAACCACACATTCAAAGCAAATACATGATCCTATCAGATATCTACATGATCAACTCATACCCCCAGGCCCTCACCCAGGCTCCCTCACACTAAGCCATGTATGAAAACATCTTTTTCAAAACAATTCTTGTTGTTTTCTAAACTATACTCATAAGTATCGGTAAAAATATGGGACTACCCTCCGAGGCGAATGTGTTGGAGAACCTTCAAAACAGTCACGGTCCTCATCTGAAATGATATATTGGACCGTCTCCCAGCCCCATTCTCAGAAATTCATCTGTGAGAATTCTTTCAAAAACGTTTTCGTTTTTCTTTCGAATTTCCATGTCGTATACCCCATTTCTGATACCGGTGCATATGAAATGCATTATGATGCCATTTAGGTAACTCATATAACACATGCAAATATTCTAAGCATGCACATATCCACACTTAATATCCAATGCACAATCATGTCCTTATAATTATCAATTCATACATCAAAATTAGCTCACTTGAGCTAATGATCAAACACGAGCAATTCAATTTAAATCCTCGGCCAACACATATTTTCACAAAATTATTTTTTGATCCTTTGTTTCGGGAGCAGTAAAACCTAGGTTGTATTCGCTTTTCAAAGCTACAATTTATCAGTTCCTTGAGTGAACCCAGTATTTCTCGAGCCAATTCAGGCCTCATACCATCAAAAGCACACATTTTCACCTCAATGCCCAAACTAGGAACCCACATCGGCCAGTGGGCAGTCCACGGAATTTGTCCACATGGAGTTTCAAATCCAACACCTCGGTTCGAGCTTTGGAGCATGGAAGTCAAAGAAACCCGACCCTCTCACGGCCTCATTCAAGCGCAAACATTGTAAATACACTTAAATGAAGAATAAAACTCAGAGTAGGGAAACCCCTACCTCTCGGAGTTGATCTGACTCCACCCCAAATCCGAATTGTTACCGTCTGAAGCCTCTGCGTAGAGCGGGTTCTCCTTCTTGTCGAAGGCCGTAAATGGTCGGATCTTCTACAGATTCTAGAGGAAGAAGTCTAACCTTCCCTCTTTCTAAAACTCAATTCCATAGCCAACATCATTTTTCCTCACATCTCCACGTTTTCTCCTTTTAATTTGAGAAGAAGAATACTATTCCTTGTTTGTCATTTAGCTCCATTTAAACAAATTCTAAAATGACCATTATCTCCTTCTTTTCCAGGTTTGACATTACGGCACTATCTCGGCCGTCCATTTCATCATTTGTCTACTCATGCCACTTATGGCACACTTTGATGCGATGTTATATCTTGACTTTCATCGCATGAACGCTTTACGGCACCGAACGCTGATGCCTCTAAGCGATGTCGACTCATTATTAGGTCAGCCAAAGAAATTCGTGCTAGCTAGATTTCGCGAGACGATTCCAACGGTGAAATCCATTTCGTCATCCGAGATCTAGAGAATAAATAACGGATTTTTAACTGAAATTAACAATTTTGTAATCGAAATTACGATTTTGCCCTTATTCCAGAAATTGGAATTTCTCGGGTCTTACACTTATAGAAGCTCTTCCCTCCTCGGTTTCCCTTCAGTTTTCTTGCTTTGCGCAATCCCCAACTATGATTCCCCAAATTATTTTTAAAAAAAATTAACTAAGGACCACTTAGAGTCTCATATTCTTTGATGGGGGAGACCCATGATCTTCCCTTCTTTTCTCTTCACAAACCAAGGGAAGAGGCACCCTTTTAAAGGGAAAATGAGGTCTTTTTCCTTTATCCATTTCCAATGTGGGATTGCCTCCCACAAAGAAAGAAACACCCTAAGCCTCCAAATTTGAAGGTTTACAATATGGAAGAGCCCAAAAAATAAATAGTTTGGTATTTAAAAATTGTAATAATAATGTTGGTAGATTAAATACTCTTATATATATATAAGCTAATGGCTCATAGGAAATATCAAAGTCCACTAAGTTAAATGTTAAAAATGTCAATTTTTAAGTGTCAAGATATATACAAGATGACGTTTTTCATAAGCGTTCTCTACTAAATGGCATCTTATGTATTTGCATACAATGGCATTCCTAGAGCGTCTTCTTTTGTATATTTCAAAAACATGGCGCCCATAATAAGTATATCTTTGAACATGTGAGCAATATAGACACTTATATAAGTCTTCTTGTAACTATTTTAACCTACGATGTTGTAAAAAAGCGTCATGTTCTTGAACACCCTAAATTGATACCTATGTCATGAGTTAAAAAATATCAGTTTAAACGGATATCGATACTTGGATTTTACATCATCTTTTTATATTTTAAAACATGGCGCCTATAATATTAAGTGTCATCATGCTGAACTTGAGCAATATTGACACTTATATAAGTCTTGCCAAAACTATTTTTGCTTTCGATGTTGTAAAAAACATCATATTCTTGAACTACCTAAGTGTGCCTTTGATAAGCAAAGTTAATGTAAAACTGAGAAAATTCGAATTTTAAAAAAGTATTAAAATGGTAATTTTGATCAAAATTAAAAAAAATATTCCTGAATCTCGGATGATGAAACGGAGCTTCCTTTATTTGGAATCATCTAAAAATCTAGTTGCCACATCAATTTCGTTGGGTGAATAATCGGAATTTCATATTTTCGAGGCCTTGGAGTGTCGAGTGTCGTATGGCGGCTGTGAGAGGCGTGTGATGTGACGAGTCGCCTGCTACGTATCTTGCATGTGACACATGTTATGATTAGTGAAATGGTGAGATGAATGGCTTAGATTAAGCCATGTGACAAAAATAAAAACTAAAGGACAGAATGGGGATTGTCGAAAAGAGTAAAGTGGAATGGAGCAGAAAAGTCTTTTTGCTTTGATTTGGAGCAGAAGCAAAGCGTGCAGTGGGTGTGAGAGAACCCGGTTTTAGAGAGATAAAGTATGACTGCAGATTTCGAGGCGCTCGGACCGTCGGTTGCTCGTGAGCAAGAAATGAGGGTTGATTCTGTTGCAAGGGCTGCGCGTGGACACCGTTTTGTGGAGTTAGACCCAGCTCCAAGGGAGTAGGGGATCTTTTCTACTTGGTTTTATTCTTTAGTAAGAAACCATTTAATGGATGAGGTTTGTTGAGGCACAGATAGCCGTCATTTTCAGTCTCAAAACCTTTAGGCAAGGTGAAGGCATCCCTACTTGTGTGGCCGTGAATAGTGCCGACCCTAGGGTTCTATTGTTCATGTGATATGTTGTATGATTTTTTGTGTTGTTGGGTGATTCAAAATGAATTGTTTGGATTGTTATTAGCCCATGCGAGTTAATTTTGGTGTTATTGATTGTGAATTGAATAACATGAATAATGTGAGTTAATTTTGTTAATATATGCATGTAAAATATATTAGCATGAATTGTTTGGAAATGGCATAATGCATTCCATATGCACCGGGGCACCTTAGATGGTAGGTGTGAGTGCATGACATGAAAGAAAATGAAAGAAAATGAAAGCGATTTGTGAAAGAGATTTCAAGGAAGATTTTAGGAAAATTGCCTTAGAGAGTTAATCAACGAGTTCATTTACAGGGATGACTAGTAATTGTTTCGAAGAATTACCCGGCAATTCACACCTCGAAGGTTATCGATATATTTACTCAGAAACTCGGTAGTAAGTTTCGAGAGACAAAAACCTTTTATTTTGAAAGTATTTTGCTCGCATTTGGCTTAGGCATGTGTAAAGTCGGTGAAGACTCGAGACATGGGATTAGGGCATGTAGACATTCAAGTAGGATCATGTGACAGCAGGTGTGTTTGGTTGCCCATGACATGTGCACTTAGGTGGGAGTAAGCCCATGTAGGGAAATGATCCACTCTTGGGCATTTGCTCACCATCATCCATTCGAGGAGTACCGGGAGTGTACGAGGAGGACACTCACTAGGCCGTGTTTTAGAAGAGAGTCGGTTGTGGCTTTATGGCGTTCATTTGTATAACATGTATTAAAGCTACAGAATTTTGATGTATTATTACGGTTAAAAATAATGTAATAACTCTTGACCCCATTGTTATATAGTTGATATATATTTTGTGAGTATTGATATGGGCCCAAGTGGCCATTTTTACTCGCACGTGGACCCGGTGTGGTCATTGTAAAATGTTAGGACATGTTGTATTTTGGGTAGAGCTCCCCATACAAAGGAGACTTTGCCCGATTTTCGTGAGTGGTGTCGGGTTACCCGACATCCATGAGTATTCCGCGGGTTGACGGGTGGTCAACGAGACACCCCGGGATCGGGGCGTCACAGTTAAAAATATCGGTTTCGACGGATATATCGGAGATATATTGGTGGATATTTTTACATGAATATCGATATATCAAAAATTAACAAAAATGCTTTAAAATTCATATAAATACTTTTTAAAAATGTAAAAATTACAATAATAATCATATATATACATTGATATTATATTGCAATGGTCTTTTTTTTTTTTTGAAAAATTTTGCAATGGTCTTTTAAAACCAAAATGAAGATCGATGTGGCTCAATTGCAACATTGAAACATACCTTAAATTGCACAAATGATGTATTGAATGAAGACTTGAACACCAATAATTGACCAAAAAATTCTTATCCATGAGAGAGAGAGAGATCAACAAGAATGGATGAGTTTGATATGAAAAACTAGTGATTTTAGGCTATTTATAGAATTTTTGGAGTCAAACTAGCCATTTTTTTGGTCAAAAAGCCATTAAAAATGAATTATGACCGTTGGATTTTATTTTGGATCAAATCTGACCATTAGATCTTGATCTAACTGTTATAAATCATTTTTGCCCGTTGAATAAAAAATCCTTTGGATGTCCGTATTATCACTTAGATATATATCATTTTTTTCTTGATATTTTCGATATATCCTCGATGGCTTTCGCATATATATGAGCTGATATTTTCCGATATATCGTCGATGTTTTAAATATATCATCGATCTTGTACAAACTTATTACGTGTCTGTGGCGTCGTTCCTACGCTAATTTCTAGTCGACAATATCATTGATATATCGTTTTCTTACGGATATATTGGCGATATTGTCTGATTTTATCCGATTTTTCCCTCAATCGACTATTGTTAGCCGATATCGTGTCGGGATGGACCGACAACCGAAATATTGACTATATATCGTCGATATTTCGCAACATTTTTAACACTGATGATAAGCATCATTATATAGAAGTGAGAAACAATAATACTCATAATTAGTTTCATCTTATGAATTTCAAGTGTCATCATCTATATACCATTAAACTTTAAAAATGTATCATCTTATCTCATTTCAAATTTAAGAAAAACAACTTTGCTAGTGAAATGTTAATACTACACAAAATTTTAAAATATCTACATATCATGATGCTTTAGAATTTTACAATTTCTTCCAAATTATGCATAGTCATTTATTTATACTTAGTTTGAACATTTATCCTTCATAGTACCCACATAAATATTGCGTCTTACTTGTAGATGTTCAACCTAAAATGATTAAAACCCACAAACAAAATTAGTATTGACCAATTGTTAAGAAAAACACATTCATAAAAGTAAATATGTTTATACCAGTTTTTAAAATATTTACACACCATGAAACTTTAAAATTTCACATACAAAAAAAAAACAATTATCTAAATGAAATATGTGTATACTAGTTTTATTTATTTAAATTTCTAATATATTTCTTCCATTGTAGTAAATATCAAAATGTGTGGAACCATTGGATGATCGATATTAAAAAAACAATCAACTACTATTTTTAGTATATAAATTAATAAATTAAAATAATGACATTATACTAGATTTTATAGATCATAAGGAATTTCCTTTCAACATACATGATATTAGCTGTGTCATTAGTATAACTAATCTACAGAGCAATTTACGTTGATCTCCATTTCATTTGTATGATTTCCTCCCATTAAACAAATTAGAGAAACATACACTATTTTTGAGTTCAATTGACAATTTAAATACTATAATAAAATTACTAGCAATATATAAGTTAAGGAGTTTAGTATAAATATTTAATGTGGTTGGTTTAGGATTAACTAATGGTGTCTTTCATGTATCTCATCATGTACCCACATTTCTACATTTACTATGTTTAGGGCTATGTAGGAAATGTATCAACAATTCACCAACATACTTACTAAAACAATGTCATTTATTATCTAATTAAAGATGATGTAGACATTCATTTCCTAATTTATGTAATGAATGAAGTGATTAAACAATGCATAATGATATAAAATAGAGCACTTACAGGCACCTTCACGAGTTGGTTCCCTCTTTGATGTTTTCTATTTTGGAGGTTAAATGTAGCGCCCAAAAGAGCAGTTGCGTATACTCGAGATACCATCTTTGTGAAACTCCAAAATCCTGTAAAACCCGAGAAAATTCTAAATTTATGAAAAATGGTAAAATGGTAATTTCGGTTGAAATCCGAGTACTACAGATACAGGATGACAATACGGACTTATTTGTTGGAATCGATCTCCCAAAATCTAGCTACCATGTAATTTATTGAATTAAAACGTTCTGAATTTGCTAGAGACAACCGACAATAATCTGGGACCGACATATTTTAATTAGCTCAAGAGGTCTTTCATCAAAACCCAAACTGATTGAATGTTATAGCCATTAGTATTTTAAATTAAAATAGGAAAGGATAAATTATGGAAACCGGAGAGGGTGGTATGAGCATAAAGAATTATAATGGTCATTAACTTAAAAGGATATGAAAATTTTGAAAATCAAATTAGAGATAGGTCAAGAAATAGAATTTCAAAGTTAAATTTCAATATTTAAGAGATGAGGCAAATTTACAATTAGGAAAAGTTGATATTATAAAAGAAAATGAAAAAAAAAAAATACAAAAGCCAAATTTCACATTTGGTCTCCAAAGGAGCTAGGGCTCCACGGTTTGAAGAAGAGCCCAAGAGGGAGAGAAAGGAAGAAGAAGGAGGAGGAAATCCCAAGATTAAGGTATATGGTTATGCTGAATCAAATATTTTTTTTTTTTTTTTGATGCTCTAAAGTTTTAGGGTGAATTTCACAGCAAGGTTTATTCATAAGCTGATACAGGTTTTGTGTAAAGTCTTTGGAAACCTAGATGTTTGTTGGAATTATGAGGTTGCCCCAATTGGTGTAAAGGAAGCATGGAATCATCAAGCATGTGGTTTTAAAAGGGTGGTGACCTAGGTTGAGTTCTTGGATGCATTCCATGGAATGAATTCAAGGTTCCTCAGCACCAATTTAAGTGTTGTGGAGTTGGTTTTAGATGCATTCCATGATGTTTCTTGAGGTGTTATGAATTATAGATGTTATATGAAGTGAATTGGTAGCAAAAGTGGCAAAAATGGAAGCAAAACACAAAATCTGGAAAAAATTCAAGGGACTGCTCAGTACAGAAATATACTCTGTTTTCCTGTTTCGACCAGTGCTGCTATATTTTGATCATGCTTTCTCATTTCTTATCGATTTGGTGGTATGAGTGGCTACGTAAAATAGACTTCAGGAGAAAAAAACTTAAGTAGGCATCTCAAATTCTTCTGATCCTAAGTGGCCTAAAATTTACTTAGTAGGACCATATGGCCACTGTCTAGTTCTCAATACAGGAAATGCTCTGTTTCCTGTTTAGCCAGATTTTCATATTTTACCACCAACATCATTTATGATCATATTTGAGTGATTCAAAATTCTGGGTAAAATAGACTTCTAGGGGAAAAATTTATAGGAAGGAAGTTCATGCAAATTTAATCCCCAAAATTTGAAAATGTTTCAAAGTGGAGACTATAATAGATTCTGTTCTGCCAAACTGAGTGTCTATTTAGCTGCAGATTGTGTTATGTGGTTGAGGGGCTTTAGAGAAGGAATTTTAAGTTGAAAATTTGAGAGATGTCATTGGATATATAAAAGGACTGATCTGGAGATTTTCATAAATTTTGAATACCGTTTGAATAATTTTTTGAGTCATAAAGTCCTACATAGGTATTGTTGGAAAAAGGTTGGCCAAAATGAATAGGTTTTTAGTACTTAAGGGGTAATTTGTTTATTTGGCTTTAATGATGTATAGTGGATTAAATGGAAGTTATGATTAATGTATAGTTGTGGTTTCTTGAAAAAGGTGAAAAGGACTATCGGACGAAGCAGAGTCGACGGGAATAAGCTCAGGATTAGCGAATTGAAATTGCCAATTAGAAAATGATATTTTGAAAATTGAGTTTTTAAAAGTGAATGGTTTTAATATTCATTGAAAGTTTATTGAAATATTTATAAAATGTTAAGGCATATGGAAATATTTTATCTTGCATCAATATATATTTATATATGTATATAGGAAATAGAGTATGCATATATTAAAGTATCATAAGTTTAAAATGTGTAAAAAAAAGAGAATGCATATGTGTTTAATGATAAAGTAAAGTTTAAATGTATTTCTAAATGTATTTTGAAGAAATGTTTCTGGTAATTTATACCAAAACCCCTATGACTGTTATAGTGATATCGAGCCGAAGTATAGCGTGGGTTTAGAGATGAGTTATGGGTTACTAAGCGGGGAGGAGTGGAGTGTCTAGGTAATATCCTTACCGTGATAAGGTGCTATGGCTGAGACCCTATACAAGCGTGAGTTTCTCCATGTTTGTAAGTGGTTATATTTGGAATGCTTGGGTGTCCCCTCACTAGTGGAAGTCTTGGAAAGCTTGTTAGGTGTGTTTGTTCCACTGGGTTCAACAAAAGAAAGAAAGAAGAAAGAAAGAAAGTTTAAAGGCATAAATGTTTAAGGCATAAATTGATTTTAATAGTACAAGTATTTAATGGTATAAAAATGATTTTAATTGTATACGTATTTATTGCTTTGATATATACAGAAATGTTATTTTAATAAGAAATGTACCTCCCTTTGGGCTCCTTTAAGCTCATTTCTTTTCCCTATGTTTCAAAAACATTTTCGGGACTAAGACGAAGTCAACGCCCACGATAAGAGGACCCTCTATGCGGTGATTCAGAGCCATCAAAGGAAGACTGACACAATGATTTCATTGTATATACATTTTGCATATTATGTAAATATTAGATATTTTATCATGTATATATATATATATATATATATATATAACATATATATATATATACATATGTATAAAGTTGAAAGGAACTTCATTAGGCTTTGATCTCGGTGGAGCGAGTCGTAGAGGCGGTCGGCTTAAGTCGGCTGTGATCTTTTGATAAAAACAAATGGTTGAAGAATTGAAATGAATAAATGTATATATGTATATATTTGTGACTTGATTTGGTTGTGGGCCGAGTCCTAAAGCGGAAGTTGAGAAGTTGAGGATGGAAAGATTAGAAGTGTTTTTAAATGTTTTAGCGGGTTTTGTAAATTTGGGAAAGTCAAACGAAACTACGGCAATTTTACGAAAAATCTAAGCGTTTGAAAAAGAAAGAAAAAAAAATTTCATCGCTCCGCATTATTTTCTAAAGATATGTAAAAGTTTGTAAAGGGGGTTCGTTCGTGGATTTATTTTAGTTGTTTTGAGGAAAGTTTCTATATCCATTTGGAGTGGGAGGTCCCCTCGGGTTCATGAGGGTTAATCGGGTCGGGATCCTTCAACGTGATATCGAGCCACGGTTTTGAAAATATTATAAAGATTTGAAAATTTTATGTTCATATGATTGTTTTTAATGTTTTATTTTAAAATTGCATAAATTATTTATGTGATTTAAAATCATATATACATTATGACATATTAAATTTTGAATTCACGAATGTCGCTGTGAGGGCATTTACAGAGAGCTCACAGGCGGTAAGTACCACCACGGAGGAATATGTTGATGAATGCATATGTTCCTCCGCTGACGATCTGGGTGACCCTATGCCCACACATACGGGGCCGCACACCTCAGAAATTAGTAGGAGGACATATATCTTTAGAGCGGATGGCTCGACTTTTCCCCCAGCCCTTTGCGTTCACGTGGCCCCAGAACCGATGGCTACAGGAGGCGGCTGGGGCCACGAGCGCATGATGGATTGGGGAGACCTAGAAAGGAAACCGTCGTAGTTGGGGAAATGGGCAGATTTTGGGTAATACGGTGTACGGATGACGGATGGTGCTTTTACCGCCTCTCCCTGGGACGAGCATTGGAGTGGTGGAGCGGAGTTCGGAGAGAGAGATGCCGGAGAGTGTCTGCAGGCACGAGTTCAAGGAAGAGTTCTGAGATAAGTTTGTTCCCGGCTGATTCACAGAGATCTGAAAGGGCAGAAGGAGTTCTTTAAGTGCAGACGGGGGACCTCTGCATGACGGATTGAGAGGAGTTTTAGGCTCGTCGGGGACACTGTCCCATTATCGGGATGACGAAATTTCGAAGACCAAGAGATTTTATGTCAGGTCTTCGTCCAGAGATTAGGACCATAGTAGCGTCGACAGCCCACACACGATGCGGCGGTGGTAGGCTGCGATTGGAGTTGAGAGGGCATGGGGTTGAAATCCGAGACTCACGACCGATCGAGACAAGCGGGTGGGTCGCGTGGGTTCGGGGAGGTTCCGATGTGGTTGTGAGGGGAGAGGAGAAGAGACCCGCGGTGGGCCAGGTGGCGCGGTGATCGAGGCCGCAGTCTAGCCGGGAGTTCGGGTGGGCCTGAAGACGGTAGCCTCGGTCGGCCGAGGGTGTGCTAAGTGGGAAGACCCATTATGGTGAGTGCGGAATGGGAATGAGCCAGGTTGCTTTAAGTGTGGGCCGATTTGGGACACTTGCGAAAGTGCCCACGAGATAGTTTTGGCGGTGGATCGAAGTGGGACAAGCGGAGACGAGGAAGCTGATTGATCTTTTGAGTAGAGGTGGGGTCGGTCGAGAGGGGTTTGAGTGAGGCCCCATGCATTTACTAGATCTGGAGGACCCGGCGGTGGGGGTGGCCATCCGGGGGCGGGACCTGAGACCACGAGCTAGGGTGTTTGCGGTCACTCGTGAGGCCCGGATCTGGCACGGAGGTCATGACCAGTGCTTATCCAAAGTTTTTGAGGAGTGATGCTTGTATCTTGATAGATCGGGTGCTACTCACTCATTTATTTATTCACTTGAAATTATTGCCTGGTAGACACGAATCTGACCCATAGATTGTAGTATGGTGGTCTCTTCCTCTGGGAGATTCACTTAGCGGATAGAGTATACATGGATTGTAGAGTGATTATTGAGGGCCGTGAGTTTATGGCGATTGTATTTGGACATCCCGGGACTTGATGTGATATTAGGGATGGACTAGTTTTTTTGTCACCGACATGCGCCACCATGGATTGTTTGAGGAAAGAAGTTAAGTTAATAGGCGGAGACAGATTACTTTTTGTGGGGTAAGAAGATATTGCCCTCGAGTATGATGCAATGATGATGGTGGGGAAGATGCTCAAGAAAATCACCATCGAGTGTCCCTGCTTTATACGGTTGAGGTGAGATGATGATGAGATTGGAAGACATTCCGGTAGTCAGAGAATTTCCGGATGTGTTTCCCGATGATCTTCGGATTACCCCCAGGATAGAGATTGATTTTGGTCAGGTGTACTGGGAATGAAACAGATTCCGAGGCGCCATATAGGACCGCCTGCGGAATTGAAAGAACTTGGAGTGCGGATGGAAGGAAATGGTCAACGAGGGGTTCGTCGGACCAGGCATCTCCTTAGGGAGCAGGTGTATTTGTGAAGAAGAAGGATGGGAGTATCTGGGTGTGATTCTGAGAGTTGGATAAAGTAGTGTCGTAATGGGTATCCTCTTCGATTGATGATCTCTTTGATCGATTCACGAGGGGCTAAGGTATTCTCGAGATTGATTTGAGGGTCGGTTATCATCGGTTGAGAGTTCATGATGAGGATGTTCCCACGGCGACGGTGGGAAGGGCAGTGCGGGCATTTTAGGTTTCTGATGCACCATTTGGACTTTACGAATGCCCAGTAGCTTTTATGGATCTCATGAATAAGTTTTGGGCCTTGCGCCTTAGATCGGAGTTTGTGATCGTGTTTATTGGCGATATCTTGATCCCTATTCGGCGGTGGAAGAACATGCGGAGCGCCCGGGGATAGTCACGCAAACATTGGAAGGACGTGGTTATAATATCAAACTTAAGTAAGTGTCGGTTTGAAATAATGATGTCGCCTTTTTGGGACACATGGTTTACTGCGGTCTCGGTGGATCGCGGAAGGTCGAGCTATCTGCAGATTGAGCCTCCTACGAGATATTTACCGAGGAGGATAAGGAGTTTTGGGTTTGGCCAGGGTATTACAGTAAGTTCGTTGAGGGTTTTCGAGATAGCCGCACCTTTGACTAGGCGTGAGGAAGGAACCGTTTTATGGTCGGGGCGTGTCGGAAGGTTTCAATGAACTAAGGGAGTTCGACTCATTTCCGGTGCTGCTTCCATGTCGGGGCGGGATGGTTTGCGGTGTGTTGTGGTACCTCTAGGCAAGGCTTAGGTTGTGTATTGTCACGGAATGACAGGTGGGTTGCATATGCTTCTAGTGATTGAAGAAGCATGAACAAAATTATCCTACCTGACCTTGAGCTGGCTAGCGGCCGTAGTATTGCGCTAGCGGATATGGGGCATTACTTGTATGGAGTGCCTGGCCAAGTTTTACGGATCATAAGAGCTTGAGTGTCTGTTCACGCGGGAAAGGCCCGAACATGGCGGAGAGATGGATTAGGCCCGGTCAGGATTATAGATATCACCATTGAATATCATCTTGAGCGGAAGCGTGGTAGCGGTCATCTTAGTAGAAGACCAACGGTGCCTGTCGCCGCGTGAGGGCGTGCATCTTCCTCGACTCATATTGATTGAGATCTTGGGTGTGAGGCCGGGCCCGGTAAACAAATTCGGGAACCTTTATTAGCCACATTCCGCGTCCTGTATTGTGGAACGCCCAGTTAAGAGCTTAGGATTCGGGATCCGCGGATAGTGAAGTTAGGGTGAAGTAAGAGTCACGAAGCGACGGGGGATTGTCATTGAGAGAGGATGTGCAGTGGTCATAGGATGAGGTTGGTAGTAATCACCCGGATGTAGGTGATGTGAGGGAGAGATGTTATGGAGAAGCCCATTCCTCCGTTATGCTATGCATCAAGGGAAGCCACAAGATATCATACCTAAGGAACACTGCGGTGGAAAGGTATGAAGAGGATATTGCGAGAGTTCGTCTCCGGACCATCTGCATGTCGACGGTGAAAATGAACATGAGAAGCCTGCGGAACTATTCTGATCCTCGATTCCTCGGTGGAAATGGGAAGAATCACTATATGGATTTTGTGGTAGGACTTCACGTTCTTGAATAGCCATGTCTGATATGGGTGATTGTAGGCAATTGTGAAATCATTACATTTCCTCCCTATCAGAGATGCGGATTCATTGGATAAGTTAGGCGATTATACGTTAGAGATTATCAAAGCGTGGCCACGCCCGGGTTCCATTTGTTTTGAGCGGAGATCCCGAGTTTACCTCACGGTTTTGGCCAGTTCTGAATGCCAGCAGCGCTAAAGCGCATTTTAGTACGGCTTTTCATCCCACAGACGGATAAGCGATACGAGGACTATCACGAGACTTTAGAGGATATGCTTAGGGCATGTGTTACGGAGTTTAGAGAGTTGGGACACCCATCTACCCACGATGGAGTTCGCCTTAATACAATAACGATTATCGAGACCGGTATTGGTATGGCCCCTTATGAGGCTCTTTGAATGAAATGTGAACTCCGATCTGGGATGAGGTAGGTGAGAGAAATTAGTAGGTCGGAAATTGTTCAAGTGACTTGTGATAAGATCAAAGTTATAAGGGATGGCCCAGAAAGTGCACAAGACCGACCAAGGAAAAGTTATGCGGACAATCGCCGTAGGGACACAGAGTTCAAAGGTAGAGGATATGGTATTTTTGAGGGATTTCCCAGTGGAAGGGGCGTACTAAGATTTGGGGAAGCGTGGAAAGGCCGAGTCCACGATATATTGGGCCATACAGAATTGTTGAGAGGATTGGAGAGGTGGCATATCGATTGGAGTTGCCATCTGACCTCAATCGCATTCACGATGTTTTCCATGTTTCTATGCTCCGCAAGTACATACCAGACCCTTCACATGTATTGTGAGGCTTGACGGTGCCGATACGGGGAGAATTTGACATACGAAGAGGAACCGGTCACGGATCTCGACCGTCGAGAGCAAATTCTGGCGCCGCGAGACTATTCATTTGGTGAAGGTATTGTGGAGGGGAGTCATACGGTCAGAAGCTACATGGGAGCATGAGAGGCGGATGAAGAGGCATTATTCCCATCTCTTTGATCACGAGGTATGAATGTTTTAATTTGTAGGAATGAAATTTTATAAGGAGAAGTGATTGTAAAACCCTAACTGATTGAATGTTATAATAGTAGTATTTTGGAACTAAAATAGGAAGGATAAATTATGAAACCGGAGAGAATTGGTATGAGCATAAGGGGTATAATGGTCATTGCGAAAAGGATGAAAATTTTGAAAATCAAATTAGAGATAGGTCAAAATAGAATTTCAAAATTTAAATTTCAATATTTAGAGATGAGGCAAATTTACAATTAAGGGAAAAGTTGATATTATAAAGAAAATGAAAAAAAAAAATACAAAAGCCAAAATTTCATTTGGTCTCGAAGGAGCTAGGGCTCCACGGTTTAGAAGAAGAGAGCCAAGAGGAGAAGGAAGAAGAAGGAGGAGGAGAGTCCCGAGATTAAGGTATGGTTGTCTTTGAATCAAATGTTTTTTGATGTCTAGGGATTTAGGGTGAATTTCTATGGAGGTGTTCCTCTCCTTTAGTGCAGGTTTTGTGTAAAGGTCGCACAAACCTAGATGTTTGTTGGAGATATGAGTTTGCCCCGAATTGGTGTAAAGGCATGGAATCATCAAAAAAGCATGTGGTTTAAAGATTGGTGACTGGTTGAGTTCTTGGATGCATTCCATAGGAATGAATTCAAGGGTTCCATAGCTTGATTTAAGTGTTTAATGGAGTTGGTTTTAGATGCATTCCATGATGTTTCTTGAGGTGTTATGAATTATAGATGTTATATAAGAGTGAATTGGTAGCAAAAGTATGGCAAAATGGAAGCAAGAAACACAAATTCTGGAAAAAAAAATTCAAGGGACTGCTCGGTACAGGAAATACTTTGTTTTCCTATTTCGGCCAATTTCATATTTAAATCATGCTTTCTCATTCTTATCGATTTGAGTGATGTAAGTGGCTACGTAAAATAGACTTCAAGGAGAAAAAAACTTAAGAAGTAGGCATCTCCAAATTCTGATCCTAAGTGGCCTAAAAATTTACTCAAAGTAGGACCATATGTAAGCCACTGTCTAGTTCTCGGTACAGGAAATGCTCTGTTTTCCTGTTTCGACCAGTTTTCATATTTTTACCATAACTTGCTCATTTATGATCATATTTGAGTGATTCAAAATTCTGGGTAAAATAGACTTCTAGGGGAAAAATTTATAGGAAGGAAGTTCATGCAAATTTTAATCCCAAAGTGCCCAGAAAATGTTTCAAAGTGGAGCTATGTGCAGATTCTGTTCTGCCAAACTGAGTCATCTGTTGTGCAGATTGTGTTATGTGGTTGAGGGCTTTAGAGAAGGAATTTTAAGTTGAAAATTTAAAGAGATGTCGTGGATATATAAAGGACTGATCACAGGGATTTTCATAAATTTAGACCGTTTGAATAATTTTGAGTCATAAAGTCTATAGAGTATTGGAAAAAGGTTGGCCAAAATGAATGGGTTTTAGTGCTTAAGGGTAATTTGTTTATTTGGCTTTAAATATGGAGAATGTGTATAGTGGATTAAAATGGAAGTTACCAGTTAATGTATAGTTGTGGTTTTCTTGAAAAAGGTGAAAAGGACTATCGGTTGAAGCAGGAATTCGACGGGGAAGCAAGCGGGATTGAGCGGTGTTGTAGTGAAAATGATATTTTGAAAATTGAGTTTTTAAAAGTGAATGGTTTTAATGTTAAAAGCTGAAAGTTTATTGGAAATATTTATAAAATGTTTAAGGCATATGGAAATGTTTTATCTTGCATCAATATATATATTTATATGTATATGAAATAGGTATGCATATGTTAAGTATCATGAAAGTTTTAAAATGTATAAGAATGCATATGTGTTTTAATGATAAAGTAAAGGATTTAAATGTATTTATAAGTATTTTGAAGAAATGTTTCTCGTGGATTATAGCCAAAACCCACATGGTAGTGCCAGTGATATCGAGGTGCCTTAGCGTGTAAGTTTAGAGGGAGTAGAGTTATAGGTTACTAAGCGGGGAGGTGGAGTGTCTAAATTAATATCCTTCTGGCGTGATAAGGTCTTGTAATTGGAACCACTGTCTGAGCGTGAGTTTCTCATGTAGTGGTTATATTTGGAATGTGATTGTCCCTCACCGTCGGTACCGGAAGCTGATTGGTGTGTTTATTTGGGTTCCAACAAAAAGAAAGAAAGAAAGAAAGAAAGAAGTTTAAGGCATAAATGTTTTAAGACAAATTGATTTTAATAGTACAAGTATTTAATGGTATAGCGTTTTAATTGTATACGTATTTATTGCTTTGATATATCTTTTGAAAATGTTATTTAATGAAAATGTACACTCTTTGGGCTCCTTTAATCATTCTTTTCCTATGTTTTCAAAAGAAACATTTCGGGACCCCGAGAGCAGTCTTGTAGATGGGGACCCTCTGTGCGTGAGTCGAGGCCATCAAGGAGCCGACACACAATGATTTCATTGTATATACATTCTGCATATTATAAATATTGAATATTTTGTCATGTATATATATATATATATATATATATATATATATATATATATATATATATATATATATATACATATGTATAAAGTTGAAAAGGAACTACGTGGGCTTTGATCGCCGATTGGGATGAGAATGCGTAGGCGGTCGAAACTAAGTCGGCTCAGAAGCCCGATCTTTTGATAAAAACAAATGCATGGATTTGAGTGGAAATGAATGATTTATATGTATATATTGTGTTTGATTTGGTTGTGGACGAGGAGTCCTAAAGCGGAAGTTGAGAAGTTGAGGATGGAAAGATTGAAGTGTTTTTAAATGTTTTCGCGAGGTTTTGTAAATTTGGGAGAAAGTCAGAAAAACCAGAGGAAACTAAATAATTTTAAGAAAATCAAAGCGTTTGAAAAGAAAGAAAAAAAAAAAAAAATTTCGCCGGCTTCCGCATTGTTTTTCTAAAGATATGTAAAGGATTTGTAGGGGTTCGCTAATGGATTTTATTTGATTGTTTGAGGAAAAGTTTCTATATCGGGTACAGATGCGGGAGGGTCCCTCGGGTTCATGAGGTTAATCCGGGTCGGGATCCTTCAGGTGCCACGTGTCATGTGCATTATTAGCCAAACATGAGCTAAAGTGTGGGTCATGGGTGGACACATGGCATGATGCCATTGGAGGAAAATCTCAAAGTAGAGGAATAAGTGGATAAGGAATCCAAGTCAACCAATGTGAAAATGACATGGCATAAGGAGGACAAGTCCTCTTGACCCAAGCTCTCCCAACCGGATTTGGGAGAAGGAAAAAGAGAGGGAAAAATAAAAAAAAACAAATTTTAGAGAGAGAGAGAGTCAAACTTCTCTCTAGATTTCGCAGCGTTAGACCAGTCGAGTTATCATCGAGCAAGAGGAGGATTGGTGTTGCCAAAGACCTACGCATGGACAACGATTTGTGGGTTCGACAACTCCGGGAGGTGAGGGTCTTCTCTACTTGGTTTATTTTAAGCAGAGCCATTTAAAATGGTTTGGATGGTATAAAGGTCGTAGTGGCCATTTGATCGATTGAAGTGGGATGAATCTGGAGAATTACAGGACCCATTTTGGACAATCCCGGACTAATCTCGGACTAAAAATGGTCCTTGTGTGCCTTATATGTGTGTTATATTTGCGTATTATTGCTTGATATTTGAATAACATGCAAATTGTGGTTTTGAGTGTTGGGAGGCCGAAAATGGCCATTGATTTATGTTCCAAAGAAGTGGAACCGATGCTTGATAAAGGTACATCCATGGGCCGGTACGTCTCCATTTAGGGACTAAAGCGATGCAGGTTGATGGTTGGATTGAAATTGTCCATGTTGTTTGTAATAATGTAGCCCAAATGAATGGCTTGAGATATGTGCTGAAAAGGATCGTTAATGCATGTAATTTAATGTGTTAACATGATGTTTGAATTATATGAAATATAATTGTGTGTGAGTCATTGGAATTGGATATATGAATTGGCATAATGCATTTCGTATGCACCGGGGCACCCTAGAATAGTAGGTGTGAGTGCATGACAAATAAAATCGGAGGGTTGTCCAAACGATGAATTCTTTTGTAAAATTATTAAAAATAATAATTTTATCGGAAGTTGTTCAAAGGGTGTGTTGGGAGGAATTGTCTAACAATTCCGTCGGAGGGGCCATATGAATTGTTTCGGAGATTTACTGACAAATTCACCTCGGAGGATTGTCTAACGTATTTTATATCGGGTTGCCTGATTAAGCCGAAATATTTTTTTTGTTTAGGCTTGATTTTCATACATAGCACTAAACATGTGTGAAGTCGGTGAGGACTTCGAGACATGGGATTGGGCATGTAGATATTGAAATAGGATCATGCGTTTGGCAGATGTGTTTAGTTCTTAAACCATGTGCACTTATGTGGGGGTAACCCATGTAGGATAATTCCGCTCACTAGGCATTGCTCATGCTGTCGAGGAAAATTATTTTAGGTACGAAGTGTTCGGGATGTGTGATTGCTCACTAAGGGCCGTTTTTGAGAAGAAAGCCGGATTGTGGCTTTGAGATAAATTTTGTAAATCATGTATTAAAATTCTTAATTTTAATATATGTTCGTATTAAGAGTGATGTAATAACTCTTGAAACTATGGTAATATAGTTGAACTATATTTTAGTAAAGTATGATGTGTAGGCCCAGTGTGACCATTTTACTCATGTATGGGTCTCATAATACTGCTGAGACCTGCAGGGTTTTCTTTTGCAAGTGACGGTGGTCAAGGGACACCCCTAAGTTTGAGGCGTCACAATCAGGGTCAGAGTGTTTCTTCGTCAACCAGCGGAATATTAAGTGATCGCCTTTATATATTTTCTTACAAATATACAGAATTCTTATAATGTTTTACAAGGTTTGATGTAAACCCCTTTACACTTTTACATGCAAATATATTAAACTAGATTGTTCTAATATATTTTACAAAAATACTTCTCAAGGCCACAGCTTGGCCTTCTTCATTATCTAAACTTTCGAAGGAGCGTCGTCTTCTCGTGTCTAGGAAAGAGTGGTCCACGGCAGTCAGAAGAATCCCAATAGATATATCTCCTATCAAGGCTGCTCCCCACCTAAGAGCAACATGCAATTCCACACTCTAAACCATACAGCATTGGCATTTGAGATACAAACCGATTCACGGAAACCAAACGAACCAATCCTCAAGCTGTCCATGACTATTGATGTTTATCCTGGTTTAGTTTAAGAACTTCATCTGCCTCTAAAATTCTAGACTCAACGAGCTTTAGTAGGAATCCAGAGCATGAATCGGATTCGGACCCGAAAGTTATGGTCGTCCAGGAAGTTGTGTGACGATTGCAGGGTGTGCGAAAATTTGGGCACGCCCCCGTTTGTCATTCTGCTCGGGATTTTGCCATCCCGGAACACAGTGTTCAATCTCAGACAGTCCCGAAACCCCATGAAACCAGTCTTTGACCATCACACAACAACAACCAAACCACACACATATTAAATTCGCCTGAAGTAAGTGAAACCGTTTAGCCATTCGTGGCCCCCCTAAATAAAATAACCGGAGTAGGAGAGCACCGCGCCCATCGAAGTGTATCACGGTATGTGTAGTAGAATTCGCATATGTGCACGAGGCTTCATGGTGTTGGAGTGCCATAGTTGTATTTTTAAAGTTGTTTTTAAGGATGAAATTATAAAGTTTCAAGCATTGTGGCACTTTTTGCAATTAAGGAAAGTGGAGGAGTGAAAGTACAAATTATGGAATTTCAAAAGGATAATAATAATAATAAATTGTCATAATGGTTCAGGAAAGCCTAGAAAATTCTCTAGATCTCGAGATAGTGAAAGCAGATGCGTCGTTAAATTCGTCTCATGAAATCCAGTGACCCAGAAAAGTTTCGTCGAATTAAGAGGCAGTCATAATATTTCTGCAATTTGGGTGATAAATGATGACTTCAGGGCGAGATTTTACGAAAATCTCGGAAGTCGAGAAAATGACTTGAGTTAAAGTTCATTTTAAAATAGTGAAGCTGAAAAGGAAATAAAAATTTTCGGGATAGAAAGCAGGACCCCGAATGGACAATATAAGTTATGTATTCAAATAATAATAATAATAATAATAGTAAATAACAAGATAAAATCGAGTAAAAAACGGCAGGAGGGAGACGAGACGAGAATGAGAGAGGGAGAGAGATTTTTATTTTATTTTTTTCTTCTTGTTATTTCTTTTTCAGATTTATGGAAATCGGGCCAGTAGATTTTGTCGAGAGCGAGAGAGAGAGCGAGTTAGATTTCATGGCAGGCTACGTAGGTGCAATATCTTAGCGTTTCGTCAAACTTCAAGAGGTAGGAAATTTTCTACTTGTGTTATTTCGAGCCTAAAGGCTATGTAATGACTTGAAATTTTCTTAGAGGCCATGAGATGCTGTAAATTTCAGTCCCAAAATTTTTGGATTGAGTTTAGAAATTTTTAAGAATTTTTTGGACTATTTTGACCGATTCGGGCTGAATTTGAGATTGTTTGGGATTGGTTGAAATTTTAGGATTTTATTCGGATAGTGGACGGAATTTTGAAATGTTTTCGGGTGTTTAGACTCTGTAAGAAAAGTCCCTTGAGTCTATAATCTAGCCATATACTGTAGATAATGAAACATTTATAGCGCATATTTTCTGAAAATTTTAATTGTAGCACGAGTGTGCAAATTGCTTGGTTGTCTTTGTGAGTGTGGTCTAATACATCGAATGTGAGATTAATAGCGGGGCGGGAGGGATTGTGGAGTCGTGCTCCATTGGAGTGTAAAAGGAAGGTGGTGTTCTAAACTCTATTTTCCAATGCACCTAGTGTATTATTTATAAATCGTTTTACCTTTGGTATGTAATGGTTTTGATTTTAAACCATATTATTTGAAAGCAAGCAAGCAATGTGATTTAGAAAACCCAAGCGAAACAAGCAATGGTTTGATTTTTAAACCATATTTGAAAAACAAGCAATAATGAGTTTTAGTAAGCAAGCAATGGTTTTGAATTATCAAACCATATTTCAAACAAATGATGGTTTTTGAATTTTCAAACCATGTTTAAACAAGCAAAGTATATTTTATAAAATAGGTCTACTGAAATCCCTGTTTTAAGCAAGCATACGGTCGAGGAAGGTATTAAGTATGTGCCACGGTGGTGTTAGGACATCATTTATGCATTAGTTTGCTTAGTCGGCAAACTTTCAGTTCCATGCATCATGGCATTTAAAGAGACCGTGGCATCTTTGGGTATATAGGGTTAGCGCACTATTTAGATTATGGTGAAGTAGACCAGGTCTTTCCACCATATTGCAAAGAAAGGTGGCTGGGCTGGGCCCTTCCACTAGGTGATGTGGACCAGTCCTTCCCGGCATGGTTGAGAGTACGAGGCTCCCATGTTTACTAGGGTATAGCAAGCAAGAAAGGCCTCCAGTGGTTGATCTTGATTTATAATAAATACTTCTATTGTGGTACCAAAGATCAACCAGCGGTAAGCAAGCAAGCATTTTATGAAAAGTTTTTAGAAACTTTTAAAGTAAGCGGTTGAAGCCCAGGCTCCCACGTTGATGAAAAGTTTTATAAACTTTTAAAGCAAAGCAAGCAAGCAATTTATGAAAAGTTTTATAAACTTTTAAAGCAAAGCAAGCAAGTAGTTTAGGAAAAGTTTTATAAACTTTTAAAGCAAAGAAAGCAAGCATTTTATGAAAAGCTTTTAGAAACTTTTAAAGCAAGCGGTCGAAGCTCAGGCTCCCACGTTTATGAAAAGTTTTTATAAACTTTTAAAGCAAAGCAAGCAAGCAGTTCTTGAAAAGTTTTAGAAACTTTTATAGCCGTAGTAAAGGTTTGGAAATGTAACATAAAATATAGTTTTCAGTTTAGAGATATTTTCAAAAAAAAGCAAAGCATTTTATAAAGCATACACTCAAGCTCGTTTGCTTCATTATTTTCACTTGTTTTAAAAACTATTTTCCAATTCTGAACCGCCCGACGCTGGGACATATTAGGATTCTCCTGACTTCTAGTATAAGTGTTGTATTAAGTAACTTTTGTAAGGAAATACTTTGAATTTCTGATTGAGCATATGTATATGTAGTTTTGTTTAGTAAAATTGCTTGATGAAACTGCCGAGGCTCTTTGGAAAGTGTGTTGGTTGCCATATTTTGGAAAGTGCGTTGCATATACGAGGTTTGGGGATATATATCTGTATCATTTGTTATCTTCAGGAATTTTATAAAATCACAGAATTTAGAAAGAAGAATTTTTACCTCTGGTTTTCGCCAAGCAACACGGCTTCGCTTCACAGGATTCTCTAATCGTTAGAAGTAACGGTTGGGGGTTTCTGTGGGGTAGCCAACACACCTGCCGCTAGTAAGGGTGGGGGTGTGACAAAACCTACCTCTTGTATACAGTTAAAGGGTCCTTTCTTTATCAGGTTACGCTCCTGCCACGACTTGTGGTTTAGTTCACCTCCTCGCTCCCTTTTCTTCCTTCTTTCTTTTGCATCTTGCCCTCCCGCCATTTTCTTTATTTCACTGCTTTTCTTTCCTTATTTTCCCTCACTTCCTTTCCTTTCCTTCTTGCTAAACTTCCACGCACCTCCTGTAACATACGTCGAGAGAGTGTCTGTCACAATCTTGTAAGGGAGTGTATAAAATCTCGAGTGTCAACGTGTAGTATTTGGAATTAGGAAATTATAAATTTTGGAACTTGGAATTTCAGTACTTAAAACAAAGTACAAATGTCATTTAACCAAAAGGATATATAAGGCATAATTAAGTTAGAGATGGGTGTAGTAGAATTTGAAAGTTAGTTGCGTATTTAAATCTTGAAGACAAAATTTACAATTAAAGAAGTTGAGGGTGAAAGTATAATTAATGGAAGTTTAAATAGTAAATTAATAATAATAAATTAGAATAATTCGATGCAAAGTCTCTACATCTCGGATGATGGAATCTGTGTAGATTAAGTTGATACATGAAATCAGTGACTTAGAAAAGTTTCGTTTAATTAGGGAGCGGTCGAATATTTTATGAATTCTAGACGACGAGTTTAGAGTGAAGCGCGAAAGCGGGATTTTAAATTCAGAAAAATGGCAAATCTTAAGAATATTGATTAGGATGTAAATAAAATTGAAGCAGGGACAGAAATGTAATTTGTTTTGGGGTTGAAATGGTAGAGGAAGTGGAATAAAGGGACACGTGGGTCCCACTTGGATAAAAAAAAAAACAAACAAACAAACAAACCAAACTTAAAAGTTTGGCAGCAGGAGAAGACGGGCAGAACATGGAGGAGAGAAGGAGTGAATTTTAATTTTTTTTTTCTCTCTTTTACTTCTTTCTCATATTTCTAATCGTAGTCAGTTTTATCGGGATAACGCGAAAAGTCTTTGCAGATGAAATTTCTGGCGTGATCACCATGTGAGATTTATGAGAATTCGGTGAAATATCACGAAAAACCCAAATTTTAGTTTTCTCGAGATCTACAGCGGTCCCAGTGGTCAATGTTTTGAACCAGTAGGTAAAGTTCTATTATGACGAATTTCTGGCGTGAATGGCGAAATCTTGTTTCGTTAAGCTTCCGGAGGTAGAAATTTTCACTGCTTTGTGTTATTATTTCGTATATAATGGAACGGAATATTAACTGAAGTAATAAATTCCCGGTCACAGAAATTTTAATTTGAGTTTGGAATTTTAGGAAATTTGGAAATGTACGGACGTACAGTGAATTTCGAAGCATTTCGGACCAGTTTTAGTTAAATTCGGGATTTTATTTAGGCAATCCGGACGAATTTTGAAATGTTTTTCGGGTGTTTTTAGTATATGGAAAGATAAATTTAGTAAATCTAAAAATCATATACTTTTGTAGACTGGCATTTGGGGCCACATATTTTAAATTTTAATTGTAATAAAGTATGCAAATTGCTTGGTTGTCGGCGTGTGTGATCTGTCATCAGTGTAGGCTAAAAGCGAATGAGAAAAGTTATGGGTATCTTTCGAGTTTAGCGAGCAAGGGTGAGTGTTCTAAACTCGTTTTCGAATCTTTAGTGTATTATTATTATTATTATATTTGTTTTTCACTTTGGTATTTAAAGGTTTAGTTAAGCAAAATCTTTGAAAGCAACGAGTAAGTAAATGTTTGAATAATTAAGCGAACTTCAGCAACAAACAAATGGTTTTGAGATTAATATTTTGAAAAGTAAGTAAATGGTTTCTAAATTTATATGAAGCCATCTTTAATAGCTTAGTAAAGTAATGGTTTTGAATAAGTGCCATTTTTAGTAATGACGAATGGTTTTAAATTGTAAAACCATTTTTTAAAGAAACAAGCTTAAGCAATAAAGAATCTTGCTGAAAACGTTATTCCACAGTTCTAAAAGCGAAGCTAGGTCGGAGGTAAAATGCGTGCGGTGGTGTTAGGATCTCATCGCCATTTTAGTTTTGCACGAGTACCGGCCCGAGCGTAGGACATCATCATGCATTTAGGAGACCGTGACACGTCACGGGAGTATATAGGTTATGAGCTCTAACTAAATTATGGTGATGGCGACCCGGGTCAGATTCCACCATATTCGGAAAGGTGATGCGGACACGAGTCCTTTGCCGGCCTGATCATGAGGGCTTCCGTGTTCAAGTCTGATAGCCAAAATAGGCTCACGTGGTTGATGTTTTATAAGCGCAATATCTGATTTTAAAATCGTAATTTAGTTCTAAGATGCTTAGAGGCTTAGGAGAGTTTTAAAGCGAATGGTTGGTAGAACAAAGTTTTGTTACCAAAGAATCTTGAGTTGAGCCAGGCTCCACGTTTTTATGAAACGATTTTGAGAAACTTTTAAAGCAAAATGTTATAGGAAATCTATTTTAAAAAACTTTATTAAAGATAAAGCGCGAAAAGAAATTTGAGAAGTTTTATAAACTTCTAAGCAAACAAACAATAAGAGTTTATAAGCTTTTAAAGCCAAGCTAATAATAGTAAAGAAAAGTTTTAGAAACTTTTTAAAGCGACAAGTACCACAAAGCAAGCCAATGAGAAAACTTAGAACTTGAAAGCAAAGAAAGGCATGGAAAATAATTGTAAGAGTTTTACATTTTGAGGATGTTTTAGAAAAGCAAAGCGTTTTATAAGCGTACACTCGAGAACCGTTTAGGCTCATTATTTTGCATTTAAAAGTATTTTTTAAGTCTGGTCATGGAATAATTTGGAGCGTAATAGAAACGTCGACATTATGCAATCTTTGTTAGTAAGAATATTATATAAGAAAATACTTTGAATATGTATAATGGAACATATGTATGTACATAGAGTAGTTTGTGAGAATGTGTTGGTATCTTTGATTATATTTGGATATAGTGTAAATTGGATGTATCTGAGATTTGGGACATGTCATGTATTTGTTATCTTCTTGGGAGGGATGACTATAATCTTTCAATTAATTTTATAGGGTTTTATGAGCAATAACCGACAGGTTTACAGTCGTTAGAATTGCTTGGTTTGGGGATTTACGTGGGTGGCGACTCATCCATGGGAAGGGTGAGGTGTGTCTTTCTCTCCACACTCAGTTTAGCTTTTCCTCCTTTCTCTTATATATTATATTTGTTATTATTATTTTTGTTTGAATCGGTAGGGGTGAGTCAGCCCCCACACCGCCTCCTGCAGCTGGTAGCAAGAAATTTTCATCACGACTGGCCGGCTACGTGCGGTAGGTGCCTTCTACGGTGCCACGTAGTCACTTGTATCACGTTCTGAGTTTTTTGGCGTGAGTCGACGGAGTCTCGAAATTCGACAAAATTCGATTAGAAGTCCACAGATTTGTGGCTGATTAAACGGTGCAATATATGTTTAAATCATCAAGGATCTAGAAAATTCCTAACCTTTCCTCAGGGACTATTCGAATTCAAAATTACGTTTTGCCCTTTTTAAAAAATTTAGTTTAAATTTTTCACGGGGTTTACTCCCCCTCCTAAAAGGAATTTATCTGAAATTCCCAGCGGTAATCATATACCAATATTGTCCTGTGTGTAGGTAATAACTCTCATTTGATCATAATTTATGACGACCTTGTGTCGCGTCGGTCGGTCAGCCAGGATGGCCTGCCCTCGGACCTATTCAGTCTCGCCGGTCATGTTAGTAGAGGCTCTGGATCTCTAATTCACAATTCTACGCGTATCCGTTGACCCTCACCCCTTGTTCCTAGGGAGGAATTTGAACAATGGCTTTTAAAGGTCACCAGCCTCGAGCTCAAATCTATCACACAAGATGCAACAATAAATATGATGCATCCGAATTTAAATAATACTCTTGTCAAAAAGTGCAAGAGTAGAAACGTACCCTGCATATCCGACTGAATTTGCCTTCATTTGTGAGGTGTAGCATTAGACAAGCCTGGTCTTGAGTCTGACACAGCAGGCCACATCCGACCTCATTTATACTCTTGGCCTCTGGCGCATGCATGGTGCTTGCACTTAGCACTACAGGTGAAACTAGTTCCTCTAACCCATGCCGGTGTGAGAAGGGACAAATTGTATCGGTGTCTATCCTCTAGATATGCGGGGCCCCAGGGTGTCAGTATCACCCCAGGATCTCCTCCTTTGTGATCAACTATGTCAAATTTGGTAGTGAGTAGAAACATATCATCGATACTGCGATCGGCATCCCTACGTGTGGCCTTGATGTAGACCTGTCTTGAATGTCTCGTTGAATGATCTGCGCTTCTTCCCTCGATCTTGAAGAAGGTTGGTCCTCCTTCCTCTTCTCACTAGCACCCGCATCTCGGATGCTCCGAGCATCATCAATCTCTCTCTTATAGCTATAGTTGTGCTGACCATAGAGTCCATGTGCAGGGAGAGTCTTGCAATCACATGGATGGATGACTTGGATAAATCCTTAAATTTCCTGACCTTGGCCATGAGGCCACATAGTCAATCCACAGAGCAGTATGCTTTGCATGAACTTGGCACGTATTTGGGTCACAGTGTGGTCTTGTCTCGCCCGAAATCTCTAAGCCTTAGCAACTGGCAGCGTCACGAGAAAAACTTGCTCATAAAGAGCTCTCGAAAATTTCCCCATGTCATTGCCTCGAATTTCTAGGAGGTCTTCTTTATGGCATGAAACCGGTCCATTAAGCTGTGACACTGAATCCAGGGAGTCAGATTGACTACCGTCAAGCTCGGAAATACTCGTGAATGTCGGGTGACCCAGGCATTTTCTCACGAAAATCAAGTAGAGCCTCCTTTATGCAGGGGGCTCTACGGAGTTCTCACTTTGTATAACTTTGTCAAACATCAATCCACATGAGTAAAGCGGCCTCTTTGACCCACCAAACCAATACTGTCACAATATTTATATCGACTATCCAATAGTTTCAAGAGTTAATAAATGACTCTTACTCTGACCTATATTAAAATTTTAGAATTCCTAATACATGCTATACATAATGATAACAAACTAGCCAGCTTTCTTCTGAACTTGGCCTGGATGAGCTGCGTCTCCTCGTCACGCTCACTGTGCACGAAAATATATTCCTCAAACGGGGTGTTTAATCTTTCATTAGTGGAATCATGCATAGATGAAATTTCTTTCTGCTACAAGTGCATATGCAATGCTCCAATATAAACAAACATTAGTAAATCGTGATTACTCTTAGATATACATATCTTCAAACTTCATTATCCGAGTCTCGCCTTGACTCCCTCATACTTGCCTAAGCCACGTATGAAATATTAATACAACAAAGATGTTTGTTTTTATTTATGGACAACCCTCTGGAGTATAAGTATTGGATGATTTCAGTCATTATATTTGTGGACAACCCTCCGTGTATATCCAATTGGGCGACTCCAACGATTGATATTTTATATGGACTACCCTCGGAGTGATTGTTATTATTTAGTCAGCCCTCAAAACCAAGTTCTGCTAAAATCACCTCGTACTCCATTTCTTGTTGTTAAAGATTAAGATAATATGGATAAATGATCTGGGTTAAATACAATTATATAACACATGTGTAAAAATATATAATGTGCATATATTCACCATTTAAATCACTAAACATGTCATGTAATTTCACAATTCGGCCACCAAAAATTATCTCACTTGGGCTAATTATCAAACACGGCGATTCAACCCAGATTACCGATAAGCAGCATTATTGCACAAAAATATTTTGTAGAACACTATTCCTATGAGCGGTGAAACCTCGGATTCTTTGTTCGGCAAATCACCAATCACCGGTTCACTTTGCTTGAACCCGTTTCACGGCCATTTCCGGCCTTGCCACAAACTAACATGATTTATAGGATAAATTCGCTGATAAATACCAAAACAGCCCCTCACGTCGCACGATCCATTGGAGTACATCGATAACTAAAATTTCTAACAATTCGTCCCAAAGTTTTGGGTGATCAAGCGGCCGTTCAAGGCCTCGAAGCCAACAGGAAACATTATAAAACACTTAAAATAAGAGTGTAAAACCGTAGGATAAATCCCTACCTCACGGAGTTTGTAACCAAACTCCCGAGAAGCCGGTGTCACGCGTAGAGCCTCTCCAGCGTGACGGCTTTCCTTCTTGGCCGAAGACTTAGACGGTCGGATCGCCCAGTATTTTTAGAGTCTCTCTCTCTCTACAAACCTTCAAACCCATAGCCAGCATGATCTCCCTCAATACGTTTTACTTTGGCCTTTTCAATTTGAAGGAGACAATCACTTGTAGTTGTTTTATTTCTTAAGAATTTAAATAATGATCATTATATTGTCCCTAAAGCTGGATTTTGACATTTTTGGCGCTATCTCGAGCCGTCCATTTCATCATTTCTCTCTCATGCCATTTATGGCATATGAGTCACGTGTTATATGTGACTTTTGTCATATCAAATGTCGCGTTTTGACACCCCAGCGCGATGCCTCGGCGATGCCGCTCCATCTCGAGATTTGTGAAATTCGACGTGCTAAACTAGATTTTCGCGGAGATGAGTCAAACGGTGAAATGGATTTCATTATCCAGATCTAGAGAATAAATTTCGATTTTGACCAAAATTACGATTTACCTCTTTCAAAAATTTGGAAATTTCTAAAGGTCTTACATTTGATAACCCACGTGACCCATGAAATACTCGTGGATGTCGGGTAACGGAAACACAAATATAAAATGGAACCCTTAAGAAGATCATAACATGGCTCTGCCCAGGTACAAAAAGCATCACGACCGATTTTACAATGACCTGAGTCCACTAGCAGGTAAAAATATTAGTCACTTGGGCCCCATTAATACCACAAAATATATATCCGACCAAATATATTACATTAGTTCAAGTTTTGTTATCTTGATTCAGCATATTAAAATTATTCTAATACATATTATACAAAGTATTACAAAGCCTGTCGGCTTTCTTCTAAAACTCTGGCCTCTACTTGGCGTCAAAGTCTCGCAAGTACCTCCAGTACTTGAAATAGTGATCCTCGACGAGGTGAGGCAAAGCCAAGTAGTGATAATTTTCTACTGGGTTACTCCCCACCTAGAGTGCACATGCCATGACAAACAATCATCCGAGCAATTACATGAACCTACTCGAATGTCTATGCCCGATCAGTATCCCAGAGTCCTTACCCAGAGCTCCTCTTTGTGCCTAAGCCAAATCTTGAGTAAATATCCAGTTTTCAAAACAAAAAGCTTTTGTTCTACGAAGAGCTCACTACGAATTTCCGTAAATACATTTGGATTACCCTCGTAGTGCTGGATAACGCTAAGAAAGCAGTCATGGTCCTCATCCGAGTGATCTGTTGGGCTGACTCTCGAGGCAATTCTTCGAAAATCTTCAGTCGAAATTCCTTTCACAAACATTTTAGATTTTCTTTCAATTTCATGTCATACCTCACACCCTAATAATTACAAGTTCTAGCACGTCGTATGGAATGCATGATGCAATCAAACAACTAAATGCTAATATATAAAACATGTATATACTAACATAATTGAAAATCATAAAATCATGTTATGCAAATTCACAATGAATAACACCAAAATTAGCTCACATGGGCTAATTAACAAAACACAAGCAATTCATTTTGAATCACTTAAACACATAAAAATCACACCAAAAATCACACAACTATTCACGTGAACAGTGAAACCCTCGGGTTGGCACTATTCACGGCCACCAAATTTGGGATTTTCTCCGCTTTCTGGAGTTCAAGGTTTTGAGGCAAGATTTCTTAAATCAAGCCTCGGAATATCCTTAACCAAACATGGATCTTAGCCAAAGAATATCACTAGGAAAGATCCTACCTCTTGGGTTGTCGAACTTCACCAAGTAGTTTTATGCGTAGCCCTCGCCGCGTAAAGCAACTTTGCTTCTTGCTCCGTCGAGAACCGACGGTCCGAACGGCCGCAAATCTAGAGAGAATGAGCTCCTTCTCTCTCTAAAAATGGATCCAGCAACCTACTGCACCAACCTCCATCCTTCTGCTCGTTTTTGTCTCAAAATGGAGAAGATAACTATTTCAAGTTTTGTCTTATTCTCATTAACAATTCCAAAAATTCCCAATGTGTCCCTTTTCTTGATTTTTGACACTTGGCATAATCTAGGTCATTCATTTCCTCCTCTCTCTGCTCATGCAACATGTATTCACGTACGTACGTAGTAGGTGACTTTTGTCATCACAAGTCTCTCAAACCCGTTTCACGGCACGACACCACATGTGCCGAAAAGCGTGAAATTCCAGCGTCTCGGAATTCAACGAGAGATTCGACGTGGTAGCTAGATTTCGCGAGACGATTCCAACGATGAAATCTGTTTCATCATCCGAGATATAGAAAAATTTTGGATTTTTACTGAAATGACCATTTTGCCCTTTTTCAGAAAATTGGAATTTTCTCGGGTCTTACATTCTCCCCTCCTTAAAAGGAATTTCGTCCCGAAATTCTAGACAATCACAACAACTCACATGCATATGTAACGTGCACTAGACCATGCATGTAAACTAGTCATTTATTAAGTGCTTGGCCAAAACCACGTCCGCTTCATCCTACTAAATAAGAAGGGATAGGTGGCCCTTGTCGTGTCCTCGCTCCCCGCGTTGACTCTTCCACTCCCGCGGTGCCTCCGCTTAAGCACCCTCACTAGCCTCACGGTCTTGCGTCGCAAAACTTGATCCCGGTTATCCATAATGCACACTGTTCCCTCCTCGAAGGTCCCATCTGTGTCAGCCCTGATCTCCCAATCCACCATGAGGTTGGATGCCGGTGGCCTCAGATACATGGAGCGTGAAATACCTCGTGGACACGACATCTTGGCGATAAAGCCAGCAGGTGCCTTCACCGGTCACCTACCACTCTCGAGTATCTCGAAGGGCCCGATGAACCTCGGCGATAACCTCGCTTATCCAAGCGGCCACTCCTCTCTTAGAATCACCTTGAAGGCGTGATCTCAACCTCGAACTCTAAGGTCGACATCGTACATCGGCCATAGCTCTTACTGCTGCTCTAAAGCCCTAGTGAGACGTTGTCTTATCAAGCTCACCTTCTTGGAGGTGTCTCTAATCCAAATCGGGGACCGGTGATGGAGCTCTCCCGCCCTCGGTCCAACATATCGGTGATCTGCATGGCCTCATTACAGTACACCATATAAAGATTGTCATGCGTATACTCGCACGATAGTTGTTGTTATAAGCGAATTCCACTAAAGGCAAATCTCTTCGGCTACCTTTATGATCCAAGGCATGCTCGCGGCATGTCCTCCTAACACTATGGTCCTCTCGTGACCATGCATGCGTGGATGGAAAGATTTGTGCTGGCTAGTCCTTAGTGTGCCCATAGCCTTTTGAAACTCTTCCAAAAGTGCGCGCTAAACCTGGGTTTCCTATAAGGCACTATGGATCTTGGTACTCCATGTGGCGGACTATCTCGAATCACAACCCTGCGAAATCTCTCAATGTGAAGGTCATCATACGGTTAGGAAATGTGCCGACCGTGATCAGTCACTATCACCCATACCGCATCATGTCCTTGCCGATTGTCGGGTGCAAGTGGGTCATAAAATCCATCGTGACGTGCTCCCACTTCCACTCAGCCACCTCCAATGGCTGAAGTAGCCCTACTGGCTTTAAGTGTTCAGCCTTAACTTGCTGACAAGTGAGACATCGTCGAACAAAGTCCCTATGTGTCTCTTCATTCCACTCTAGTAATACTGACGACGAAGATCTTGGTGCATCTTCGTGCCACTTCAGATGCCGCGAATCGAGAAACGGTGAAACTCCACTGAGAATCTCTCTCTCAAATTGGTCAGTTTGGGGAACCCACTTTACCTATCCTCTATCACAGAAGACTACCATCTCGTGGACGGTCCGACCCTCGTCACTATACATTGTGCCGGTCCTTGATGGACACTATCTCAGCGTCTTTGCTCTTGGGACTTCGATCACTCGCTCCAACGAAGGCGGTGTAGCTACTAAGCTCCCCAAGCGTACCCCAGGCACGCTTTCCATTTGTCTTGTAGCCCTGGCTGTCTGACAGTCTCGAGCATCCGCCACTCGAGGAAGCTCTGCGATGCTTCCCATTGACTTCCAACTGAATGCATTAGCCACCACATTTCCCTTACGGGATGGTAATGCAAAATTAATCATAATCCTCTAGGAACTCCATCCATCTGCGTTGCCTCATGTTGAGGTCCTTCCGTGTGAAAATATACTTCAAACTTTTGTAGTGCAGTACACCTCGAACTCCTCACCATATAAGTAGTAGCGCCAAATCTTTAAAGGGCGAAGACTGCGTCGCCCGACTCCATTATCGTGTGTGGGGTAGTGCGCTCATGATTCTTATTCGCGGGGGCCGTAAGCCTCATACCCTCGGGACTGCATCAGAGCATCGATCAAGCCCTCGAGGCATCACAATACACTGTGTACCCTTGTCCCCTATCCGGGACTATCAAGATAGGAGCTGAAGTAAGCCTCTTCTTCAACTCCTGGAATGCCCCCTCGCATTGGTCATCCCAATCGAGCTTGACCTCCTTCCGGGTCAATCTCGTCATAGGTGCTACTAATCGGGAGAAGTCCTCAATGAATCTCCTGTAGTACCAAGCCAATCCTAAGAAACTATGTATCTTGAAGACTGACTTCGGTCTCTCCCAACTCATCACGGCCTCGACCTTCCTACGGTTCTATTGTGCCCGATCTTTGACACCACGTGTCCCAGAAAGCCTCGCCTCGGTAAGCCCAGGCTTCGCACTTACTGAACTTAGAATACCTTATCCATGAGATGCATGAATGTTTGTTGGCGCGTTCGATTGTCGAGAAGGGCATCACTTGTAAACTCAGAGAATTACTTATACTTGGCGTCTAAAAGCTATCTTAGGGATGTTGTCCTAACCCTCGGTGATGGTAACGGTCACGAGTCTATCTTAGAGTAGGCAGCGCTCCTCGACTGATCAAACAAATCATCAATCCTCGTGATGAGTGCAGATTCTTGATCGTAACCACTGTTCATTTGCACCTTTGTAATCAATGCACGATGAAGGGTCTTGTCCTTCTTTCTTCATAAATAGAAGCTAGGAGTACCCCATGGTGAAGTGCTTCGATCTAATGAACCCCTTGTCATTAGCTCCTGTGTAATTGGACTCGAGTTCCCAACTCAGCTGGTGCCATCCTATGCGAGTCATAGAGATGGGCGAGAAGTACAAGTGTAACTTGATCTGAAGTCCACGAGCCTCTGCGAGGCAATCCCGGTAACTACGTCGAAAAAACATCCACCATGCTAAATAAACTACTCGAGGTAAAGTCTAATTCTGGTCTCACCTCGTCCTCTAGAATGAGGCTTGCTAGCCAACCCATGACTATCCACGACACACGGACTCGTACCTTTGTGCAGGGGAAAATATCATGCTTGTCCCCACAAAATGCAACCTGATGCGAGTCCTGCGTGTGGGCGGTAGCCCTCTACGCTCCTGATGATGCTGACTTTGTAAGTTGTCAGCCAATCCATCCCAAGAATGACGTCGAACTCTAACATTTTCATAACCCTCAGGTCCACTATGAATAGAATCCCCGAGATCTCTAACTGCGAAACCCACGAGGAAATATCATCCACTATTCTTTAATCCACAGGGAAGAACTCACGCTGAGGGCTCCTCGAGGCCTGACTCTATCACAAGCCCGATGACATCTAAAGTTGTAAACATAGCCTCGAGACACTATTCACATACCGAAAAATTTTATACACTATGTCCATGCATTCATAGGCAATGCAAGACAAAAATTTCATATTTTAAATCATTTGCAACAAAAAAATTTATTTTAGAAAATTTCATTTTAAAAGTTTTTTTTTTTTTGTAAAACCTCGTGAACAATGCTCATGAACAGTGTTCATGAACAGTGTCCCCAAGCGATGACTTCAGGCTGTGCATTAGTCAAAAGCTGAGTGTTCGGGTGCACGGTGCACACCACAGCGGAGCCGCGCGTGACCGGGTGAAGCCAGTGTCATGTAGTGTCGTGGCGTGCGGGGTGCGGTAATATCCACGGGCGAAGCGCCGGCCGTGTCGCGGCGTGTCGCGCCGTGTCGCCCACGCCTACCGAACGATGTCGCCGCTTTGCGACGCGTGTGCATTCAGCCTATCTCGCGACACAACCCGGTAACGAGCCTCAGCCTTCTGTCGCGATGTCGTTTGTATCGTGACACGCCTAACGGGCGGCCCGCTGTCCACGTCTGAGGTGTATCGTGACCTGACCCAGCCCGACCGGGCCTCCTCCTGTCCCACGTCTGGCTTGTATCGCGACACAATCCCGGCCCGGGCTGCGCAGCGTTTGTTAGTAGTATCGCGCCTTCCTCTCTACCGTGTTGCAGCATTGCTCGGTCGTGTCGTGGCCCCCTTTGCTGCACACCCAGCCATGCTGTCGCGTCCTGAGCAGGCGTATCATGACCCTGAAAAGGCTGGAGGATGGGCAGTAGCCCAACTTCCAGCACAAAATTTTTTTTTTTCACATCAATTTTTTTTTCTCATTCCAGCTACTGGAAAACCACCCAAAATTTTTTTTTTTTTTTGTCATTTTCCTGTAAACCAAATAAATTTATTAAAATTTTTTTTTTTCCAGTTTTACACACTGTAAAACCTAAAAAAAAAAATATTTCTTCACATCATTTTTTTTCCTATGTGCTATTCACTAAGCACCCAATCACACAACATACCACACACAATTCATACACAACAACTCATGTTATGCACACCATTCACACATAAAACACAATGCATGCAGTGTTCTACTCTTGTCCCGTGACTTCCTAGGTAATCACATACCTAAACCCTAACATCGAGTTACACCAAGCTGTGATGTTCTTATACCTCAATGACCATGGCCTAAGCCCAAGTCCCTCGAGCCTAGGTATTCGTATACCTACGCTCTGCACCCACCGAGCTCCCAAGATGTCGTTTACCTTAAGCTCGATACCAAATTTGCGCCCCAATAGAAGTCCGTTGTGACGTGACCGTGGAATACTCGTGGATGTCGGGTAACCCGACACCACTCATGAAAATCGGGCAGAGTCTCCTTTGTATAGGGAGCTCTACCCAAGGTACAAAATCTATCCCAACAATTTACAATGACCACACGAAGTCCCTGTACGAGTAAAATAATGGCCACTTAGGCTTTACATTATCCTGAAAATATATATTCTGACGAATATATTATGGTTGAAGTTTTACATTACTCTTAATTCAACACATATTAAAATTTACAATTCTAATACATATTTTCAAAAATCAATACAAGCCACAATCTGGCTTTCTTAAGACCTTGTGTTGTGATACCGTGCCGCACTCGCGTGCAAATAAATGATCATAGACGAGTGAAAACCGATGTGATATTTCTACATGGGTTGCTCCGCTAAGTGCACGCTATGAAAACAATCATCAAGCAATTATGAACCTACTCGAATGTCTACATGCCCAATCCATGTCCGGTCTCAAATGAAGCTCCTCACATATGCCCAAGCCGAATACGAGTAAAATATCCAGTTTTCAAAACAAAAGCTTTTTGTTCTCGAAAACTCACTACCGAATTTCCGTAAATACATCGGACTACCCTCCGAGGCGAATTGCTGGATAACGCTCCAAAACAGTCATGGTCCTCATCCGAAGTGATCTGTTGGACGACTCTCCAAGGCAATTCTTCGGAAAATCTTCCGTCGAAATTCCTTTCACAAACATTTCGTTTTTCTTTCAATTTCATGTCATGCACTCACACCTAATATCCTAGGTTGCCCCAATGCATATGGAATGCATAATGCCAATCCCAACAACTCATGCTAATATATAAAACATGTATATACTAACATAATTAATCCACATAAATCATGTTATGAAAATTCACAATCAATAACACCAAAATTAGCTCACATGGGTTAATTAACAAAACACAAGCAATTCATTTTGAATCACTTAAACACATAAAAATTCACACCAAAAATCACACAACTATTCACGTGAACAGTGAAACCCTCGGGTTAGCCTTCATTCCGCGACCTAAGGCTGAAGTTTATTTTCTCAACTAGGTTCAAGGTTTTAGAGGCCAGAGATTTACGGCTAAATCAAGCCTGTGGAGAATATCACACAACCATAAACATGGCTCTTAGCCAAAGAATATCACAAGTAGGAAAAGATCCCTACCTCTTGAAGTTGTCAGAACTCCACCAAATGGTGCCCACGCGTAGCCCTCGCCGTGTAGAGCAACTTTGCTTCTTGCTCCGTCGAGAACCGACGGTCAGTGACGCGAATCCTGAGAGAATAAGCCATGCCTCTGCAAAAATTGATCCGACAACTCTTGCACCAGCCTCCGGCCCCTTACCAGCGTTTTGTCTGAAAATGGAGAAGGCAATATTATTCGAGTTTTGTCTTATTCTCATTAACAATTCCAAAAATTCCCAATGTGTCCCTTTTCTCGATTTTTGACACTTGGCACAATCTAGACCATTCATTTCCTCCTCTCTCTACTCATGCAACATGTGTTACATGGATATATGTAGTAGGTAACTTTTGTCACATCACATGTCTCTCAAACCCATTTCTGACACGACACTGGTGCCTCGAAAAGCGATGAAATTCCGACTATCACCGGAATTAATGAAATGACGTGGTAGCTAGATTGTAAGCAATTCCAACGGTGAAATCCATTTCGTCATCGAATCTAGAAAAATTTTGGATTTTTACGAAAATGACCATTTGCCATTTTAGAAGAATTGGAAATTGGATTACTTCGACTCACCGATCCCATCATGCTTGGGACTCACCCTCTAGGCAGAATCACTAGTTGGATTAGTGTCGCCGGAGGTATCTCCATAGCCTCCAAAACTCTACGCCTCTGGACAATGAGTCGTGACCATCGGGTCCCCTCCCCTCTGAACATGGAGGATGATGCTCACAAACCTCGGTCGCCGATCCTCCACGGCCGCCAGGTTGCACTAGTCACGTAATGGTGGTAATCACGACACTATTGCCTCTCCACAAATGCACCAGTGAATTAAAGAGCGAGCGGTGGTTGGCCACTACTCCGTGGAGCCCCGGCCTCACGTCGCACACAAGCTTGCCATCTACACAAGGTAAGATAACAATTTAAGATTCTCTCCTTTCATTTATCACATTAGTGGTGCATAAGTCCAAACACTAATACATAACCATTCCTACGAAATCTTGCTTATTCGTTTTCCGAACCCTTAAGGTTACGTTAGCTAACCCTAGTTTTCTTCAATTTCTATACACGTTCTATCATGCATATATTCACACAACCAAAATACATCTCCGTGCTGGAACATATTCAGAACACAAAGCCGTCAATACACCGCGATGTCATGTTCTAAACCCATTCCCACTAATCCTAGGTATTTGTATACCTAATACTGATATTCATCTATAATGAATGTCAATGTCAAGAAAATATTATTTGGATACCTCCGCTCGAGCTCCTAGGTAATTGTTAACCTAAGCACTGATACCAAGCTATGACGCCCCAAAACCCGAGGGTCCATATACTCAGATAGCATGCTATGACACTCCCGAAATCAGAAATTCTGGCGAATGACTGTCGACTCGCGGAATATTCATGGTTGCCTTTCTGTATATTTTTCTTAAAAATATACAAATTCTTATAATATTTTACAAGATTTTGATATTAAGAAACTCCTTTACACTTTACATTCCCAAAATATAATAGCCTAGATTGTTCTAAATATATTTTACAAAAATACTTCTCAAGGCCGTAACTTAGGAATTCTTTGTACTCAAGGCCCTGGAGCGTCGTCTTCTCGTGTACCTGAAAGGGTGGTCCTACGACGGGGTGAGCAAAGCCCAGTAGATATATTTCCTACCAAGGCTACTCCCCACCTAAGAGCAACATACAATTTCTTAGGCCATATCGGCCCCAAGCTTGTTTAGATTCAGCAGGTTAGAAACAAAGTTTCAAAAATGAAAACGGACCATTCCTCAACTGTCCGTGACCCAACCCGATGTTCAGCCCATGGTTTGGCTAAGCACTTCATCTTATAAAATTCTAGACTCAAACGGGTTTTTGGCCAGAGTCCAGAAGCCTTACGGTCGAAATTCGCGAGGTGTGAATTGGGCTACCCGGGTTGCCATTCTACTTGGGATTAAGTCAGGAACATAGTGTTCGATCTCGGACAGTCCCGAAACCCCGTGAAACTGTTCTTTGACCATCACACAACAACAACCAAACCACACACATATTAAATTCGCCCTGAAATGGGGTGAAACCGTTAGGCCATTACGTAGCCCCTAGGCGTAAAATAACCAGAGTAGGAGGAAACCTACCTCTCATAGCACAGTTCTGGGTCCTTTGCCGTATCAGATTCACTCCACCTTTCGGTTAGTTTGATTTCCTCTCCTCATTTCCTTTCTTCCTTTTTTCCTTTCTCTTTTCTTCTTCTCCCTTCATTTTCTTTCTTTCCTTTCTTTTCTTTCCTTCCTTTCTCTCCTTCCTTTCCCTTTCCTTCTTGCTGAACTTCCACGCACCTCTCTTCTTTAGTTTGGTTTCTCCCCTTTCTCTTCATATATTATTATATTTTATTATTATTATTTTTGTTTGAATCGGTGGAGGGTGAGTCAACACCACCCCCTAACCCCCCTCACCTGCCTCCCGGCGGCGGTACTGAGTGCCTTCAAAATAACTGGCGACTGGCGACTGCCACGTGGCAAATAAGTGCCCTACACAGTGCCGCGTGGTCGCGGCCCACACGCTCCGTTGATTGTGGTTTTTTTTTTTTTTTGACGTGAAATTCCGATGGTTCGAATTTGTGAGAAATTCAACTAGGATCCTAGATTTCGAAGGCAGATTCCAACGATTTTAATCCGTTTGTCATCAAGATCTAAAAAATCTCATCTTTTCCTCCGGGGACTATTATAACAAAATTATCATTTGCCTTTTCTGAAAAATTTAAATTCGTTTTCATGGATTTTCTGATTAATTCCTAATTACATTACAAAAAATAATGATATTTATTTAGACATTGAGCATTGCACTAAATTATGAAAGATACACTTACATGTTAACTATGTCCTTCAAATCATTACATGGTTGTGAGTCATTGGATCAAGATAATATGCAATCATTCTCTTAAATGCAAAGTACCCACTAAGACCTAGTGGAAACTAAAGAAAAATTAATTTACATTTAAGAATTCTCCCAAAAATTAATACATCATAAGCTAACTCCTTATACATCATAACAACATTTAAGATAAAATATTACTTTGGATTGTATGGAATAAACATATATTCAGCCGCCTTATGACTCTTAATGTCCATGGCAAATACTTAAACCTATTCTCTTTGTTTCCCTCTCTCATTTTCAGTTTTGAAATGTTAGATTGACAAGGTATATCTGTTCAACATGTTGTACATCAATCAGTTTACAAAAATTTTCAGATTGAATACACAACAGTTAACAATAATCATTTTAAGTTAATAGCAATTCACTTTTTATGACAAGAGTGTAAAAAGATATGTAAAGAATCATAAAACATCTTACCGGTTATAAAATAAGATGCAATTAGATGACACTTATGTTGATAATATACGTAATACATAATAACTTCATTAGGGAAAGTCTTGGAAACTTCCGCAAAGAACATCATCGGGGAAGTCTATATGGTGTACTCTGCATTAATTAACATAAGATCACCATATCTACCTCGTCACCAGCATCCCGTGATGCTACGCATGACATGACATCATCTGCTGCTCAGGAATAACACCTATATATATAGCATAGGGACGGTCATGCTTTTAGGAGAGTTGTGAGGCTTTAGGAGAATTGGTCTTTTGACATTGTATTGCTTGGTCTTAACAAGAGTTCATGGTTATGAAATCTCTTTCTGTAATTTGAACATTTGATCATTTTAACCTCATTTGTTTATTTAAAATTTTCAATATGACTTTATTTGATTTATTTGACTTTCCGCATGTGGGTATGGGGCCAACGAGGAATTGGTTTATTTATTTGACTTTCCATGTACAAAAACTTACTTTAAATTGAGAATTGGTAAACCCACCAGCATCATCGTCACCTGTAATACTAGCACTTAGGAACAGTGGTAATGGTGCCATATAAACGCTTAGATGGAATAAACCTCACCAAATTAAACTTCATGTAATCATACATAATATCTGTCACACCCCCACCCCTACTAGCGGTTGTGCCGACCATACGAAGCTGGCCGTTACTTCCAGCATTAGAGAATCACCGTGAAGCGAAGCCATGTTGCTTGTTGAAAACCCGTATAAATATTTTTCTTTCTAAACTTGTGATTTTATAAAATTTTGGCAGCATAACAACTGCATACAGGACATATCCCAAAACCTGTATATACATTTTAAATTTTTAAAACATGGCAACCAACAACACTTCTTCAAAAGAGCCTCAGGCTCATCACATTTTCATAAACTAAAACTATGTACATACATATACACAACTATACAAGTTCCAAGTATTTTCTTAACAAAAGTTAGTTAATAGCATATATTGGATAGGAGAATCCTAATATGTTCCGGCGATCAGCGTGCACATTTTTGGAAAATAGTTTTTCAAACGGAAAATAATGAGCTAAAAGAGCTCGGTGAGTGTATGCTTTATAAAATTCTTGCTTTTTCTGAAAATGTCTCAAAACTGTAAACCTATTCTTTGCAAAACATTTTCCAGAATCCTAGCCTTGCTATAAAAGTTTCTAAAATTTTTCATCATATGCTTGTTTGCTTTGCTTTAAAAGTTTCATAAAAACTTTTCATAATATGTTTGCTTGCTTTGCTTTCAAAGTTTCTAAAAAATTTCAGAAACCGATTGCTTGCTATAAAAGTTTCTAAAACTTTTCATCATATGCTTGCTTTCTTTGCTTTAAAAGTTTCATAAAAACTTTTCATAATATGCTTGCTTTAATAGTTTCATAAAACTTTCCATCGTATGCTTGCTTTACTTACCAGTGGTTGATTTTTAAAACTGTGTGAAAAATGCTTATAAATAATGATCAACCACTGGAGGCCTTTCTTGCTTATTGTACTCGAGTGAACACGGGAGCCTGGGCTTCGACCGTGCCAATGGAAGGACTTGGGTCCACATCACCTTTTTCGATAAATGAACACGGGATCCACAGGCTTCGGCCCAGGTACCGGTGGAAGGACACAGGTCCACATCCTGCCTAGGTAAAATGAACACGGGGCTTTGGGCTTGTGTCGGTGGAAGGACTGGGTCCACATCACCTTTCCGGTAAATGAACACGGGGCACAGGCAGTAGTGCGGTGGAAGGACCCAGCTTGGTCTACGATCACTATATAATAGCTATTACGTAAGGCTGTTTTTATGAACATAATTTTTCTTGCTTGCTTGCCTTGCTTGCTTTTTGAAATATGGTTTTACAAATCAAAACCATTGCTTGCTTGCTTTTCAAATATAGTTTACAATCAAACCATTGCTTGCTTTCTTTTCAAATTTGGTTTAAAATAAAAACCATTGCTTGCTTGAAATATGGTTTAATACTTTAAAACCATTACTTGATTGAAATATGGTTTAATACTTTAAAACCATAACATAACAGTGTAAAACGATTTATAAACAATACACTAGTATTTAAAAATAAAGTTTAGAACACTCACCTTTCCGATTACAACAATTGAGCAGGACTTCACAATTTCTCCCGCCTCCGCTATTACCCTACACATTCGATGTATTAGATCACACCGTCAGCACAACCAAGCAATTTGCACACTTGGTGCTCTGATTAAATTTTGAGAAAATATGTGGGCCCCAAATGCCATTCACAGGCATATGACCAAATTCTAGACTCAAGGGGCTTTCCATAGAGTCTAAAAACACCCGAAAACATTTATGAAAATTACGTACAACTTTGTCCCGAGAATATAGTCACTGGGAATTTCAGCATGAACTGTCGACAGTCCAAAATTCAGCCATAAGCATTGAAAAGAGTCCAAAAAATTCCTAAACTCAGTCCAAAAATTTTAGGACTGAAATTTACGACCTCTCACGGCCTCTAAGAAAATTCCAAGCCATTACATAGCCTTTAGACTCGAAATAATACAAGTAGGAAAATTCTCTACCTCTTGGAGTTTAACGAAACACTAAGCTTTTGGTACCCACGCGTAGCTCTCGTCGCATAGACCAGCTTTACCTTCTGCTCCGACGAAAATTTACGGTCCGATTTTCATAGATCTGAAGAGAAATTTCTCTCTCTAAATTTTCTCTCTCCTGCGCCTCATTCCTCTCATTCTCGTTCCCCCTTTACTGTCAGTCCCCCTTTATGACTTTTATGTTTTTTTAATTATTATTATTATTATTTTTCCTTTCCTTATTATTATTTTTTGATATATGACATATTTTCTTATTCGAGGTCCGTTTCTACCGAAAAAATTTATTCTTTCGAGTTCAATTATTTTAAATGAACTTTAACTCAAGCCATTTACGACTTAGAGATTTTCTTAAAAATCTCATCCTGAAGAATCAACTGGCGATATCGCAGGAAATTAAGTAAAATATTCCGACTATCTCGAATTGACGAAACTTTTAAAGTCACTGATTCGTGAGATGAATTTAACGGCACAGTCCGTTTCGTCATCAGAGATCTAAAGAATTTTCTAGGCTTCCCTGAACCATTCTAGCAATTTATTATTATTATTATTATTATCCTTTTGAAATTCCATAATTTGTACTTTCACCCCTCCACTTTCTTTAGTGCAGTATCACAATTCTTTACAAAAACTTTCTGATTTCATCCTTAAAAACAACTTTCAAAAATACTACTATGGCACTCAAATAATTAAGGAAGCCCTTGGTGCACATATGCGACCCTACAGTTACACATACCGTACACCCTCTCGGGATGGGACGTTACAATATCAGATCTTTTATTGAAACGGAATATTGCAATGTATACACCTAATTAAGCATAACCCCTGCATTGTCACAAACTCCGTAATTTTGTGCTTGACAAATCTACGGCTTGCATGTACGAAATACAGAGATATACAACTACTTCATTTCAAGGCAAAGGTCCTTCTCTGACAAATCGATGTCGAATATATTTCCTCCATAGCTAGCTCAATTGGCTAACATATTAAATCACTACCCATGATGTAAACAAGTGAGAGTTCTAGTAATAAGAAACGACTAGCACCTTGTTCATCCATTTTCTTTGTCCTCTAATAATACATAATTTTCTACTTGGTCGGTTTACTTTTGTCGTGATGATATTTGTGCAATATATCTACTATTTTAAAATTTCTAATATGGATTTTTAATGTCGAACACTTAAGAGGTGTCTAGAACATATATTAAACACTTTAAGAGGATTCTAGTACTCTAATGCCAAATAATCCCTAAAATATTTGAAACCTTAGTATTGAACATTTTATATAGTGTTCACCCCTGAAAGCTCAAAATGGTAGTAAGTGCATTGATGTAATATTGTTTGTACTGTAAAACCCGGGAAAATTCAAATTTTCTGAAAAATGGTAAAATGGTAATTGCGGTCAAAATCTGAAATTTTTCTAGATCTCGGATGACAAAACAGACTTCACCATTGGAATCGTCTCGCGAAATCTAGCTACCACGTCGAATTTCGTCGAATTACGAGACGATCGGATTTCACTTTTGAGGCACTAGGTGTCGGAGGAGTGTCGTAAGCAGTTTGTGAGACATGTGATGTGTGAAAGTCACTTACTACATGTACCCATGTGACACATGTTGCATGATTAGTGAGATGATGGAGATGGATGGCTTAGATTAAGCCATGTGTCAAAAATTCAAATTAAAGGACAAAATGAGGATTAATTGAAAAGACTAAGTGAATAAGACAAAAGAAGAATAGTCTTCTTCTTCCCCAATTAGAAAAAAAAAAAGCGTGCAGTAGGTGTGAGATCCAGATTTTAGAGAGAGAAAGAGTGACTTCTCTCTAGATTTCCCGGCATTCAGACCGTCGATTCTCGACGGAGCAAAAAAAAAGTTGATCTAAGCGGCAAATCCTACGCGTGGGCACCGATTTTGTGGAGTTCCGACAACTCCAAGAGGTAGGGATCTTTTCCTACTTGGTTTATTCTTTGGCTAAGAGTCATTTTTATGGATGGGGATTTGTAGAGGCCTGAATGGCCGTGTTTTCAGTCTCAAAATCTTTGAACTGAGTGGAGAAAATCCCCATTGTGTGGCCGTGAACAGTGCCGAGACTAGGGTTTCACTGTTCATGTAATTTTTTGTGTGATTTTGTGTGGTTTAGGTGATTCAAAATGAATTGCTTGATTGGTTAATTAGCCCATGTGAGCTAATTTTGGTGTTATTGTTGTAAATTGAATAACATGATTTATGTGAGTTAATTATGTTAATATATGCATGTAAAATATATTAGCATGAATTGTTTGGAAATGGCATAATGCATTCCATATGCACCGGGGCACCCTAGATGGTAGGTGTGAGTGCATGACATGAAAGAAAATGAAAGAAAAGTGAAAACGGTTGTGAAAGGAATTTCAAAGAAGATTTTTCGAAGAATTGCCTTGGAGAGTGGTCCAATAGTTCATCTCAGAGGCGGACCCATGATTGTTCGGAAAAATTATCCTTAGGTCGTCTCGGAGGAGTGATCAGTATATTTACCGAAACTCGGTAGTGTGTTTTCAAGAACAAAAAGCTTTTGTTTTGAAAACTATATTTTTGCTCGCATTTGGCTTAGGCATGTGTGAGGGAGTCGGTGAAGACTCGAGACATTGGATTGGGCATGTAAACATCCAAGTAGGATCATGTATTTGCTTGAGTGTGATTGGTTGCCATGACATGTGCACTTAGGTGAGGAGTAACCCATATAGGAAATTATCGGCTATGGCGTTGCCTTTTGTCGGATCATTATTTGAGTGCGAGGGTGTACGGAGGACGGCGCTCACTAGAGGCCACGTTTTAGAAGAAATACATATTGTGGCTTTGGTATTCATTTTGTATAACATGTATTAAAAGTCTAAATTTTGATATATGTTTTGGTTAAGAGTAATGTAATAACTCTTGAACTATTGTTATATAGTTGAGATATATTTTGGGAGTATTGATGCATGGGCTCAAGTGGCCATTTTTACTCACACGTGGACCCGGTGTGGTCATTGTAAAATGTTAGGATAGGTTGTATCTTGGGTAGAGCTCCCCGTACAAAGGAGACTCTGCCCGATTTCCGTGAGTGGTGTCGGGCTACCCGACATCCACGAGTATTCCGCAAGTTGACGGGTTGTCAACGAACCCCGGGAAATGGGGTGTCACAATACAATTTCATCTATTTTGCTAAAAATTACGGAACAACGATGCAACTTATGCCTGTGTACATCACCTACAATGCAATTTATTTCTTCCTTTAACTTGTCTGTGCATATGCAGAACCTAAACCCCACCAGAGATTTGCTAAAATGTGGCATGATCCACGAACAGGCTCCCGGCCCCATGTCCTTTCTAGAATTCTCTTGTGGTTCCATCCTTAAACACTAACACCAATGTTGAGTCCACTGGCTTCAGGAATCAATCGGTACGACTATATTAATTCCAATGGACTTAATCATGGTTGGGCTATTACCAATTATTCAACTCAGATAAAACCTTAATGTCACTTGTTTGTAGTCCGACAACCAACAAGGAAGGGTGGGGTCAATTCTAGACAAGTTTATAGGTTTACTCATGAAATCAACAACACTAATTAGATGATTTAGATGCATATTTACAAGCATAACAAAATATCATTTGAATCAAAAGGAGACAAAATTGAAGTAACCCACAAAGAGTTTTATTCTCCCTTTTGAAATCAACCACAAACTCCTTGTGAGAGCCCCGAAAATCGAGATTTTGGATAAAGGGTAAAATAGTAATTTAGGATAGAAAATTAAGGGAATTTTCTAGATCTCGAGATGACAACGGACTTCTCAAGTTTTCTGGAATCGTCTCATGAAATTTAGCTACCACGTCAATTTAGGTTGTAGATTTAAGGTGGTGAGATTTCACCGTTTTTCGAGGCGTGGGGTGTGGATACCATGGCACCATAAGAGTGACACTTGGCATTGAAAGAATAGGCTCTAATTAGCCATGTGTGGGAAATAGAATCCCATGGCTCACATTGAGCCATGTGGGTGATGATGTCATAAAAGAGAAATAAAGAAATAAAGGAATAAGGATGGAAAATTGATAGCCACAAATGGTTTGAGGAAAATGGGAGGAAATTTCCTCCTTTGGCGAATAGTGGATTTAACCAAAAGGGAGAGAAAATGGCCAAGAAAGGAGAAGAGAGAAAATGAGGAGAAAATGAAGGAAAAATGAGATGAGAAAAGAGAAAAAGAATAGAAGCGAGGAAAGAAAGGAAGGAAAGAGGAACAAAGGGGAAACAGTTCGTGAGAAAGGGAGGAAAGGAGAAAGGGGAAAGAGAAAGGAAGGATTTTTTCCGGCTTTCGGGCGGTCGGCGTTCGGCTTGATTCGAGGACTAAAGTTGAATTTTAGCGAACAGGATCTCGATGTGGACACCAAAAGTTGGAGTTTCGACAAACTCGAGAGGTAGGATATTTTCCTCTCAGTTTACTTTTAGCCCTAAAGGCTTTATAATGGTAGGGGTTGTAGAATTGTGTATGAAATTAGTTCAAGCTTTGGAATTAAGGGTATGGATTTCATGACCGGTTTCACCACAGTCTTATTGTGAGAGTTAGGTTTGAACTAGAAACCGAAAGTTCTAGGTGTCATGGTTGTTTGATGTGATGACAAGGATTGGAACCAAAATGGTTCATGTTTGTGAAGGGACGTGAGGTACCCTGTTAAATGGTCCCAAGTTGGTGACCCAGTGTGTGTTAGTGCTTGCTTGAATAACATGCAGTGTGTGGAAATGTGATATTGATGCATGCTATTTGATGTATTAACATGGTTTGCATGGAGGTAGATTATATGTAAAAAAACTATAATTGTCCATGGTGTGTAAATGTTTCATGTAGTGCTCATTCATGCATGTAACATGAGGAAAATGCATTGGCATCATGCATTACATATGCGGTCACGCTCAGCGTTAGGTCGGGTGTGGTTCTGGGGTAAGGTTTATTCACCGGCATTGGTGAATGGGTGTGAGACTCGGGAAAAAATGGGAATGAGATCCAGTGAGATTCTGAGTGTGTAAATGATCAAAATGATAAATTACATGTTTGGGCGGAATGAAGTTAGGGTAGATCCCCCCAGGGTGAAAGTCCCAAATGTTATTCACAGTTAGACATGAATCCCGGCGATGTAAGTTTGTGAAAATGTTGACAAGGCATGCGGCGTCCTGCGGTGTAAACCCGGAAATCCGTGGCCCACAAAAGAAAGGAAAAAGAATTTGATAAATAAAATTGGAGGGTCTCCAATGGGTTAGTCATGGTGTATGACTGGTTTTATTCGCACTTGGCATTCCAGGTGTGAAGGGAGTCGATTGGAACTTGGAGTCGTGAGCATGAGGGTTGCATCATGCATGATGAACATTTCATATAATGGTAAATAATTGTATAGAATGTAGTTGATTGTTTATATATGCCATTGCATATGCCTTTTAGGTAGGAGTAGCCCTTGTAGGAAAACTTTCTCTTGGGCTTTGCTCACCCAGTCGTGGGACCTTTTCAAGTCTGAGACTATCGGGAGACGGCACTCGATTAGAGGTGGCTTTTGTAGAGCAGGGCATGCAAAATATGAATATAGTTGATTGTTTTTTATGAGTATGCATGTATGGGCCCCATGTGGCTATTTTACTCATGTGTGTATCCTCGTAACACACGAGGCATTAGATTTCGCGGGTTAGCGGGTGGTGTGGCTACATGGTTTTGGGGCGTCACACTCCTAGGGTTCCCAAGATAAAAGAAAAAGGCAAAGGGAAAGAAAAACGAAATAAACTTGTCTTGGTTTGAGTCTTGTCCGACGACGGAATTGTCAACAAAATCGTCATCGACAAAGCAAATCGTGAGAAGGAAAGGAGAAATCATAGGGAAAAGAGAAAAGGAGAAAGGGAGGAAACTAAATAGGAAAGTGGAAATTTTTTTTCTCCTTTTACAATTGTACATGTCAATAGGCTGGTCTTTAAATATTTAAATTTCAAATACAACATCCAATTTTATGGTGAATAATGAAAAGTTTTAAAATACTTCAAAAATTGATAACATAAACAAGAATACATATTTTTTAATGTTATTAAGGTAGTTATATATCATGAAGATAAATATTTTTAAATATATCTTACAGTCTTTTAATATGTTAATATTATTTTAAAAAAAATTATAACATATAAACAAATTTTTAATTATATATTTAATTTCTAAAAATTTATTACATATAGGGTAACTAAATTACTATTTATTTTCCTTTAAAAAAATTACTATTTATTTAAGTAATTAACATTAATTATTAAAAGTTATGTTAATAATTTATTTTAACACATTTATTTAATTTTATTTTATATTTTAAAAGATTATGTTTTATTATCTTAAAATAAATTATTAAATCTTAAAAAATTAAAAAGGATAAATATAAAAATAAATAAATGTTGATGATCATTTTATAATATATATATATATATATATATATATATATATATATATATATATATATATATATATACCAGTATAATTATTATTTTATTTCTTTAACAAATAAAAAATAATTCAATGTGATTTAAATAAGTGTCATTCAATATAGATTTACCTTCATTAAATAAGTGTCATTGATGTAACGGCTACAAAGAATAGTAAATTAAAAGAAAGCAAACAAAATAAACAAAACGAAGTTCTCAAGTTTTTCAATATCATATCAAGTCTCCCAAAAATAATAACATAAGGTGTTATTTATTGGCACCAATAGAAAACCCTAAAAGACAAATCTAAAAAGTACGATTAAATAAATAATTAATAATAATAAAAATCATCATTGGACTTGGGCTTCCTATCTCGTATAGGCCTAAATGTGGGCCTACTCCATGCCCCATAATTTCCTTCGGGTTGAAAATAACTCGACTTCGAAGAGGAAGAGGAAAGGTAGCAATCCAACAATGAAGGATCCAAATGACGAAGATCATCCTCATGTATCCAAGTAGCATTAGAATCCGAACAATCATGTCATTTGACAAGGAAACGACAAAAACCACAATCTCTAGAAGTCACAAACTCATCATCAAGGATAATATCCAGCATCTACTTAGAATATTGTAACGAAGGCACATCACCTACAAACACACTAAAAGGCAAAGTAGAAGGTTCAAAAGCGTCTTGGTAAGATAGCAAATCCTCTACATTGAAAACGAGAATTTAACTCTCAAGTATCGTTAGGCAAATCGAGAATATATGTATTAGATCGATTCTGAATGATAAAATAAGGGCTATGGCTCTTACTAAGAGATTTTGAAAACATTTTTGGAATTCTTTCATGACGAATGCGAACCATGACATGTTCACTAATATTAAATTCCTTATATCTACGATGCACATTAGCAGTCAGTTTATACTCTTCATTACTTATAGAAATCTTTCGTCTAATCTCAACATGTAAGTCATGGATGTGTTTTGCAAAGTTTTCTGTAGGTTCAATTTTCTAGCATGTAAGTTGAGTAAAAGGAACGAACAACATCAATGGGTGTGTAGGGTGATAATATGCTGTAATTTGAAAGGACTTGCAGTTGAGCAGTTAACGAAATTTTATAGAAAACTTCGATTGTTGACAAAATTAAATCTCAAACACCTTGTTTTACCCCAACCAAGCACCTAAGCATATCACTCAAACTACGATTAACAACCTCAGTTTGACCATTAGTTTGAGGATGAAAAGCATATGAAAATTTCAAAGTAGTGTCAAACAATTTCCAAAGAGTTTTCCAAAAATAGTGACAATTTCACATCCCTTATTAGATACAATGGTGGAAGGCAAACCGTACAATTTAACAACTATCTAAAAATAATTTAGAAACATGTGAAGCATCATTGGTTTTGTGATGGTCCGCCCCGCCGTACCCGACCCGACCCCGAAGGCCGAACCCAAAACCGGGGATGCAGGCCTCACTCTTTTTTTTTTTTTTTTGAATCATTTCGAATAATCCGAATACCATTACTTTTCTAAACATATTTCAAATACTCAATGAAAATATATATACGTAAATACCACTTTAACAAAAAGAAGGCCCATCATTTGATCACAAAACTCTTTTTTTCATTCGATGTGGCATTTCATGCCATTAGTCAATTTCACATTTACAATGCAGGCGTTATTAGCCGTTTTCAATATCCAAATATTTACAAAACATAATCAAAGTTCAATTTTCATAATAGTGTTTGTACAAAATGAGTCGAATAATTTCATGTATGCATGTGATGAAGCTTTACTTATCCTCCGTGTGACTATGACGATGACTCTGATCCACTGCAGTCTACGTCTTCGTACATGTTCACTTGGTACCTACGTGATGATAAAAGCAACGCGCTAAGCATTTTCATGCTTAGTGGTTCTATATAATACTCTCTTCTATTTCAATTTAAGTCAAATCATGCAATTTTTCTAAACCATGTTTTTGAATCTTTTTGAATGATAAATGCAAATACAATACATACATTCATTTCATATACATTCATTTACGGTTCATTGATCATTCCAAATAGGCACTTTCGTATCTGAAAATCATTGAAACAGATATTCTTATCATTTGCCTTAAACGAATTTGGCAAATGTTTCGGTCGTGGGATAACGAGTCCTGACGTAGTCCATTTGAAATTTGTAGGCCGGTATAAAAACATTTTGTTTATAACACGATACGATCAAAGTTGGGCTTTTGGTAGTTATTAAAATGGTCGTGAATACTATCGATACTGTCCTACTGGGCTACGGATCAAAGTGACACATCATTACGTTCGTTCGTAGTACTGCTAATTTGACCCTTATTGGTATACCAATCTATCTTTAACTCGAATTTAACGATTAACATTCTATTAAGGGCAATCAAATCATTCATAGCAAAATACAATATAGTATATACATCTATATATAAATAATTCATTTTAATCTCATGCAATTTTTCATATACAAATCATTTCACAATTAATTACCTCAAATCAATTAAAACACTTCAATATATAGTTTATTAGAAAATCATTTCAATAATAGAACAATGATCGTAAAACTTGAAAAAATAAGATATTGAATGGAGAACAAACTCCAAAATGGAAACAAAAGAGAGAGTCGAAGAACAAACCAAAAAGTTTGTTGCACTTGATTCCAATCCTCGGAATCTCTATCAATTCGGGCTTTCCTCTTCATCAGCCCCTATTCCAATACAATTAACAATCATCAGTTGGCTTATTTAGGTTTCTAGTTATGGTTGTTTTCTACCCAACACACCTTCAATTGTAAAAATTTTCTAGGAACAAATGAGTCATATTTTACTCAACTTCCTTCAAGTCCATTGTTCCTCTATAAATCTATTTTATTCAGAAATTGGAATCATCCAATTATGAGCACCAAAGCTCCATATGTATTCTAAACATCCAAGACTATTCTATTTTCAGCAAAAGAACCAGGAATTTGCCCCAAAAATGGGCTCCTTTAGATGAATTTCTGGATCTAATGGAGTCTAAATTTGGATACACTTATTTAAAGTGGTTCTCCTAGAAGTCGAGTTTGCAAATTTAAATCACTCATTTTGGATGAATTGAAACTAAACACAATGGCCTAAATACCAGCTGTTAAGCGAAACACCAAAGCGTATCAAAACTGAACCAAATTAACCAAAAAACATAAACTCCTTTGGCCAATTTAAGATACAATAAAGATTTGAGAATTGGTACATTTATTTTAGGAAGATTTGTTCTCCTAGAGGTCTTGTTTCCCCAAAAATTTGAATCACTTAATTTGGATAAGTGATGGCCAAGTTATGGATAACAAAAACATGGATTTTGGAAATTTTTGATAGCATCTCCTAAAACCAACATTTCCTTTATATAAAAATTCCTCAACACCAATCAAGCAATCCATATAAGCAGCTTGAAACTACAGCTAAATAAACAATCAACATCAATTTTCTTACCAACTTAAGGTTTGCCACAAGCCCAAACACAACATTAAGGAAAGTTAGGGTTTGATTCTTACTGTACAAATCTTTGATTCTTGACACCCGATCTTCCTTCTTTCCTCTTGATCACCTTAATCCTTGATTTCATAGATAAAGACCACTAATCTTTCTCCCTCTCTCACAACCAAAAAAGCCCTAGCACTTTCTCTCCCCTTCTTTTGCCAAATGTGCAAAATGCCTCTCAAAGACCAATATTTGATTTTTAATCAAAATCCTGCACTAAGCCTTGTTTGGCTATACACTAATTCTAATTTTTCTCACTTTAAAGATTCATTTCGTTTATTCCACATTGTTCGTTTCATTTATACTTTGGCACCACATTACTCATTTATGACCTTAGGTCCTCATTTGACATTTTACCAATTGTTGATTCATAAAATGCCGAGGTTTTTATCATTTTTTCGTTTTTATCCATTGAAACTCCAGAAAAAAATATAATTTAATTTATTTTACACCATGAACATGTTATAAAACTATTAGGGTATTTTCAGGACATTACAGGTTTTGTTACACGGAATAAAATGTGTCATCTTAGAAAACTTGTTAACAACAACAAAATGAATCATGTCCTCTAGCAGTCCTAGGCAATCCAAGAACAAGTCCATGCATCTTCAAGTTCTTGAGGAACAAGTAAAAGAGTATATAAGCCAGAGTTTTGTTTCTTAGCCTTAGCTAACTGACATGTTCTGTTAATAACTATCTATCAACATCTTTTTGAAGGATAGCAAAATCTATCTTCAACCAATGCAATAGTTTTATCCCTCCCAAAATGTTCAACTAAACCACAATACCATCTCCCCAATTAATAAATCCTAAGTGATGTCCAAGGTATGCACAATTTAGTCACTTTGGCAATGTCATTTTGATAGAAAATCAACATATATAGCGGTTACCATTACCTAACTCATCATAAATAATACAAAAGTAGGACATCAAAATAACCATTTTCAATCTATCAAACTCAATGACGCGGGAACTGTAGATGAAGTGTAACAGGTTAATTGACTAAGTGCATGCAGCAGCTTTGTTTTCCAACAGCCGATGATTAATCACAAAATAATATTTCATTTAAAATTAAGCCCTTATAGCATGTCAAACATTCAATTTTTTGTGAAAGTTCAATATCTTAAAGCTTGGTAGTGCGAAAACAACCACAATTCCACCAGGCCAAACAAAATAAAACCTCAGCGAAGACTTTTGCACTATTGCATAAAACTCTTTATCATATGTAGAATATCGTCTTTTATCATCATTGCATTTTTCACTAAAAAAAGATATAGGGTGACCTTCTTGACTCAAGACACCACCAATACCTACACCTGATGCATCACAAGCAACCTGAAAAACTTTGGTAAAATCAAGATATCTCAAAATAGGTGCCTCAATCATTTTGACCTTGATTTGCATAAGATACTTAGCTGTAACGATAGACCATTGAAACTCTACATTTTTAAACATTATTGCCCAAGACGCAACATAATCCTCGATAGAAGAAGCAACCGCGAAAACCAGAGTCTCGGTGATAGATTTTGGTTAGAGACCACTCCCAATAACTCTAACCTTTTTGGGATTAGGCTGAAGAAGGTTATGTAAGGCATAAATAAAGCCTAAGAAAATGTGTGCAGTTTGTAAAAAACCTTCTTAAGGTTAACCTTAAGCATGGCCTCTGAAAAGTGAGAAAAACCTGAGGTGAACACAAATGCTCTTCTTTGGATTGGCTATAGATCAATATGTCATCAAAGTAGACCACCATAAACTTACCAATGAAAGACTACAAGACATGGGTCATAACTCTCATGAAAGTACTAAGAGCATTAGACAAACCAAAAGGCATGACTAACCATTCAAACAAATCATCTTGTGTTTTAAATATAGTTTTCTACTCATCTCCTAACCTAACACAAATTTGATGATAACCACTACGCAAATCTGTAGAGGCCAAGTAGAACCAGTGAGTCGATATATCCTCGAGGCGAGGGATAGGAAATATATGTATTTGATTGTGATCTTATTGGTGCTCTACTATCCACACACATTCTCAGATCCATCTTTCTTGGAGGTGTCAACAAAGTTGACCCTACACAGAGACTAAGGCTATGTATGAGTTCTCTCTCTAAAGAATTACTTCCTAGCACTGTTGGCTCCTCTCTCTCTTTGTGTTCATCCTATAATCACGGAAGGTTACGTAGTTGAGAACACGGGACTAAGTCTAGCATGTTGGATGCACATTAAAGGTGGTAGTTCACTAGGCAACTCATCAGCTACCATATCAACAAAATCATCTAGCAAATTCTGCACTTCCAAATTAAGGAACATCGACAATCAAAGAATCAGATGAAACTTCTTTTTCCACTAATACTAAGCACCTTGCCGTCTGGTTCCCTCTTAGAAACTGCACATTTTGTTAGCTGAGGTACCTACAATTGAGTTTGATGATAACAAACCAGGTTGTCAGGATTTACTAATGGTTAAAATTGAGTTGATGATGAGTTAAAATTGATCAAACATCATTAGAAGATATTACAAGCTAAAGATGACCAGATGTATTTGATCGGCTTGTTGGAAGAAGTTCAGCGTGAGCAAAGTCATCTCTTTTTAGTCCATTTTTTTTGTTTATTTTAGTTATAGACCAAATCTTTAATATACGAATTGCTGAAACTCACCAATTGTGTTAAGCGGGGAGACGAAAGAAGAAAAAGCGGAAAATCGAGAAATAGAGTGGATAAGGTCGCATTGATTATGGCGACGAAAGGAAAAGAAATGACTAAGTCATTGATGCGATTTTAGGGTTACATTGATTAAGAGAGTGTGACCCAGGGGATAACAAGCTATAGAAATTGCGACATGAAGCGCACATGAGAAGATCCGAAGAAATGAGCTAATGTCGCGTGGTCCAGTCGTGACATCGAAACGGGCCGTGGAGACTTGTGAAGGCATGATGTGATGTGGCGACAAGATATCGATGTCGTGACATCGAACAATAGATCAAAGGCTGCGAGTCATAAAGCAAGGTCGCGACCATGACATCATAAACCGATTGAAAGCCACGAGAGAACTAAATTGATGTCGCGACACGGACACCTTTCGGTTGAAAGGGTAAAGCTTTATGAAGTAAGGTCACGACAACATTTCGAAGTCGCGGCAGTGAAGACAAGTTAGCGCCAAAATGGCTCAAGCTGATGTGCTTGACGAAAAGCGAAGTCGCATTACGGAAAAACGAAAGGAGTCTCGAAAGGATCCTAAGTTGATGTCACGAAGAAGCCGAGAAGGCAGTCGCGACGCCGAGAACGGCAGATGAAAGTAGAAATGACTGAAAAATCCGCGTGGAAATTATCCGCGACATCAAAAGCCATCAAATTGAAGGCGCAAGCCACTAAGTTGATGTCGCGATGGGATGAAGTCCGGCGACATGTCGGGAGCGACAGTGTCGAATCTGCGAGCCATAAGGGATATCGCGACAGAGGCATTGTGGCCGACAACATGAAAAACCCGGTTAAAGCCTACGGTTCCGCATAGATGATGTGACATGAGATCGGAAATCGACATCAGCGATCGGTTGAAGCTACGCAAGGCGGGCGCCAAGGCGGGAGTCGCGACAAGATATCGGCAACAGCGACATGAGGAGAAACAGTGAAACACACTGCAGAGCGTGAGAAGATGTCGTGACAAGATGATGATAATAAGACATCAAAATGACTAAATCAATGCACTATATAGTGTCGCATTGCGATCGCGAGCGTGGGATGGGTGGCGACCTCTCGATGTCGCGACAAGGCGAAGTCGCGACGTGAGCGATAACTTGGGCACGGATATACTGCGGAGTCCGCGATGGGCTACATTGGGATTAGGGCCCAGGAACCCTATAAATACCGGCTATCGGCTCGATCAAAGTAACTGGCGACCCGCAGACGAAGTCACGGATTCTTGAAAGCTCTTTTTCTTTCTTTTAACTAATTTTTTTATTTTATTTTTGTTGTTTCCATCGTTTTAGAGCCTTGTATGTTTTATTTTCATTTTAGTTGTATTTTTACGAATCGGATGTTGCCTACCGTTTTAAAACGAAAATTTGAATACGATTTCTATTTCTTTTCAATTACCACGAATCTTTAGAAGTTGAACAAATTTAAGATTCGATTATTTTAGGTTTCAACATGCAGTTTTCTTATGATCGGAAGGAATCTTTTGTATCGTGTAATTTAGTAATTGAATAGAGCTTCCATTAATTTGAACGTTAATAGTCAATTGTACTCTGTGATCGTTACAGCGGTTTGTTAATTTAATTCTGATTACCAAAATTACAGTTTTGTGTTTTGAATGAATACCAATTCTACCACAGTTAGATCTATTGTGTACTAATTTCAAAGTCCTCTCTGCGTGACACGAGGAGAAGACAATCCACGGGAGTGCGTCTAGTTCTTTGAAGGTATACTAACGCTATTAGGATCCTTTGCTTTATAGGTTCACTTGGATAAATCTACTCTTCTCTATGATCGAGAATAGGTTGAATGAGTTATCCGCCAAGCCAGCGAGAGTTCACCTCGGTCGGATAGTGAGTCCCGATCCAGTGTTGTTTGAGATCTAATCAGGAAGGTTGATGTCTAAATTTAGAGGAGGACGATGCGGAAGTTAATATCTTAGCGGAAAATAAATAACTTGGGAGTTAAGGTTTACTGATCCATAAAATGGGTATGAAGTATTGTAAAGAAAGAATACCCCGGATTAAGGAAGTCACTAAATGTAGTTATCTAATTCCACCAGTATTAGACGTCAGATCATAAAATAAATAATGGAAATGTGGGGTGGGAATCTACACCTGATGGTGATTTTGAAACAGATTGTCGAGAATTCTGTCGATTACCTTCAGGGAGTGATAGTTCACTAAGCATTTTTATTGATGTGATATTTGAGGATAAGCTATTCGGTATTCATTTATTAGAAATTCATTATTCTTTATTCTTTATCTCCAGTTGTTAAGTTACTCAGTTATTTTCCTTTTGTTCTTCAATTTTCCGGCGTCTGAATCTTTGGACTCCACCTATCATTTTATCGTCCCGAATAGTATGGGCTTGAGTGATCGGGGTAGTTGATTTAAAATTCTTGAGATCTCTCGTGGATGATATCTCTGGTTTTAAATCCATTTTACTACTTGTTGACACATTGCATGCGAATAACCAAATCAAACAAGCTTTGAAATGACTTATTTTAAACTAATTCACACATATTATAATTTCCTGAAGTTTACTGTAGGAACTGTTTGAGAGGATTAATTAATAGTCCTTTGGTGATGAATATATAGAATTTGTACATGTGTTACAGATTTTGTCGATAAGTTTGTAAAGCGCTAGATTAAGTGGATCTGAAAGAATCTAACAAATCAATATTTAGATGAAAGAAGGAAATACTAATTTAGACATTTAAAAGAAAAGAACAAAAATAGTTTTTGTGATGGTTCATTTGTGCTTGATGCTAACAAACTTGGAATTGAAAATGTTTGATGATTTGACTAATCTGACAATGGAAGTGTGTTTTGCTTGGGAAAGCTTTGATGCATAGGAAAGCAGAACAGGTCGATTCCAGTGACACGAAATGAAGGGCTAGCTCAGGAAGCAGAAGATGCGAGAAGGCGAAAATCTGTATGGAAGAAGAAGAGAGGATCGAGGTTGAAATACATACAGAGGCTAGAGGTATGATCCAGCGTCTGATGGAGGGATTTACGGAGACCAATTATCTGAGGAAGAATAAGCGATGGAGCAGAAGCGTCAAATAATTTTGAATTGAAGCCCATTGCGATTCACGAGTCAGTGACATCAGGTTCTTTGGTTATCCCACTTGAGGAATCGTGAGCACTGGAGGATTCACGAGGATGGTATCTTTGTTAAGTAGAATAGGGTGAGACCGGAAGTCATAAAGCGCACCTATTCCCATTCTCCTTGAGAGATACAGCGGTACATGGTATGAATCATTACCATATGGTTACGTTGATGCTTGGGAAAGATTGATTTGGGGGCTACTTAGGTAGATTCTTTCTGACCTTAACCACGAAGAAAGAAGGAAGTATCATTGTGTTTGAGAAGATGAAAGCACATATGTAGCTTAGGAAAAGATTCAAGCAGTTCTTTGAGAAGATATCGATGCATGGGATCGATCTAAAGACTCAAATGGACATTGTATATCATGCCATGAATGACATATCAAAAGGGATCATCGATAACTTCATCTTTGTGGAGCATTCAAGAAAAAGTGCTGAAAGAGCAGGAGGCGATTGAAGATGTCTGGCCAAATGTAACATAAGAACTACTTAAGGCTTTCAGAGGAAACATGGAAAGGGAATCATGGGCTAACGGCAGATAAGAAAGCGGCCCGTGGAGAGCTGGCCCCGGATGCCGTGTACGGGTTAGACAAGCGAAGAAGACACACCTTGCTCATGAAATAGGAGCGTCGAAGGAGTTAATGACGGGAATCTTTGAGAGAGATGGCGAAGAATTCTAAAGGCTGCGGGGGGTTAATTATATGGGTGAGCCAAGGGCTTATCATTTTAAACCCGATCGGCCTTCGACACGTATCGCAGCCGCCGGAGACCGCCAATTTCTCGCCCATGGTGGAGAGGGCTTCACCGAGCCCGAAGAGCGAGACGGAACCCTCATCAAAGTGCTCCGCGGCCACACTGGTTCAGCGGCGGCAACGGACGAGTGACCACGGGAATGAATACGAGGACCAGAGGAGGGCCACACAGCTTTAGAGAGCTGAATCTTTGCAGGTTTATGGAGATGATAAAAGGTACAATTGAGCCTCCATGACACAAAATTTGGAGGAATTGGAACGGCTACTCTCAAATTCTCAAATTTTCAAGGCTCTTTGATGCATCACTGTGAGAACTGGAACCTGAGTGAGCGAGTGGCCCTAACCTGCAAAAACCGGAAGAAAGATGCCTTCCCAGTGATCGAGGGAAGAACCACCAAGGAAATTTGTGCCATTTGTCTTGTAGGAGTGGGAAGGGAGTTAGAAGAGAGGGAAGGAAAGATGGCGACAACGAAAGTACTTGATGCGGAAGGGAAGGAGACAATGAATGATAAAGAAGGAGTAGGAAGAACACAGGATCGAAAGCTGTAGTCCCATTCCACAAGTATGAAATCAGATGGAGGGGCTTGGTTGCAAGGTTCTTGAGAACTTTCAGGAAGCTAGAGATGGTATGCACTTCTTTAGTGGTGACTCAGATGCCACTTTATGCAGAATTCTGAAGGACATCTTACGAGCAGAAAAAAGAAAAAATAGTAGAAGAGATAGTGAATCTCACTGTCACTTGCGGTCTCGTGTCGAGAAAGAACTACCGATAGATGAGACCATTTTCACAATTCCTTGTATTATTGGAGTGGAATTCAGAGCTACGTGGAAGGCTCGGGAGCTAGTATGATCAATCGATGCCTCTCTGTTGCCGAAATTAAGTTTGGGGAAGCCTCCTGATTGTTATACACAAATGGCGAGACGGTCAGTGGTGAAACCGGAAAGTGCATCTTAGAAGATGTGTTGTCCTTGTGAGGATTTATTCCGATGGGTAGACTTAAATCGTTAGGACATGGAAGAAGATTCACCCCCTACTATTAGGAAGACCGTTCCTAGCTACTTTAGACTTCTTTGATTGACATGCGAAAAGGAGTTCTTATCTTGAGGTTGGAGGAAAAAATTTATTCACATTTTAACTGATCGAAAGTATGACAAATATAGATGAGGACAAGGAAGGGTTCTAGAGTATGGCGAATGTGTCTCTGCTTCGACTCTGTGTTATAAAAAATGATTGCTTAACACTCGGTTTATCAATGAAAAAGAGATGAATTCCCGATCTCTCTGAAGATGTCTATTACGATTCATACGAGTTTTTCATTCTATAGAAGCTGTGTTGAACTTGAAGCTGAAAAGATAATGGGAAAATAATAGTGTGAAAGAGGAAAATCGACGAGACCCGGTCTGAAGGGCTAGTTTTGAAAGAGTTGCCAGGTCATTTAAAGTATACTGCCAGAAGCTACCGAAAAAGACCGGAGTGATCATTTCAGAGCGGACTGGAATCTGAGGAACAAAGATTCTTTGGAAATATTAAGGAAGCATAAGGAATCTTTAGCTTGGTCCATTGAAGAAGCCCAGAGGGTATCAGTCCAATACGAGTTTGCATACATAGAATTACTGAAGAGACTTGAAATATCGCTGGGAACATGGAGAAAATGGAATCGAGTGATGAAGGAAGTAATTAGAAAGAATTTTCAATTGTTGAATCTTTGGCTTTATCCTCATATTTAGAATAGTCCTTGGGTGAGCCAGTCCATGTATTCATAAGAAGGAGAGGTTTCTTGTGAAATGAAAAAAATGAATTGATTCCAACAAGAACGGTGGCAGGATGGAGGGTATGTGTTGGTCTGAGGAAGTTGAATCACACGTGACCGAGAAAAGATCATTTTCCTTTACCTTTCATTAAGTCGGATGTTGGATAGGTTAACGGGGACACCCTACGGCTTTTGTTTTGGATGGGTACTCGGGGTACAATCGGAAGACCACATTCACATGCCCTTCTGGTACCTTTGCCTTGGAAGAATGCCATTTGGGTTATGTAATGCTCATTCATTCAGTGCATGATGTCTATTTTCTGAGATTTGGTTGAAGAAGCGTGGAATTTTCATGGATGATGATTTGCATGTGGCAGGATCCGGCTTTGATCAATGTCTAAACAATTTGGAAAGCAGTGCTTCAAAATGCGAGACAGGCTATCAGATGTTGCCCGAAGAAGAAATCTTATGTGTCTCCTTGCACTTTTATTTATGCTTTTATATTACATTTATTGCATCCTTACAGTTTTTTGGCACACACATTTTCACCATAGTAGCGAGAAGGTATTACAGGGCATAAAATTTCAGCATCTTTTGGACTAGAAGTTGACCCCGATCCAGTATCAAATTATCAAAGGCGCTTGCACCACCTATCACGATAAAAGGAGTAAGAGATTTCTTTGGCATCTGGATTTTCTGAAGATTCATCAGACTTTTCTAAAAATAAGCCGGACATTATGCGATTCTTGGAAAGGATGCGAGTTCGAATTTTGATGATTCACAGGATGCTTTCGATAAATCAAGATCCAGTTGAATACGAGGCTGGCGGCGGCTGCACACGAGAATGGAATCGGATTTGATAATGTGTGATGCCGATGATTTTGCGATGGGACATGTTGTAAGAGTGAAAGAAAGGAGAAAGTGTTCGAGTCGCTATCTTACATGCTAGTAAGACCTTGATAGGCACAAGAGAACTACTCAACAGGCGAAAAGGAGATGCTAAATTGTGGTATTTTGCTTGAAAAATTTAAATGATACATTTTTGGATCCCAAATGTGTGGTAATTCACCACGAGATCGTACGGCAATCAAATACTTGATCAATAGAAAAGAGCGACAGATTGATAAAGTAGTGCTCTTGCATTGCGAGTTTGATTTGGAAATAAAGGATAAAGGGCATGACAATGTGATGACCACTATCGGGAGTAGAAAGAAATAGTGATGAAGAAAATGATGGGTTAACGAGAGAACTTCCCGGATAGGCAATTGTTTTTAAGGTTTCCTTCAGCTGTGGTATGCGTGTGTAGATTATCAGCGTAGATAATGCCTTGGAACTCGGCTAGTGAGAAGGAAACCGAGTGATGCGAGATATTATATTTGGGATGACCACTCTTATTCAAGAGAGGTGCTGACATGATAATAAGAAGATGTGTGCGGAGAAGATGAGCAAAGAGGCAACATTTAAATGAATGCCGTGACCATCACATGATATGGGGGACACTTCTCGGGAGAAAGAACGACTCCGCAAGATACTCAATCCAGGTTTTTGTTGCTATTTTCAAGGATTGTGCGAGAATGGGTGAAATTATTGTGATCGATGCTAAGGAGTGGAAATATCGGCGGAATGAAATGCCCTAAAGGTATTATAGTATCTGAATTTTCGATGTTTGGGAATAGATTTTATGGGACCCTTCCCACCATCAACTTTGGAAACATTTATATCTTGTGCGCCACTTTGATAGATTATGTCTCCAAATGGGTGGAAGCCGATTTCTTATTAGAGGTGATGCTAGCAGTTGTGAGGTTTCTTCTGTGAGGAATATTTAAGCGAGGTTTGGAACCCCTGAGGAACCATTGTTAGTGATGGGAACCAAATCTTGCGAACAAAATGTTCTTGAGAAACTCATGAGCGGGAGAATGTGGGATCGAAGCATATAATGAGTTTGGCTTATCATCCTCGAGACCAGATGGACAAGCGAGAGAGGAAATTTCCAAACGGGGGAGATCGAAAAGAAAGAGAAGAATACTTGAAAGAGCTGTGTTTCAGCCGGGAAGGATTGGTCTTCGAGCTTGATGATGCACTTTGGGCTACGGATTTAAAACCCCACGTTGGAATGTCCCATCTGAGAATTGTTTTGGTAAACCATGTCATCTACCTCTTAAAGTTAGAATACAAATGGGCCATCGAGAAGTTAAAACGATTTTAAAGTTCTGAAGGAAGAAAAGCTACTCATTATTGTCTGAATTAAAAGACGAGAAATGAAGCTTATGACAATGCTCGAATATACAAAAGATAAGACAAAGAAATGGCATGATCGAGAATCTTGAGAAGAGTTCGAGGAAACGAGAACTGGGGTTACGTTTGTTTAACTACAGGCGAAACTATTATTCCGAAATTAAAATCCCGGTGGAGCGGGCCATACACAGTAGTAGCAAGTACTATATTTGGAGCGATAACGCGAGAAGCTGCTTCTTGGTGAGAATTCAAGATCAATGGACAAGGTTAAAGCATTATTTCATGAGGGAGGAGAAGTTGAAGAACTCCAGTTTCTTACAAGGAAAAGAAGAAGTACCCGCAACTGACAAGTCCATTCAATGACTCAGCGAAGCGGTAATGGGAGCGACGGGAAGTTCAATCTTGATTTTATTTGAATTATTTCATAACTCTTTCAGTTCATGGATGAATTAAGTCGAATTTGTTTTTTTAGAAGAATAGATTTAAATTTTTATTAGAATTTGATTGTGTTTTAACTAGATCTTCTGTATTCTTCTTGATGATCTTAACGAGGGTTGAACATGAATAGCGATTAAATTATAGGAGCGATTCCGATGGAAATAGAGGAGTCGCAACATGAGAAAAAGGGGAGTAACCTTCTCTTTAACCAAATCCTGCATGTATGATTGAACTAATTGTTAAATGGTTACTGATTACTGGATAAATGTAAGTGTGTTTAGAAACAAGAACAAAATTGAAGTTTTGAAATCATTGAATTAAAAGCTTTGGTCACAGCAGAAGGGTCATGTCTCGTGACATTAGCTAATGTCCATACCTTAACATTGATCGTGACCGGTTTTGGAAAGAGCATTGAGTGGGTAGTAAGGAAGGAGATTCATCATCGCGACATCAACGTGATATCCACGTGGTTGACAGTGGATGGAGTTTTAAATTTAGCGAGAAGGAATTTCGCCACATCGATAATGCACGAAACCCCGGACATGTGCGACATCACAGGTATGTCGCGACATAAAAATGCGACACATGCCAGCTCTCATTCAAAAGCCACAAATTTAATGATCTCGAATGAAAGGAGGCGGAATTGAAGTCAAACAAAGTCATAAATGAAGCATTAATCGGGCCACAAGCATTGATTGAATTGCAAGCTGTTGGATACTATTTCATTCCTCTGACCCACATAACCATTGGCCTTTCGTCTTCCCTCTGAATCTCAACCTCAGAAAACCCTAGCAGTTCCAACCATCCGAAAAGCTTTTCTCTTGCTTCAATGGTAGAATTCCCTGCACAGTCCTAACCTCGGCCGAGATAATGGGAACACAGACAATCGAGAAGAAGAAGAAACTCATCGGGAGAACGAGTTAGATGGATTCGTGGGGAAGAAACAACGAGGAGGCATGCATCGAGGAAAACTACCGAGGCTTTCAGGGATTTAAGAAGAGCTGAGAAAGGGAAAGGGAAAAAGGAGAGAAGAAGAAATAGAAGATTTCGTCTCTGATGAAGCTTATTCTCAGTAAAAGAAGTATTACGCTAACAAGGGTTTTGTTACAGAGAGGAGATTCAAAAACCCTGTGACTCCTTTCAAGGAGATGATAGAACAGAGAGGATGGGAGAGTCTTTGCGCGCACCCAAAGAGCGGGATATCGACAGGTGAGAGGATTTATTCCAACATGGTAGGAAGGAAGGATGGAGCTGTTTTGTTAGAGAATTACAGGTCTGTACCACAGTGAAGGCCATCAAGCAGTGTGTGGCGCTGAAAGCATGGCTCCAAATTGAGAAAATTTTTGGAAAAGCGAATCTTAGAAAGATTCAGAAGCTCAACGTGGAAGGGGCGCGATTAGACCGAGAAAGAAGGAAGCGGGGCTGCGAAGCAGGGAGCCTTGCTACGGAAGAAGCAAGGTATGGTTTTACTTCCTGGCGTCTGTTTTGGTTCTATGAACATTTATCTGCAGTGAGAGAACAAGAAGAATTTGTACTCTTGTATGCCACTAAAAGGGATACAAGATCAATATAGGAGTTATCATTGAGAACTCTATCATGAGATATCATGAAGGAAACAAAAGTGCTTCCTCACCCGGTAACGATCACGAGTTCTTTGGCAGAGAATTTGGAGTGAAGGAGTTTAGAATTCGAAGAAGAGTCCCGAGCTTCACCCCTCCTTCGACGGGAGTTAGTAAGGGACCAAGAAATCGGAGGAAGGGAGTCTTTGGTAGAAGCAGAAGTGAAACAATTTGAAGAACGGAAAAAGGGCGAGAGGGCCAGCGATCAGGAGCGAGCACCCGGTGACATCCACGTACAATGAGTTACATGTTTGAGATAATGAAGAGGCGGGATGAAGTGACCCAATAGACTTCTCCACCATCCCTTGGCCGGTTCCACTATCACATACAAGCGAAATTTCCAACGGAGAAAGCTGAGAGAGGCCTGAGAGGACAATTCAGTGCAGGCTCTCAATTTGATCTGAGGAAAAAAGAATAGAAGAAAGAGAGAAGGAATGGAACCTAAAGCAGGAATTCAGAGAGAGGATGTATGAAAAGGGTGAAAGAAGAGACCAACGTGGAAGAAGAATTAAGCAGAGAAAAGAAAGGGGGCATGAGGTGGAGATCAGAAAGAGAACAACCGGTGGAAGGCGAGGCAGAGAAAGAGACGGATGGGGAAAATGTTGAGCGGCAAGGAGAGGAGTTCGAAATGAAGGAAAGGAATCAAGATCTTTTCTTTGAAACTCAAGCGAGTCATGAGCTTTCCTAACAAGCAGTTTGATCGAGATGCTCAACTCCGCTGCCTCAGAAGAGATAGAGGCTGCCACCAAATTTGGGGGAGCGAGATAAGGGTTTTCAAGTTGCTATTCAAATCTACCAGAGAAGAAGCTGGAACAAATTGGACGATAGAGATAAAGCAATGGGAGGCGAATCCTACGGGCGAAGGAGTGGGTGGAAAATTTAAGATTTGATTAACAACAATCTTTCTAAATTCTTGGAAGTCATATTGAAATGGAGAAGGACAATGAATGACTTGGGAAAGAGCGAAGTCTTAAATAAGAAGGTTGATCTCTACAATGAGATTGTCATTGTGAGCAGTTGAGAGGAAACGAGAAGAAAGAAAGAGAGAAATGAAATTCCCTCCATTCCAGCTCATTTGAACACTTTAGACTGGATCCCACAACATTTTGCCACCTCGTCGAAAAGAAAAAATAGACATTCTCTTTGCCTAACCATCCACTATCGACCCAGCCTTATGACTATTGTATATCCAACGATTTACAAATAAATCGAATAAAATGTGAAATTTGATTGAATGATTGTTGCTATCTTGAGTTTGATTGTCGATATTATGTTGCTTTGTGGTTGCATGATTAGAGGAAATCAAGGTAGAATTAGTTTCAAGATAAAAAGCTGAGAGGTCATTAGCTTGATTGTATGAAGCTAGGTTAGAGTAGGAGTAGAAATTTGAGAGCAGAGGAAAGGTACGGAATAAGGACAAAATGCATAGAGTTTAATTGAAATCACAAAGGTGGGGAATTTGCTTATATTTAAGCGATAAGTCCGAATAGAGAAGAGGGTGATACAACGAAGGAACAAAACATGATTTTAGAGTTGGTGATCACGAGCATTAAAATCAAGGATCCACATTGAATATCAATTAGCAATTACTCATCAATAAAATGAGTCAAGATACTCCTTATAGTTAGTCTGAATTTGCTCCGTCTAGGTTAGAATTTGTTAGATTGTGGTTGATGAAATCCTAGGTGATACGGTGACAATGATCTGCGAGCCGTTCTTGACGGTTTGGAGCTTTTCCGGCCACCATTATGTATAGCCTGCTTTTGCATACACCTTAGTCCTGAATTTGAGCGAGATATTCCATGTTTCGAGATAATCCAGTGCAAAGCGAGCCGTCCTTTATCATAATCTTCAGTGAGCTATGTGCTCAAGAACTCAAAAGGAGAGGAAGAGATAAAGTTTGGGGAGTTTAATTTAGGAAAAGCTAAAGAGATGTAAGAAGTGAAAGAAGAAAGATCTAAGACAGGGAAAATACAAAGGAAGAAAGCTAAAAGAATAGTTTTGTCTTGTGGCTAACTCTCTTGAACAATTAGAAGTTCTTAGGGGTGTTTCAACACCTGAGTACCTAATATCATCGGTATGGGGAGCTCTTTTAACCCAAGGTTCGCTAAGAGTGTTAAGAAGCCTAAAAAAGACAAAACAAGCCTGATTCTACGAGAAGGGTGATTAGAGAGAATTTCCCAAGTTAAATTCTGGAGAAGTTGGGGCATACGGCTTTGAAAGAAGAAATTCAAGGTAGTATCCCCAAACATGAGAGTTTTAGGAGTTTGAGGGAATTACAAGGAGGGAAATAAGTTGAGGAGAAAGAAAGAGTTTTGGGTTATCTCGGCTAAACATTCCATTCATCTACCCTTTTACCTAGAAGCAACATTCCTGACCAAAAGACTGATTGATCTTGAAGAAATTTGAAATCACCTACATTAGTGGAATCGATATGAAAAAACAAGCTTATGGAATCGGAAGAATAGAGCAATCTAAGGTGAAGAACTTTAGGGGAGTTAAATGGCTTCGACCATAAATTGAAGAAAGGAATGTGATTCATTATTCAACGAGTCCAACGAGGTATATTGTTTGTAAACAATCTCAACATGATAGTTTGCATAACACATTCGTAGAGACCAACCTTGAATTGGACTGGAAGTTAAATGTACAGAAAATTTTGCATACCTTGAATTGCAATTAAATTGAATGCCACTCATAGAATAAAACAAAACAGAAAAATGTCCTCTTGTTTGAGGACAAACAAATCTTTCTTTTCTTTGCTTGAGGACAAGCAAAATTTTAGGATTTAAGGAGTTTTGTTGACTTAAAGTCATCTCTTTAGTCCATTTTACTTGTTTATTTTCGATTAAAATGAAATATTTAATATCTGAAATTATGAAGAAACTCACGATTTGTCATTAGCGGGGAGGAAGCAGAAAGAAAAGCGAAAATACAGAAATAAGTGGATAAAGGTGCAGCCAATTGGCAGAGCAGAAAGGAAAAGAAATGACTAAGTCATTGATGCAGTTTTGGGGGTTACACAGCCCAGTTGAGGTCGCGACAGGGATAACAAGCTATAGAAAGTCGCGACGTAGGCGCACATGAGGAAAAGACTGAAAGAAATGAGCTAATGTCGCGACGTGAGATCGAGTCGACATCAAGAGCAGGCCAGAGTGGAGACTTGTGAAGGCATGATGATGTCTTGTGAAGATATCGATGTCGTGACATCGGGAACGAATAGATCAGGCTGCGAGTCATAAAGCAAGGTGCGTGACATCAATCTGATGTCGCGACATCAGCTCAACCAGTTGAAAGCCCAGAACTAAATTGATGTCGCGACACGGACTGCTTTCAGTTGAAGGTAAAGCTTCATGAAGTAAGATCCACGGCAACCCATTTCGAAGTCATGACATTGAAGACAAAGTTAAGCGCAAATGACTCAAGGCGATGTCGCTGACGGAAAATTTGAAATCGCGACACTTGGGAAAACAACGAGGAGGAGTCTCAGGATCTAAGTTGATGTCCGCGACAGAGAGCGAGTGACATCGAGAACGGCGGATGAAGTAGAGGAAATGAGCTGGCATCACGCATTTGGAGGTACGAAGTCACGACGTAAAACCATCCATTGACGCAGAAGCCATAGAAGTTGATGTCGCGACATGAGATCGAAGTCGCGACATCGGGAGCGACCCGAGATCAAGATCACGGAGGCCATAAGGGGATGTAGCGACAAGACATTGATGTCGACAACATGGCTTGATTGAAACCTACGATTCCATAAGATGATGTCGCGACATGAGATCGAAATCGCGACATCAGAACGCTCGATTGAAGGCTGCAGGCCTTAAGGCGAGGTGGCGACAAGATATCGGCGTGTACGCCGAACAATTGAAACACTGCTAAGGCGTGAGAGATGTAAATGAATCAGTGATCTGTTATCGAATATTCATCAGCTATATAGTATGCGGCGGAAGTCGCGACGTGGGATGGTCGCGACCTCGATGATGTCGACAAGAGTGAAGTCATGGCGTGAGCGGTAACAGGCACGGATACTCTACGGTCCACGGCCGGGCTACATTGGGATTAGGGCCCGATTTAGGAACCACTATAAATACCGCGGTATCCATTTCAATTAAAGTAGCTTGGCGGCCTGACGAGAGGAGTACGGATTGCTGAAAGCTCATTTTTCTTTCTTTTCTTTAATTTTTTTTATTTTATTTTGTTGTTTCCATCGTTTTAGAAGCGATTATGTTTCGTATTTTCATTTTCGATTTGTATTACCTTTGAATCTGGATGTCATTTTGCATGTCGTTTTTTACCTTGAGAGTGGCTGAATCACAGTTTCTATTTCTTTTCAAATTATACGGAATGTTGAAGTTCGGACAAATTTAAGGTCGATTGACACCGGGGTTTCAACCTCATGATTTTCACCATGATCGGAATCTTTGTATCGTGTAATTTAGTAATTGAGGAATCCGGCTTCCATTAATTGAGCGATTATATTGAGAATTTATCTTTCCTGTGTCGTTTCTTCTTGAGTTTAATTTCGAGTTCTGGTGCAGTTTGGTTTATTGATTTTGGATCTGGCTAAGTTTCTTATACGCGCGTTAAAATTGCGTCATTACCGATTGAGGAAGTCCTGGCGTGACACGGGGAGAGAATCCACGGGGGTAACGTCTAGTTCTTTGAAGGTATACCTTTTGGCATTAAGGATCGCTGCGCTTTGCAAGTTCATGGATAAATCCTCTTCTCGCGAGTCGAGAATGAGTTGAATGAGTTATCCACTTAAGAGCAAAGGGGTTCACCTCGGTCGGATAGTGAGTCAATCCAGGTGTTAGGCGAGATCTAATCAAGGAAAGGTTGATCTATCCTAATTCGGAGGAGCAATACGGAAGTTGTATATCCTTGCTTGACCCGATAACTTGGGAGTTAAGGTTCTGATCCGTAAAATGGGTATGAAGTATTGTAAAAGAAAAATACCCGGATTAAGGAAGTCCTTTTAATCATGATTTATCTAATTCCACAATATTCAAGAAGATAGGTCATCTGATAGATAATGAGTAATGGAGTGTAGAAGGATCATGCACTACAAATTGCCTTTGAATGATTTTGAAACTTGAGTTAATCAAGAAATTCTATCAGTTAACTACGGGAATTGATAGTTAAACTCCATAAGCTGTTTTTGTGATGTGTCTTTGAGGATAACTATTCGATATTCATTTCTTTTATTAGAAATTCATTATTCTTTATTCTTTATCTCCCGGTTGTTGGTTATTTCGATTATTTCCTTTTGTTCTTCCAATTTCCGACTTGTCTGAATCTTTGGACTCCATATCATTTTATCGTCCAAATAGTATGGAGCTTGGTAGTCGGGGTAGTTGATTTAAAATTCTTGAGATCTCTGTAAGGATCGATCATCACAGAGATAAATCCATTTTACGCATTGACTGTGCACTTGCGAATAGCAAATGAAACAAAGCTTTGAAAATGACTTATTTTAGAGATTTATTCTACATATTATAATTTCCACAAGTTTATGGCAAGGTTCTTTGAGAGTTAGTGTGATATTTGGTGATAGTGTCATAAATTTGTACATGTGTTTTGATTTTGTCAACATTCACTCAAATCAAAGAACCAAGATGACAAGTAACCAAGACTCCAAGCTCAAAGTGAAGACTTTATTAGCTTAGGAATCCTTGTAAGATGAATGCATTTGTGCACTTTAGGATATCATCATTAATCATGCATCCTCCCGCAGGCTTCGGTTATGAAACCCAATTGCATATCTTTTGAAAACATGAGTTTCGCGCAGAAGACCTTAGTCGTTATAATCATAAAATGTGCTCAATGAAACATCTAAGGTTAGAATTGTTTGCGAAATAGAAAACACATGAACATTTAAAGGGGTAACTAGTTGAGGTTGACCGATTGAACCAGTCGACCGATTGGTGTCGATCCGGTTAGATCACGTGCTTCGTCAAAGACCATGGAAACAATCGTGGTTTATTGAAGCGGTCAATCGGTTGAATACAACGATCATATTTCAATATGAAAATAGTGACCTGGGTACACATGTGAAACGATGACCCGGTTGGACAAAAGCGGTAAAATTAACAACTATAAAGCGGTAACATTTTGTGTCTGAACTAGTATAAAGGAAGCGGTCGTAGGTTGGCGGCTTAAATCTTTGCGAGTTCCCTCTATAATAGAGTGTGGAGGATCACTTAAGATGTTAGACATTTGTTGAATATCCTCTCAACCATTATTTCTTTTATGAATCAATTCTCAAACTAAGATTGTGAGTGCATTCATTACATGTGCATATTGTAGAGTGCATCTTTGTGTTGATCAAAAGCTTGAGTTGTATTTGAAATATCTTGAGATCTTGAGAGAGTGTCCCATTGTGCTTAAGTAAGAAAGCTTCAAGTGTGTATAGCTTGAAGAAATTGTAAAGAGCACATTGGAGCCAAAATCCAAGTGTAAACAAGCTCGGGATTGGAGCTTGGAACTTCAAGTGTGTATAGCTTGAAGAGGTGTCCATTGGTGCCAAAATCCAAGTCTAAAGAAGCTCTGGATTGGAGCTTGAAACTTCAAGTGTGTATAGCTTGAAGAGGTGCCCATTGGAGCCATAATCCAAGAGTCAAAAAAGAAGCTCGGGTTAGAGCTTGTCACTAGTGGAACCCTCATCGATTGAAGGTAGAGGAGAAGTAGACGTAGGCAAGGGTGTGCTAAACCACTATAAATCCAGGTTTTGCTTTCTCTATCCTTATCTCTTTACTTTATCATTGTTACATTAAATTGAAGATTTATTGTTGTTGTGCGAAAAGTTTTTAAGAAAACCAATGCACCCCCTTCTTGGTTAGGTTGCTAAGTCATATTGAACTTTCAATTTTAAAATATCCAAATTCCATGCAGGAAGTTTAGCGATGTCACGTTTACCATTGTAACTTTTAGGCTTAGCATGTCTCAAAATAATGTTCTTACCCTTGTACTTTAATGAATAAATGTTATTTTTACCAAAATTGGTAACGTTAAGATCATAAAGCCAAGGGCGACCTAAAAGAACATGGGTAGCACATCACAATAGATTTCATCCTTATAATCCCTCATTTAAATAGAGACTAGACACCTTTGAGTGATAGACAAAGTATGGTCATTCACCCATGCTACTCTAAAAGGGGTTGGATGTGCACTACAAGAAAAATCGGAATTAAAGGCGAGTGAGGCGACACTTATCGGAGTCTCTATTTAGAGAGCGAATAGAGGCCAGATAATTTCCATCTCTAATCGGACGGAATCGAGGCGGAAATCATTAGTCTCTATTTAGAGCAGAATAGAGACCAAATAATTTCCGTCTCTAATCGGAGACTTGGAAAAATCAGGTCTTTGATTAAGAGGCAGAAAGTTAAGTCTCTATTTTTCGTCTCTATATGAAAACAGGAATGATTTCCATCTCAAGTTGGGACGGGGGCGTTAGTCTCTATTTAAAGACGGAACTTTAGTCCCCAATCAAAAGGCAGGAATTTTGTTCGTTTGATTGAGGCGAGTATTCGGTCTCTATTTCCGTCTCAAATTTGGGACGGAAATCATTCCGTCTCTATTTAGAGACAGAAATAGAGACCGAATAATCCGTCTCTGAATTCCATTTCTAATTATTGACCTTTTGAAAAAAAAACAAAAATTTGAGACTAAAAAATTCCAAATCTCTTTGTCCCTCTAAACAATCTAGGTTTTATCCCTAATATTTGTTTTATTTTAGAAAATATCTTATTTGTCATCTATCTTCCGGTCTATAATATACATGTATTTTTTTCTACTTTTTTATAAGTAATGAAAAAAGCCTGAAATGAAAAAAAAACCTAAATAATTTGTTTATAAATAGAAAGTCTAGAATCACAACATATACTAGTTAGCTCAATTGAAAAACATATACCCACATCATATAAATTGAAAAACATATAACAATAAATTAGAAAATGGTCCAAAATTTTCCCCACATCATATCCAAGGAAAAAAATACTCTTGCACATATGCAGAAATAAATTATAAATTAATCATTTTAGTTTTAAAAAATGAATTAATTAAGTTTTCTTAATTCAAAAACCAATACTTTGGTTTTGTCTAATGTTGAATATGATTAATTTAAAATTTATTTCATTTAGCAAATGTCCAAGTTGCCCATCAATCTTTATATATATATATATATGCTATATATATATATATATATATATATATATATATATATATATATATATATATATATATATATATATATATATATATATATATATTATTTTCAAAAAAATGTTTGGAAAATAAAATGAATAAAAGAACGGAATAATTAGTTTTGAAATAGAAATAGCTAATTAATTTACTCGAATATGAACTTTATCTCTTTTTTTTTTTTCAAAAATAAAATGAACAAAAAAGAACCTTCAAGAGGGATATATATGAAACATAAGTGAGAAATGAAATTGGGGTTAAATGATTGAGTGGCTAATCATTTAATTGAAATAGAAATTAGAGTGATTAAAAAAATATTCAAATTAAATATTAAAACGATTATCACTAATTTTTAAAGTACCATTTTACCTTTATGTACGAATAATGTAACTTTTGGAAAATATTTTTATTTCAGATTCTATTTTTAATATTTTCAAAGTTTATTAAATTTTAAAATATAAAAAGTATAAAAATAAAATAAAACGAAATCATAAATATAAAAATTATTATGAATATATATATATATATATATATATATATATATATATATATATATATATATATATATATATATATATATATATATATATATATATATATATATTATACAAAATAAAATTTACAATAAAAGAATAAAATAATGAATAAATTAAAATTTTAAAAATTATTTAGTAGATTTTCCAGTAAAGGCGGTCGAGACGGAATTATTTTAGGTCTCAAATTCTGAACGGATTAGGGCCAAGGGTGTCGGAGTCTCTAATTCGATTTTTCTTGTAAGAGTGGTTCTACTTTCGGGTTGCTTGATGTAACAGCATCCTTAGAAATACATGCATTGAACTACTCAGTGATCAACATTTCTATCTCCACTCGATATGATTGTGTGAAAAATACTAGTATGCTTCCAATTATCATTTTTTACAGTTGTGGATAGCACACATCTAACCACACCAATACACACATCGTCATCACAATCTTCATGAAGATCATCTTCATCACCAAGATAATCTAAAGGATCAAGAATTTGGTCTTCCTCATTCTCCAAACTACTCTGTTCAACATCTAATGCCAATGCACGTTGGGGACAACGAGATGCAATATGATCTTTGTGATGACACTTATGACAAACAATCGATGAATTACTAGCCTTAGACTCAATAGAAGAAGTAACAGGAAGAGTGTTACGCAAACTAGACTCTTTGCTCCTAATGTTGTGGGCTAGTATTACGTTTATGACATGGTTGTGACTTGGATTGTTTGTGTGTGCAAAGATGAGGTACATTGAACTCCTCGACTTCTAAGGCTTTTTTATATGCATCCTCTACAGTGTTTGGAGCATGCAATTTAACCATCTTTTGAATGTCGAACTTGAGACCATTAACAAAACGAGTGCAGACAGCAAATTGATCCTCAGCATGGAACTCACTACACCTAAGCCTAGCTTCCTCAAATTTAGCAGAATATTCAGCTACACTAAGAGTCATCATTTTTAAATTAATCATGTTGGAGAACAACTGACTCTTATATGATGAAGGAATGTACTTTTCTTGTAACTTTGCTTTCATAACAACCCATTGGGTGATGGGTGGTTCACCTAGACGAATCATGTCTTGCAACACATTCTGTCTGTACATCTTACCTGAATTGGTTAATTTCATTTTAGCAAACCGAATCCATTTATTATCAATCATTTCATACCAATCAAAATATTCCTTGTGGCGCCCCAAAACTCGGGGGTCTCGTCGACAACCTGTCAGCCTGTGGAAGTCTATGGAAATCGGGTATCCCGATATCGCTCTCTCATGTCTCGTATACCGAGATTCATCCTGTATAACTGAATTCCATAATAAAATAACTATCTGATCATTATACAAAACATGAAGTTATAACTTTAACTCACACATATAGATACAATCATTGCATTAGAACCCGAATGTTGTTCCAATACTAAAAGCAGGATGCATTACGAGTAACAGTTCTCATGCATATACAAAAACACATCAAGGCCACACAACTTGGAGGCCCTCTTCTCAAGCGTGGCCTCTAAGAGACCTTAGTCACATCATACGTGACCGGTGCACGAAAGGGGTTCCCATGGCCAGGGTGAGCTACGCTCAGTAGAGACAAAACCTACCAGCTACTCTCCACCTAGGTGCACATGCAAATGATCGTGCCACAGTCACACAAACAACACAATCCATGTAGACATGTTGTCCTATCATGGAAAAACTATATGCCATGTATGAGACGACACTCTACATGCCCCATGTATCGGGTCAACCACCGACCCACCACCTAATGCAAGTGCTAATGGGAGAATCAAACACTGAGTCTATGTGATATTTATTTACTCTCCATTCTTGTGTCTTTTTGGGCAATAGAACTTTCCGGGGTCCCACCGCAGGTCTCTTACACCTCAGAGCATTTTCGGACTTTCAAGTGGATACCTTTGTCTAACAGGTTTCGGGCTTTTCACACAGGGGTATCTATCCCTACTTATATATGACACATTTCATTTTCCATTTTCATTTAACACTATGTGACTCTGTAACGACCCGTACCAAATAATACAAGTTTTTAAAACGTTTGACCAAGTTTGACCAACAATTAGTATGTGGGCCAAAGTTGACTTTTTCAAGGATGGATAATTTTGTGTTGAATAAGACACCATTTCGTAGGCCTCGTCGATCTGAGTTCATAAAACGAAATTTGAGCGTCAAATCAGACTTACGGATAAAGTTATGGCCACCGGGAGTTGAGCAATATCATTTAGCCCGGTGTCAAAGTTGTCGCCGGTTTTTACGAAGCGACAATATGCCCGATATAAACATAGTTTTGCGTGCCAAATAGAACCCTAGCCCCCGAAAACCTCATTTTCGGCTCAAGAAACCACAGAGAATTCTCGAAACGTGGACTGAGCTGGGTCATTTTGAGCCGGCTTTTGGGCGAACGGTTTAGCGTGAGCGTTCTGGCCCACCCCCTTGCTACGCGCGCCGGCCGGAGGAACACCACCACCATGAGCCTTGCGGCCAGATTTCCGCGACAGAGCCACCACGGACAGCGTGGTCAGACCCGGCGAGCAGCGGCGGCGGCCGCGGTGGGTCTTGATTTGATGTTTTTGGCCATTCCCAGTAGGCCCATGCCTCCCCATTTTGGACCCTCTAAACTCATTTCCGTGGTCCCTTTTAGCATATTCCTCACCGTTTGAAAGATATGACTGAAAAAACAAATTTAAGGCATCGTTGGATCGAGTTTTTCTACCACCACTTTAAACCTGACCAAGGTAAGGGTACTTTTGTGTTCCTAGTCTCGATTTCCATGATATAAATTTTGTAAATTTTGGACTGCTTATTAGTTTTCCATTTTGGGCCATTTCTGTAATTACCGAAAAGGTTTGGACCGAAATTGGACACCAATTGGTCAAATTAGGCAAATTGAAGCCGATTAGTGAAATTCACATTTTTATGAGTTATCGAAGGTTCAATTTCAAAAATTAGCTCTCAGTGAAAAGCCCCAATTCTTTGGGTACCGGTCTCGTAGGGTACATCGTATAATTGACCTCGTCTGGGGTCCAATTTAGATAGTTTCATGTTCTAAAATATTTTAAGACATTCAGTATCCCAATGCTCAAGTTGCTATTACGCCTAAATTCAGATTTTATATTATTACACTCATATCAGCCTGAGACGATCCTCGCTGTGGCGTGACTGAAAGCATCTCGTAGTCTGTGAGTGGTTTATATGTTTTAAATGCTTTGGGATATTATTATGATATATAATTGTGGTTAATTATTATATATATATAACTTATTTGGATCAATCAAGGACATAAAGGAATATAATTATCTCTGCTTTTATATAAACAAGTTATCATTTCATGTGGATTTGCCAACATTTTAAATATTTGGAAATTTTATTGAGTTCATGGATAAATTTAGGGTATTCAAACATTTTGGTACATGGATTGAGGTTTTAAACCATTTTTGAAAAGTTATTGATTTATGAAATGACATTTTTGTGACTTTGTGAAAATGATTATAATGCAAGATTGCTGGAAAGGTTTATTAGTTGCCACGTGATGTCGGGTTTACCCGAAGGTTTATTAGTTGTCACGTGATGTCAGTTACACCCGAAGGTTTATTAGTTGCCACGTGATGTCGGTTTTACCCGAAGGTTTATTAGTTGCCACGTGATGTCGCTACCGAAGGTTTATTAGCTGCTGTTTCTGATGTCAAGTTGATTCAAGGTTTATTAGTTTCCACTTCGTGACGAGGTCGGGTTTACCGACGGTTTGATTATGGGTATATGGTACGGTACATTGTTGGTTTCAGCAAGGTATAACCATCAATATTTATGGTTATTGTATTTTCAAGGATTACTTTTACCACATGATGGTTATATATATTTTATGCTCACCTTATGTCAGGAATGTTCAGTTATAAGGTTCTCGATAATGATGCTTGCAAAATCTCTTGAGCATGAATTTCATATTGTCGACTTTAGGTATAAGTTTCGGGTTTTAGAAATGATTCCAATCAGAACTTTATAAAAGAGTGGATTTGAGGCCCTAGAGAAGGAATTTTCAAAAATAAAAACATTATTTTCCTTATAAATTATTTCCCTCACTGACTAGAGATTTATTTATCCCACGCTTATTATGCAACTGCCTTCTGTGTCCAGACAAATCTCAGAGACCTACCTCGTACAACTTCTACGGCCACTCGCTCGCGGCAACTAAAAGATTCTATCTACCATCTTCTTATTTTGACTGGACTTATGTATTTTCATTGTACCCTCTAAATCTTCGCAAACACTCTTAATGCTCCGATCTTAGTATTGAAACCCCATATGGGTCTTTATCATATGTGTTCTGTGGGTTATGACCTACAAGAAGATGGATCGTTGTGGATTTGAGCGGTCAGGGATCTTTTTTACATATATATATTGAGGTGGTTATATTGTGTGTTTACTTTCTTCCAAAGTCGGGTTCCATCGACATTCCCAAGGGATCAGATGCTGGGAACTTCACCAGCGGACCACCCTAGGAATCTTCGAGGGTTTCCTGGGTCGGGTCTTATCGCACTCACTCGACTTCGTCCTATTCCCGAGCCCACATAATTCAGCACCAAACGTAGTGCCAAATCAGTTTCATGTACACACACCCATGTAATGCAAGAAATATACACCAATGCAATGCACTAAAGCATCAAGACTCAACTCATGCCCACGTATGAAGACCCCTACATGGACATTTTACATCAGACATTATGTGTATGTCATGAACCATCATGTCTAATGCATAACAATTATAACGCCTAATATCAATATACAAGCAGTCATATTAATATTCCACACGTTCAATTCAATACATCATGTGAGCATGCATTCCCATAATTCCTAACATCACTTAGATAAGTAAATGCCATGGCTCATGTCTCCAGCCGAGACATAAGACTCGCCACACAACTCGCAACATGCCACATTACTACCCATGTTCAAGCTCAAACCAATATAATCCAAATACATTTGGAACACACATTATTTAAAACATGGTGTCATCCCTTAATCCAAGAGGACACTCAATCAACAATCCACAATGGCTTTAAATTTAAGCCTCATTCCTATCATAACTAGGTTCAGAGATCAATTCCCATAATTCACCAAATCCATGAATTAAAAACTTATCTAAAAAGCAAGGAAAACAGTTGGAAACATTGTTTTTAACTCCTGGCTTTCAAACAAGACCGTGAAACCCGCATGAACATAGCCCCATTTGAATGAGTTTTAGTCCAAAGGAGTCGGAATTCGACATACCTATTCAAGAAGACATGTTCTTCCTCTAAGTCTGGCTTACCCAAAAACTGTAATCATTCACTTATGATGTGTGATGGCCAAGTTATGGCCAAAACACCGTCATGTTGAAGGAAAGAAAAATCAAGCAAAGATTCCCTACAACATTTACCCCACACCTCCATTAGGGTCACAACAAAACTCAACCAATTCCATTTCCATGGCCCCAAGAAAGGAAAATAACCAAATAGGCAAGGTCCATACCTTTTGTAGTGTGTGGGATCAAGTCCTTGATCCTTCAACCTTGCAAAAATGCAAGTGTTTTGTGGCTTTTCCTCCTCCTCTTCCTTCCTTCCTTCCTTCCTTTCTTTTCCTTCTTTCTTTCTCTCTTTTCTTTCTTCTCCTCTTGTCTACGAATTGTTTGGAATCCCTCCCTCAAACTTCACCGTTAGCTCGACCTTAAAGCGAGCACACCTAACACCAATTTGCTCGACACTGGGTCAACTCCAAGACCAAGTGTTCTCCATGCCACAATTTCAACCACTTTCATGCTCGGCGTACGAGGGGTGGCTTCGCATTCGCCCCCAATTCAACTCATGCAATCCAGGCAGCGACACTCGCCCACCAGCGCCAAGTGTTCCTATCTGCTGCCGTGATGGCACCCTATGGTCGTCTGCTCCGCCTCAAAATGCGTGAAAAATCGACTATCTCGAAATTCAACACAGTTTGTTTGGTTCAATTAGATTTCACGAGATGATTCTAACGGCGTGATCCGTTTCGTCATCCGAGGTCTAGAGAAAAATCTAGAGTTTTGTCTATACCGTCCCAGCAAGAATTACCGATTCGCTCATTTTCAAAAAAAAAGTACTCTTTTCCCGGGTTTCACATTCCTCATAGCAACTAACCTACCAGAGAAAGCATTATGATCCATTCTACCATCAAATTCAAGTGCACTAGCTTTGACTTTTTTTGTGATGTCCCTTTGAGGTTGTTTAACCTGTCTATCCTGATCTCTACCTCAATTACCATTAACCCTAGGCTGGTATCGCTGAGGAGCGACATCTTCTCTCACTTAATGTGGTAGGTAATTTTGCCTCCGTGGTTGGTAATATAATGGGAAGTTGGCATTCGCAGGTTGAAACCGATCACGTAAGTTGAACTGAAGGTCTCCTGTTGCAGGAAATCTCGTGAGGTTGAGCAATTGAATTACTACCCAAGTTCATTTTACCCAGATTATCATGCAAACCATGTGTGAATTCATCATATTGATGCGAACCTCCGTAAAGACTCAACCCCTGCAGCCGAATCTAACGTGTTTTCTAACATATTCATCAACATATTCACCTTTCTCATGTTTACCCAAATGTTTCAAAAGAAAATCCATTTTTTTGGATGACAGATGAGTTCGTTGTTCGAGGGCGACGGGACGCTGGAAATAATCGAATTACAACATTGAATTTAAATTACTTACCGATGCGTTGACCTGACCAAATTGTGTTTTGTTTGCATCATGATGACTCGCAATACGCATTCAGGCCATCATTTAGATCTCGAGATAAAGCTCAGAGTCTTACGCCAAAATTATTATGTCTCTCAGCTTAGATCTACAGGTTAGAAGAAGAAGATTCAACAGTATCACTTTTTATGGTTGACATGTTGAGATAGAATCTAAAATTTCATTGAGTAAGGAAATTTATAAACTATATACTAATGTAACAAACACAAATCTAAAAAATTTAATGCGATTATATATCACAGATTGCACGAGTCACGAAAGAATAACTAAAAAAAAACAAAAGTTTTTTTTTTTTTAATACTCTTTATGCTCTATCAAATAACCTGGAACTTAAAACAACTAAACAAAATATACTGAAATATCACGAATATTAACTGAGTTTTCAATGTAACGCCTTAAAAATAACCTAGCAATTTTATAACATGTTTAGGGTATAAAATAAGTTAAATTGTATTTTTCCGGAATTTATATTGTTAAAAAACTGATAAAACCCAGAAATTATAAAAGAATTAAGGTTAAATTGGTAAAATCTCAAAATAAGGACCTAAGGGTCATAAATGAGAAGTGTATGTGCCAAAATGGAAGAAGGGTAATAAGTTGAATAGCAAATGAAAGAGAAAAGAAGGATTAAAATGCAAAAATGAGAAATGAGGAAATAATGTGCTAGCTAAACAAGGCCTTGTGAAGGTTGTGAGTTAAGACCAAAAGTTGGTCTTTGAATAGCATTTCTCATTTGGGCATATCTTCACATTGAGAACTAGGCACAAGCTGGAGAGGAGAGATACTCAAGCTGCTTTGTGCTCTCCAAGGATTTGAGCTAAATAAAGAAGAATGAAGTGAAAAGAAAGAGATTAAAGGTATGAAACTAACCCTAACCCCCTTTAATGTTGTGTTTGGGTTTGATGAAAACCCCAAATAGGAATAAAAGTGTTTTAAATGGTTGTAAATCAATTTTGGGATTGTTTTTGGGTTAAGTTTGTGCATGGTTAGGATTGTTTGAGGAATTTTTTATATAAAGGAAATGTCAGTTTTAAAGATGTTGTCAAAATTTTCCAAAACCCATGTTTTTGTTTTGGCCATAACTTGATCATCACTCATCCAAATTGAGTGATTCAAATTTGTAAATTAGACTTCTAGGAAAACAAATCTCCTTGAAATAAGTATATTCAAATTGATACTCCCATCGACCCAAAAAATTGCCAAAGTGAGGATTTATTTTCTGCAAAATTCGAATTCGCTTGCACAATGGTGTTTTGAATAGTTTTGATTTTTAGGTCATAAGTTGAATTTCACTCATCCAAATTAAGTGATTCAAATTTTTGGGTAAACTAGACTTCTAGGAGAACAAATCTCTTTGAAATAAGTGTATTCAAATTTGGACCCCATTAGACCCAGAAATTTGTCAAAGTGAAACTATATTTTTAGGCAAATTCTGGTTCTACTTTGAAAATATAGTAGTCCCGCTTGTTTTGAACATATCTTGAATTTCGTTGCTCAATTGATGATCAATTTATGAATAAAAATAGATGATAGTGAACAAATGGACCTGGGTTTAAGTTTCAGAAATGTGGCTCATTTGTTCCTAGAAAAATTTACTTGGCTGAAGTCGGGTAAAACCAACCCTCAACTAGAAACCTAAATAAGTCAACTACATTGTTCTCTAATTGTGATGATTAGGGCTGGGTGACGAGAATCCTGGCTCAAGAACTGATTCGATAGAATCGAGGAGCTACAACCTTTGCCTGTTTCTCCATACCTCTCATTTTATTTCAAGTTTTGTGATTGTGAGTTGAAATGATTTTCAAGAAAACTGCATATGTGATTTGTTTTAAGCGATTTGGGACAAATTGATTTCAAATGCATTGCCATAAAAATTTCATGAGCATCAAAATGTATTTATCTGGGTATAAATGTATATACAATATTGTAAATTACTATGACTGAGTTTTAATGCCCTTAATAGAATGTTATCCGTCATATTTAAGTTAATAATAGATTGATATACTAATAAAGGTCAAACTAGCAGTACTGTGAACGACATGAAATATAGTGGCATACCGATCCGTAGCCTAGCGGGACCGTGCTAGTGATTCCGTTATCCTAGGCACTGAAAGAAATGGTTAAATTCGTTTAAGGGAAAAATTATAAGTAAATGTGTGAAATATATGATTTGAGTTTCGAATGAAATATTGCATATGAAATTGTATACATTGAAGTGATCAAATGGATTTGGTAAATGAAAGTATGTGAAATAAGCACATATATATAATGTATATTACATGGACTATTGAAATCGTGCCATAAAACATGTTTCCAAAAAGTCAGATATTTGTGTTTAATTGAAATGAAGAGAGAATTGCATAGAACCGCTAAGCATGAAAATGCTTAGCGCGTTGTTTTTATCATCGCGTAGGTATCGAATGACTAGGTATAAGAGCAAAGACCTCAAAGTTCAGGGTCATCATCAACTCGTGCGGAGTATAAGTAAACGCTCAATCTCATACATACATTTCATCCCATGACATTATTTGATCATTTTTGTAATGAAACAAAAAATGTGTAAGTTTTCATGGGAATAACATATTTGATTTATTTGTAGAGATGAACTCTGATAATGTTGAAAAGGCATACATGCCATATTGAATGAAAGTGTTGATTGACAAAACGGTGGGCCCCCTTTAATCGAAATAATTATGCGATATTTATTTCTACAGTATTCGAAAATGTATATATGATAAAACTAGTCCATGTCCCCTCGATCCGGCCCTGATCCTGGGCAAAGTCGAGTCCGTACGGTGCGACATTCAAAGTAAAAGAAAATGTACCCCGATAAAGAACCTTTAGGAAACCTACAATTCCTTGGCATGGTTGCAAAGGAATCAAATAAAGTGTGCAATTCTTTGATGAGGGCAAATTGATTCTATTCATGAAACAGTGATCAAATGAGAAGTCCTCACAACTTCAAGGACCAAAACAATTGGGAAAAAAATTGATGCAATTTTGAAAACCAACAGATTGGGTTCCACAACAAAGATTGGCCCAACAGCAAAGAGAAGCCCAACATCAACCCAAATGAAGAAAACATTACAGTAGCAGAGCTCTAATGTTCCCAATAAACACTACTTTCTTTGTTCGGTTCCTTTTCCTCCGATTTCGCAGCAACCAAACATAGATCAAAGTGAAAAAGACAGCAAAATTATTCACCCTTTTTCGCGAAACGAGGTCAATTCCTTTAGTCTTCAGAAAATCCACATAGAATGAAGGACTTCGAGAAAACGCAACAAGCATGATACCTTTGGATTGAGATTTTCCACCCAATATGTTGGAAGAGTGTTTCGTCATAAAGTAGTCGAAGACGTCTTAAATTGGGTGTCATGCCGTGCAATCGGGCTTACTAGAAAACACAAACCTAGGTTTTGGTGACCGCAACGGAACACCTGATGGATCGCCCGAAGAGGTGTCATGTCATATTTGCTTCTAGGAGGAGTAATGATCGGCTTGCAACTCGACCTTCGCTTGATAGGAGATCAACGACGACTGGTTTAATCAGGCTTTCTATGAGGCTTAGAAGGTAAAGTGGTTTCTTGCCATGAGTTATGGGACATTAGAAAGCAAGCTCATCAATTAGTTCATGGCGCCAAACAATCAATCACAAAAGCATCAAGCAAGGATCGAAAATTACCTGGAGGCGGAGGAGGCCAACAAGACACGAGGCTTAGAAGTGGGAATTATTTGGTTAGAGTCAGGTCCACACCCTCGTGACTTCTCTGTGGTACCCTCTCTTCTCGTGGGAGCCCACTCATAGGTAATCAAGCTTCGTCAGTCCTTAACTCGGCCTTTTCTTTCGCCTCCGTGATATTAAGAGCTAGGAACATTGACAGGATGTGTTAGAAAATGGTGGGAAGGATTATCAGCCCCTAGTTTTAATGTTATTACAAATTGCACTACTGTAGCTTTTGAAAGTAGTATATTCGAAGGTGTAGATACCTTGTTAGATATATAGTAAATGAATTTCAGAGAAGAATGGATGATGTATTAAAGGTAGAACAAAGAAGAAAAGACATAAGAGAGGCTAGAAATAAGTTATCACAATTACAAATTTGTAGGATGAAATACATATATGAATATACATGTGAATTTAGGAAATGGTATTATGATGCCTTTGATAGTAATATGAATATGACAATATTAGCAAACACATATTATGAGAAATTACCAGGAAAATGGAGTAATTATTTCCAAGAGGAATATGAAAAAATAAAAATAGAAAATGCTGATACTTTAGAAGCTCGAATAGAATTTTTAAAGAAAAGACTGACAGATTTATGTACCCAAAGATATGTTGTAAATGGTGCAAAATATGGAGAAAAAATATTATGTGATAAGATAGATAACATCCCAGGAAAATGGGGGTGTAAGGAGTTTAGAAAAAGAAAATTTAGAAAACAATTAGGACAACCAAGAAAGAAATTTACAAAATATAAAAAATTTAGAAAAGAATGGAAAAAACCATTTAAGAAATATTACAAGAAAAAATTTAATTATAAAAGACAAAATATCACAGGAGCAACATCAAAAGACAAAAGTAGATGCAAATGTTGGAAATGTGGAGAATTAGGACATTACAGTAATGAATGTCAAAAGGAAAAAAAGACATTTATATTATGGGGAGAAAATAAGGATGAAGATTTAGAAAGTATCCTAAGTTATGATAGTGAAACGAAAGCAAGGTTATAGTGAAAATGATAACAGTCGTCGTAAAGTGATAATGTAATGAGTAAAGGAAATAATTGCAAGACGACATTTCGACTCAAGCCTATTACATAAGGAAGATCAAGAAGGATATAGAATGAAAAGTACTTTTGATAATAGAAAATTACAGAAAATCCAGAATCTAAACTTTGATCTAAAAACCCCAGGTCATCAAAGTTTTTATATAAAATTCTTCACCATTAGTCCAGAATATAATGAAGACATTGGGGTGTGCCACAAAGCCTATCATCTCATAACACAAGCAGCCTGAGAACTGTATTCCGTGATAAATGATATCAAACCCAAAAAGCAGGGATATTATAACAGGCAATGGACAAAAACAAGGAGAGCACTAGGAATAAAAGCTGTGCTTGGACGAATGACAGATTTGAAGAAAAAGAATTGCTCAGTCCACTGTGCGACAAACAATTGGATGATAATCTTAGGTGATGGGAAAGCCAGGACGAGAATGATAATGGAGGAAGATCAATGAGCCGGATCAATCGTTGAGCGCCAGTCAAATGACAAAACTCCAAGAATAAAATTCGCTTAAAAAGACAAAGCTTATAATAAGGTCGATAACTCTGGGAAAAAAGATGTAATCCTAACCGTCCAAGTGGCCTGACAAGACATGTCTGCCACTATAAATGTAAATAACAAGTCAAATGTAATGACAGATAAAGTGGTCTGACAATAAATGCCAACCACTATAATCAGACTAGACAACTAGAGAAATAATTCAAACTCCATCATGACAAGACCTCGTGGCGAAGAAAAGAAGGCAAAGCGAGATAAGACAACCGTGGATGTAAGGTGATCGATATTTCAACATGACAAGACCTTAGAAGAAAAAGGAAATGGCGCATATGCAAAGAAAAATCGTGAAAGCCATAACACGATGCTGATGAAATTTACGCATGCATAACAAGAAATCAGGAAGGCCATAACACGTATGTGATGAAAGAAATAGAGAATCCAAAAACAGTGAATGATCTCCTCTATAAATACAGAAGATTTCCCATTGTAAATCAGATCAGAAAAAGCATCCATCTCTCTTGTGTATCAAAAATTTGTAATGGAGTGCTAAGCTTCCCTTAGAGAAGCTTGTATGTAAGATAGGAGAGTGTTTCTAATGAAAATAAAAATTCTGAAAATTTCGTATATTTTTATGCGCGCCGATCTATACAAAGAGTGTCTGATAATCGATCATTCCAAGTACCGCCGAGCCAAAAAGGCGTTAGGGAAGAAGGATTGTCGTTTCAGAAGATACGAAGGTACTGGGAGGCAATAACATTACAAATAAAGCTTAGCTCCTATCTTACAAATAAAGCAAAAATATCTCAAAATGTACTCAGGAGATGCCTATCCAAAAGGATAAAAGCCTGAATAAAAACAGTCTTGCAAAAGACAAAAATCTCTCAAGTGGAGATAATACCTCAAAGGACAAACTCCTCTCAAAAGGAGAAAATTCGATGATATCCTCTCTTTTTTTCCGTGAGGAAAAATGCAGTGTCATGATTACATTCGCTCATCTTGTTCAAATGGAGAGAAAGTATTTGACTTTCTCCGAATTCATCTATAACAACCCTAACGGGATGCGGGTATTATCGACTTCCAATCGAAGCCCATCTACCTGCGATAATAATCACAAAAAGCATGCACTCATTTATTCAAGATGCCATGGATTTCGGTTTTGTTGACCGAATCTATTTGAGTCAGAATTGTGAGGAAATACTTAATGACACTCTTAGAACCCAATTATGCAAAATGACAGGTCATCAAAGTTTTTATATAAAATTCTTCACCATTAGTCCAGAATATAATGAAGACATTGGGGTATGCCATAAAGCCTATCATCTTATAACAATAAATAGCAGTGAAGAATCTAGATTCCAGATAAATGTTATCAAACCCAAAAGCAGGATATTATAACAGTACGGACAAAACAAAGGAGAGCACTAGGATAAAAGCAAAGAGTTTCGTCGAATGACAGATTTAAGAAAGAATCGCCACCACCGCGAACAAACAACCGGATGATAACTCGTGATGGGAAAGCCAGGTGACAGAGAATGATAACAGATAAGATCAATGAGTTGGATCAACTATCGATACCAACCTAAATGACAAAACCAAGCAATAAGATTACGAAAAAAGACAAAGAGGATGGAAGGCCGGATAACCTGGGAAAAGATGTAATCCCAACCGTCCAAGTGGCCTGACAAGACATGTCTGCCACTATAAATGTAAATAACAAGTCAAATGTAATGACAGATAAAGTGGTCTGACAATAAATGCCAACCACTATAATTGTAATTAGACAACTAGAGAAATAATTCAAAACTCCATCATGACAAGACCTCAGAAGAAGAAAAGAAGGCAAAGGAGATAAGACAACTGACAGAAGGTGATCGATATTTCAACATGACAAGACCTTAGAAGAAAAAGGGAATGGCAGACAAAGTAAAGAAAAATCGCAAAGCCATAACACGATGCGATGAATGACAAGATGCATAAAGAAGAAATCGTGAAGGCCATAACACGTATGTGATTAAAGAAATAGAGAATCCAAAAACAGTGAATGATCTCCTCTATAAATACATAAGATTTCCCATTGTAAATCAGATCAGAAATCATCCATCTCTCTTGTGTATCAAAAATTTGTAATGGAGTGCTAAGCTTCCCTTAGAGAAGCTTCAGATGTAAGAGATAAAGAGAGTGTTTTTACGAAATAAAATTTCTGAAAATTTCGATATTTTTATGTGTGTCGATCTATACAAATGAGTGTCTTTGATATCGACTTATCCTAAGTACCGAGCCGCGAGGTATGCCAGCAAAGGCGATCGCGCTTGGTAAGATACGAAGGTCACCGGATTGCCGTATATAATAGGTAAATCGAGATTGAGGTTATTTTTTATTATTTTAAAACTCTTATCTCGTATATAAGTATTCCCTTCTAGGCTGATAAATTTCCATCAATTTCGATAGTTTTGAGGTTCATTGACATCTCTATCAGGCTTTATGAGCCACATCTAATGGTATCAGAGCCATAGGTTCAGATACAAACTGGCGTATAGAATGATATGATAATAATGTTGAAATTTCTTTTTTTTAAAGAAATAGGAATAACAAAATTCAAAGACATTAAGAAAATAATATTATTTTATTTAAGAGATAAAATAAGAACAAATTATCCAACAATTACAGAAGATAATATTGAAGTTTATGACTTAGAACAATTTGGATACGTAATAATCGGTTTAATTCGGGAATGTGGTTATGCGTAAAAGTTTGCTATAACATAAGTATGATAGGATTGACTAAAGTAGAAAATAGAAGAATTCAAAATGTAAAATCACAAAAATAGCTTATAATCTAACACAAAATCATATTGAAAATCATATTGAAGAATTCTGTGATTGCGAAGAATTTGATAGAACAATCAGATTGCTAACCAATATAAAAGTATTTTTAGAAAATTTAGGATAAAATCATTTCAGACGAATAGTAAAAGCAAATAGTAATAATAAATGCAAATAGTAAAAATAAATAATAAAAAACAAAAAAGTCAAGTGTTGTAAGAATCAAAAACGTGTGAATAAAAGTTTGGAAAGTTTATTGACAAAGAAATCTACCTAACAATTAATCATCCAAACAATAAGAAATACAAGTTTAATTAATAAGAATGAAACCATGAAGATAATATGTGAAAATGATGATTATGATCTTAATGACATAGTACTAATAGAAGCCTTAACTTATTATAAATTAGAATTCTTAACTTATAATTGGATATTAAAAACACTGTATATCTCTAAACCTCAAATATCTCAAGAAGAATCAATGACAATAATTCAATTAGATCTCCCTCAGGAAATGAAAGAAGAAATATTAATCAAAGCAAAAATCGAAAATTTAAGGACAAAAATATATTTAATGATAATCACTTTAGATTTAAATCTAGTAGATGAAAATGATGAGATTCAAGAAGCCTATAATCAAGAAGAAGATTTAAGCGAAATATTTTATAGTAATTTAAATAAAATTGGAAGTCCAAGTATAGAAATATGAGTGAAATGACAATAAAATCGTTTATAGATAAATATTTAGAAAAAAAGATGGCACTTATGTAAAGAATTTATACAAGAAATGGAAAGAATAAAACACAATATACAAATGGTTATGGGAATGTTTAGAAACTAGTTTACCTCTCTTCTTATAAAAGTCGATCCGTAAATGTATGTAGAACTTACAAATATAATAATACCCGACATAGTAAGTAATTACAATGAATACTTACCCTTTAAAGTTAATCTAGATCCGTAAACAATATTAGGTCTATTATAGAGTATTATAAAATATCAAGTATATTTTTACAACACTTCATAATAGTCGTGAAGATATTAAAACAAGATTAAATAAATGGTCTCAAGCAATTACATTATATTTTATGACACAAGGAACAAGTCAGATAATAATACAAAACTCAAATAATGATATGGAACACAATGTGATGTTGTAAAATTAATGAAGGATTATCACTCCTAGTTTTAATAAGCATACAAATTACACTACTATAGCTTTGAAGTAGTATATCTGGGTTGCGTAGGATACTTTAATTCGATATATAGTAAATGAATTTTTAGGAGAAGAATGGATGACAGACAGTGTAGAACAAAGAAGAAAAGAAATAAGAGAAGCTAGAAATAAGTTGTCACAATTACAAATTTGTAGGATGAAATACATATATGAATATACATGTGAATTTAGGAAATGGTATTATGATGCCTTTGATAGTAATATGAATATGACAATATTAGCAAATACATGGCTATGAGAAATTAACAGAAAATGGAGTACTTATTTCAAGAAGAATATGAAAAATAAAAATAGAAAAATGTGCCGATACTTTAGAGCTCGAATAGAATTTAAAGAAAAGATCGACAGATTATAAAATTCAAAGATATTTTGTAAAATGGTGCAAAATATGGAGAAAAAAATATTCTGCGGATAAGATAGATAACATCCCAGAAAATGGGGGTGTAAGGAGTTTAGAAAAGAAAATTTAGAAAACAATTAGACAACAAGAAAGAAATTTACAAATATAAAAATTTTAAGAATGGAAAACCATTTAAGAAATATTACAAGAAAAATTTAATTATAAAAGACAAAATATCACAGAGCAACATCAAAAAGACAAAAGTAGATGCAAATGTTGGAAATGTGGAGAATTAGATATTGCGCAATGAACGCTGCGCGAGAAAAGACATTTATATTAAGGGGGAGAAAATAAGGATGAAGATTTAGAAAGTATCCTAAGTTATGATTGTGAAATGAGCAAAGGTTTATAGTGAAAATGATAATGGTCACGTAGTTGATACGTAATGAGGAAGAAATAATTGTAAAGAAGATGACATTTCCGAATTTGAAGTCATTAGTGCCAAGGAAGATCAAGAAGAATATAGAATGAAAAATACTTTGATAATAGAAAATTACAGAAAATCCAGAATCTAAACTTTGATCTAAAAACCCCAGGAGAAGGTTTATTAAGCTACTTAAATAAAAGATATATGCATAGGAAATATACAATCCATGAATACCAAAAAATAGAAAGGAGTATAACCATCAACAAAGCTAAAGGAAATATTAAGCTTAATTTACTGACAAAAGAAACTATAAATGAAACCTTAAGTAAGATAAAAAATGACAAAATAAGAGACAAAATAAAGATGATACTTATAGAGTACAAATAATAAAATCATTATTCCCTGAAAATTTAAATACCCCAATAGTGCTAAGCCTACATGATAAAAGACTAATACAAACACATGAAAGCCACTTAGGTAGTATCCAGGGCAATTTAGCCTATACAAAATTAATGTTTACATGTTACCCAAAATATAACATAAATTTAGGAGACAAAGACTTTGATAACAGTCTAAGTTTATATTTCAAATTTTTAAGAGATGATTTTATGTAAGAAGGAAATAATGTAATGACAATGTATTATAGTGCTTTATATACCCTATCAAACTCAAGTTATGGAAGAATTTACCAAGACAAGCCCTTTATAGAAATTAGTGATGAATGTAGGGAAATTGCATAAATGATAGAACCACAAAAGTTAGATAGAATAGAGATACCTGCAAATTACATTTTAAGTCTTGAAGATGATATTCCCGAAGAAAATAGTATACAAAGAATTGATTTACCCAGATTCAGGGGAAATTCCTTGATAGGAAATAGTAGTAGAAATAATACAAGCAGAAGAAGTTTCGGCTATCAAGAGAAGAAGTACATTCACCTTCCTAATAAAAGGAAATTATTACAATGGAGAAAGAGAAGTCAAGAAACAAAATTTTAATAGATGTGAGCTAGCCGTAATCATATCCAAAGGATAAGTGTGAAATGATAGGAACTTTGACAAGTCCATATGTCTACAAAAATTATGATGGTCAAACATTAGAATGTAATTTAAAGGTAGAAATACCCATAAGATTACAAGGAGTAACCTTTGTAGTAGATTGCTATAAAGATAACAGAATGCAAGGAAATGGACATTATGATATTCTCTTAGGAAATAGTTTCCTAGATAGATTAGATAATTATAAAATAACAAAAGAAGGAATAGAAATACACAATGAAGACATATGTATTTTTATAGAAAGACAAAAATGAAGGAAATCACATTCCCTACCATGGTATTTATAATAGTTAAAATTCTAGAAACTAAGTTATATACATGTGGATTGATAGATACAGGATCAGAAATAACAATATTCAAAAGCTTTTTGTTAAAAGAATGGGAAAATACTAAAATCTCCATAAAAGGTGTGACTGGAGAAAAAGAAAAAGAAAATGTAGAAATAATGATTCAAATAAAATCGTGAAAAATAGAAAGGTCTATCAATACAATAATATGTAATGACATTATATTAGGAAATGACTTTTGCCAACAATTCTCAATATATCAAAGAAAACAATTTATACAATTATACTAAAAACACCTGCGGATCATCGGATAAGAGTGCCTAGAATACTAAAAACCTTTTAAGATAAATTATGATAAAAAGCTTAAAATGGAGAACGTAAAAATAAATACATCGATAACCTATAAAATAACAGTTCAAGATACATGTAAAAAATTGAAAGAAAATTTTAGTAATAACCCTTTAAAATATTGGGAAAAGACAAAAATATACTGTAAACTAGAAATGATAGATCCTGATAAGGTCATTAGGGTTAGACCAATGATATATTCCCAAGAAGATATAGAAGACTTTAGAATACAGATTAATGAACTAATACAATTGAATCTGATAAGAGAAAGTAAAAGTCCACATAGTAGCCTTGCCTTTATGGTCAGAAAACATAGTGAAATAAAAAGGGAAAAAGCAAGAATGGTAATAAATTACAAAGAAGTAAATAAGAATACAAAATTTGATGGATACTATATCCCAAATAAGGAAATATTAATACCCTGCGCAGGAAAGAATTATTACAAGAATTTGATTGTAAATCAGATTTTGGCAGATAAAATGGATAATGATAAGATACCGACATGTACCAATAAGTTAAGTACACCTAGATAAATATTATGAATGGATAGTAATGCCTTTTGGATTGAAAAATGCTCCTCAAGTTTTCCAAAGAAAAATGGATAAAATATTCTCTGATTATTCATCCTTCATAATAGTTTATATTGATGACATGTTAATCTGCTCTGATAATGAAAAAGATCATGAAAAACATTTAGATATTTTTATAACACTCTGTAAAGAGCATGGTATAATTCTTCTTTCTCGTAAAAGAAAGTTGAAATCAAGAAAAAGAAATAGAATTTCAGAATGATTATAGATTCTAAAGGAATAAATTATAAATACATATAAACAAAATAAAAGATTTCGATTTAATTACTTAACTAAAGCAAAATGATACAAAAATTCTTAGGATGTTTAAATTACTCCTCTGATTTTATAAAAGATTTAGCTAAAGAAAGACAAGAATTGCAAAAATTGTTAACCAAGAAAAACCAAACAGGATGGAATGAAAAACATACCATGATAGTCAAAAGATTAAAAACTATATGTTCAAATTTGCCTAAATTAAGATTGCCTAACGAAAATGACAATTTAATATTACAAATGTATGCTTTTGATAAATATCAAGTGCCTATTCGAAAACAGACTTGTGAGAAATTTGTCGATATACAAGTGGAACTTTAATAATCAAATTAATTATGATATCAATGAAAAGAATTACTTGCACAATAAAAGGAATCAATAATTTGAAATATTCTTATTACCTAAACCTTTTATCATAGAAACTGATAATACTCAAGTTGCAAGATTTATAAAAAATAACACAGGAAAAGGAGTACAAGCTAGAAGATTATCTAGATGGCAAACTCTTCTTAGTTATTATAATTTTAAAATCAGACATATAAAAGGTACCACAATTTTCTTTGCGCACTTTTGGAGCAGAATGTTGAATAAATATGGAAGAAATGCGAGAAATTGCCACCCACGGCCGAAGGAATGAATATGATTTCGAAAATTACAATGATCTTATCAATTGAAGAAAAATTATAATTTACAAAAAGACATCAATGATATAAGATCTAAATCATATATTTCCCAAAAATATCCTTGAAAAATGTTTGAAAGATTAGAGAAATAATAGTGAGGATTTATGATGCCCTCACTTCTGAGACTAAAAAACATCAAAAAGGTAGGCTTGATACGCGTCCCATTCGAAAGCCTGTGCAAGAATCACGATAACATATGACAGAGATATATCCTGCTTAAAAGCAAAAAATCTCAAAGGTACTCAGAGATGCCTATCCTCCAAAAGGATAAAAGCTTCAACAATAAATAGTTTTACATCGTGACAAAACAATCTCTCATACGGAGATAATAACCCTCAAAGGACAAACTCTCTCGAAAGGAGAAAATTCCGATGATATCCTTTTCCGTAGGAGAAAAACAAAATATAATTCAATCTTCATTCATCTTGTCTGAAATGGAGAGAAAGTATTTTGACCCCCTCAATTCATCTATAAACAACCCTAATGGTGACGGGTATTATCGACTTCCACTGGGTCATCACCCTTAGATAATAATCACAAAAAGACAGACTCTCATTTATTCAAGATATGGATTTCTATTATTGACCGAATCTATTTAAGTCCGAATTCAGAAGAAATACTCAATGACACCTCAGAACTCAATTATGCAAAATGACAAATATCAAAGTTTTTATATAAAATCTTCACTATTAGTCCGTATCATAATAAGACATCGTGTGCCATAGCCTATCACCTCATAACCATAAATACAGTTGAAGAATCTAGGTTCAGATAAATGAAATCAAACCCAAAAAGGATATTATAATAAAGCAATGGACAAAACAAGAAGAGCACTAGTGATAAAAGCGTATTGGTCGAATGACAGATTTAAAAGAATCGCTTCACCCACTGCTCAACGACAACCGGATGGATAGTCCTAGGTGATGGGAAAGCCAGAGACGTAGGAATGGATAACAGATAAGATTGAAATGGATCAACTCGGTTGTCGCACTAGTCAAATGACAAAAAATGGCTAACAAAAATTCATGAAAAGACAAAGAGTGACGCGGAAGGCTCGGATAACCTCGGAAAAGACGTAATCCCAACCGTCCAAGCCTACCGACAAGTGACACGCTGCGCCACTATAACGAATGACAAGTCAAATGTAATGACAACTAAGTGAAAGTGGTCTGACAATAAATGCCAACCACTATAATTGTAAACTGTTCTTCAAAGACAGCTGGAGAAATAAAGAAGATGCTCAAATCCCCATCATGACAAGACCATAGAAGAGAAGAATAAGACAAAGGTGATTAGCAAACTGACAAAAGTTGCTTAAAATGTCAACATGACAAGACCTTAGAAGAAAAAGAAAAAGAAAATTGATGACAGAAGGCAGACAAGCAGCGGAATATCATGAGAACCATGACACGTATGATAAGAAGATAATGGAGAATCTTATAACAATAGCTGATTTCCTCTATAAATACCGAAGAACTCTCATTGTAAAGAGATCAGAAAGCATCCATCTCTCTTGTGTATCAAAAATTTGTAATGGAGTGCTAAGCTTCCCTTAGAGAAGCTTGTATGTAAGATAGGAGAGTGTTTTTAATGAAATAAAATTTCTGAAAATTTCCTCAGATATTTTTATGTGTGTCGATCTATACAGTGAGTGTCTTTGATACTGACTTATCCCAAGTACCGCTGAGCCAGGGAGGCGTTAGGGAAGAAGGGATTGTTGTCGGTAAGATACGAAGGTCACTGGATTGCTGCATATAAAAGGTAACTGAGGAGATTGAGGTTATTTTTATTATTTTAAAACTCTTATCTGCATATAAGTATTCTCTAGCCTGATAAATTTCATCAATTTCTGATAGTTTTGAGTGTTCCGTTGATTACCCTCTATTGAGTTTTATAGAGCCTGCATCTAATGGTATCAGAGCTTAGCACCTTCGTATCTTATCTCCTATCTTACATATAAGCTTTCCTAAAGAAAGCTTAGCTCTCCATTACACACTTTTTTTTTTTTTTACAAAGAAAAATATATGGATGCTTTTCTGATCTAATTTACAATGGGAAATCTTCTGTATTTATAGAGGAGATCATTCACTGTTTTTGGATTCTCTATTTCTTTCATCACATACGTGTTATGGCCTTCCTGATTTTCTTGCTGTCTGTCTGTCATTCATCACATACGTGTTATGGCTTTCCTGATTTTTTGTCAGTCATTCACATTTCCTCTTTTTCTCTTCTAAGGTCTTGTCATGTTGAAAGACGAATACCTTCACGCTTGTCTTATCTCCTTTGCCTTTTTCTTCTTCGAGGTCTCGCCATGATGGAGTTTTGAATTACTCTCTAGTCGTCTAATTACAATTATAGGAGTCAGACATTGTCGACCACTTTATCTGTCATTACATTTGACTTGTTATTTACATTTATAGCCAAGTGCATATGTCTTCAATGCTACTTCGACTAAGCATAGGGATTACATCTTTTCCCGAGTTATCCAAACCTTCACTATCACTTTTCAGATTTTTCATGAATTTTATCGTTTCGCTGCCATTCGAATTAGCCGCATCAGTCAGCTGATCCAAATTTCATCGATCTTATCCGTTATCATTCTCCGCCTGCCATCACCTAAGATTAACATCCACCGTTTGTCGCACGCGGATCGAGCAATTCTTTTCTTCAAATCATTATCTGGCCCAAGCACGCCTTTTATTCCTGGCTTTCTTGTTATTCCACGCTCGTTATAATATCCCTGCTTTTTGGGTTTGATATCATTTATCTAGAATCTGGATTCCTCACTGCTATTTATTGTTATGAGATGATAGTTTTAAGACAATCTCAATGTCTCTTACATTATATTCCTGATCACGGGCGAAGAATTTTATAAAAAACTTGATGACCTGTCATTTTACATAATTGGGTCCTAAGAGTGTCATTGAGTATTTCTTCACAATTTGGACTCAAATAGATTCGGTCAACAAAACCGAAATCCATGGCATCTTGAATAATTTTATTTCTTCAATGTATTAAGATCTTAAATGATATAAGATCTAAATCATATATTGTAATGATTAAAATGTTTTAAAGATCGGGAGAATGACAGGATTGGGGATGATGTTCCTCGTTTTCTAGGAGACTAAAACATCAAAAAAAGGTAGGCTTGATATGCCGTCCCATTCTGTGAAAGCGCAATAAGAACTCCGCCGAGCAACATAAGGACAGAGATATATCCTCGCTGTTAAAAAATTTCAAAAGGCACTAGAGATGCCTAGCCAAAGGATAAAAGCCTGAATAAAAAAACAACTAAGAAAAGACAAAATCTCTCAAGTGGAGATAACAGTCCCTCAAAGGACAAACTCCTCTCAAAAGGAGAAAATTCTCGATGATATCCTCTTTTTTCCAGAGGAAAAAACAGAAAATATGATTACATCTTCGTTCATCTTGTCTGAAATGGAGAGAAAGTATTTGACTTTCTCTGAATTCATCTATAACAACCCTAATGGTGATGGGTATTATCAGACTTCCACTGAGTCTATCTACCCCAGGATAATAATCACAAAAAAGACAGACCCCTCATTTATTCAAGATGCCCCTCATTTATTCAAGATGCCATGGATTTCGGTTTTGTTGACCGAATCTATTTGAGTCCAAATTGTGAAGAAATACTCAATGACACTCTTAGGACCCAAAACTATTATAAACTATCAGAAATTGATGAAATTTATCAGGCTAGAGAATACTTATATGCAGATAAGAGTTTTAAAATAATAAAAATAACCTCAATCTCTCGCCACTGCTATATGCAAGATCCGTTGACCTTCAGATTCACCGACAGCAATCCTTCCCTAACGCCCTCAAGGTCAATGGTACTGGGATAAGTCAAAGATTAAAGACACTCACCGTATAGATCGACACACATAAAAAATATCTCGAGAAATTTTCATATACCTATTTCATTAAAAACACTCTCCTATCTTTTACATACAAGCTTCTCTATGTGCTTCTAGCACTCCATTACAAATTTTTGATACACAAGAGAGATGGATGATTTTTGATTTGATTTACAATGGGAAATCTTCTGTATTTATAGAGGAGAACATTCACTGTTTTTGGATTCTCTATTTCTTTCATCACATACGTGAGCATGGCCTTCTCGATTTCGTCTCTGGCTCCACATTCATCACATACGTGTTATGGCTTTCCTGATTTTTTGCTGCCTGTCTGTCATTTCCTTTTTCTTCTAAGGTCTTGTCATGTTGAAATATCGATCACCTTCTGTCAGTTGTCTTATCTCCTTTGCCTTCTTTTCTTCTTCTGAGGTCTTGTCATGATGGAGTTTTGAATTATTTCTCTAGTTGTCTAATTACAATTGGCGTTGGTCGGCATTTATCGTCGCACTAATTTTATCTGGCTATTTGATTTGACTTGTTATTTACATTTATAAAGGGCGTACATGTCTTGTCGCCACTCGACTATAGGATTACATCTTTTTTCCCAGAGTTATCCAACCTTCACTATCACTTGTTTTTCTATGAATTTTATCGCTTCGCTATTGCCATTTGACTACCGGGCATCAACAACTTGATCCAAATTTATCGATCTTATCCTCTATCATTCTCTGTCCCGGCTTTCCCATCACCTAAGATTATCATCCAATTGTTTGTCGCACGCTGACTGAAAGCAATTTTTCTTCAAATTGCCATTCGCCCGCGCCGCCTTATTCCGTTCTCCTTGTTTTGGCCCATCACCGTTATAATATCCCCGCTGGGTTTGATATCATTTATCTGGAATCTGGATTCCTCACTACTATTTATTGTTATGAGATGATAGGCTTTGTGGCACACCCCAATGTCTTCATTATATTCTGGACTAATGGTGAAGAATTTTATATAAAAACTTTGATGACCTGTCATTTTGCATAATTGGGTTCTAAGAGTGTCATTGAGTATTTCTTCACAATTTGGACTCAAATAGATTCGGTCAACAAAACCGAAATCCATGGCATCTTGAATAAATGAGGGGTCTGTCTTTTTTGTGATTATTATCCTGGGGTAGATAGACTCAGTGGAAGTCTGATAATACCCATCACCATTAGGGTTGTTATAGATGAATTCAGAGAAAGTCAAATACTTTCTCTCCATTTCGCATAAGATGGTCGAAGATTGAATTATATTTTCTGCTTCCTCCGAAAAAGAGGATATCATCGGAATTTTCTCCTTTCGAGAGGAGTTTGTCCTTTGAGGGACTGTTATCTCCATATGAGAGATTTTTGTCTGATGTAAGACTGTTATTGTTCAGGCTTTTATCCTTTTGGAGGATAGGCATCTCCTGAGTACCTTTTGAGATTTTTTTGCTTTTAAGCAAGGATATATCTCCTGTCCTTATGTTATCAGCAGTTGTTGTTGCCTGGCTTTTTCCCAAATGGGACAGCATATCCAAGCCTACCTTTTTGATGTTTTTAGTCTCCGAAGAGGCTGAGGAGACATCATCTGTCCTCACTATTATTTCACCCAATCTTTCAAAACATTTTTCAAGAATATTTTGGGAATATATGGATTGGATCTTATATCATTGATATCTTTGTAAATTTATAATTTTTTTCTTCAATCAAATAAGATTGTAATTTTTCCTCAAATCATATTCATTCCCTTTCCTGGCCATGCCCAGAGTAATTTCTTCATTTCTTCCATGTTATTCAACATTCTCGCTTCAAAAGTCTCAAGAAAATTGTCGCACCTTTTATATGTACAATTTTAAATTATTATAATAACTAATAAGAGTTTGCCATCTAGATAACCTTCTAGCTTCAGACTCTTTCCTCGTGGTTATTTTTTATAAAATCCCGCAACTCGAAAGTATTACTCATTTCTATAATGAAAGGTTCTCAGAATAAAATATCTCAAATTTATTAATTCCTTTTTATTATCAGAAGCAATTCTTTTTCATTAATATCATAATTAATTTGATTATTAAAGGTTCCACTTCAGATATCGATTATTATTTCTCCTAAGTCCTGCTTTTCAAAATAGCCGCCAATATTTATCCGGCTAAATCGCTTGTACATCAAATTGTCATTTTCTATTGTGCAACTTTAGTTTAGGCAAATTTGAACATATATTTTTTAACCTTCTGACTATCATAGTATGTTTGTCATTCCATCCTGTTTGGTTTTTCTTGGTTAACAATTTTTGCAATTCCTGTCTTTCTTTAACTAAATCTTTTATGAAATCAGAGGAGTAATTTAAACATCCTAAGAATTTTTGTATCATTTCCTTAGTTCGTAATTCATCAGGGAAATCTTTTATCTTTTCGGCTATATGTGACTGTAATTTTATTCCTTTGGAGTCTATAATCATTCCTAGAAATTCTATTTCTTTTTTCTTGATTTCAACTTTCTTTTCTGAAAGAATTATGCCATGTTCTTTACAGAGTGTTATAAAAATATCTAAGTGTTTTTCATGATCTTTTTCATTATCAGAGCAGATTAACATGTCATCAATGTAAACTATTATAAACGATGAATAATCAGAGAATATTTATCCATTTTTCTTTGGAAAACTTGAGGAGCATTTTCAATCAAAGCATTACTATCCATTCATAATGACCTCTAAGGTGTATAGAACAACAATAGGTATACTATCAAAACCTCCATTTTATATGCAAAATCCTGATTACAATTCTACATCAATAATTTTCCTCTTGCCAAATTTATTAAATAGCTGTATTATTTGGGATATAGTATCATCAATTTTGTATTTCTTATTTACTTCTTTGTAATTTATTACCATTCTATTTGCTTTTTCCCTTTTTATTTCACTATGTTTTAAGACCATAAAGGCGGGGCTATTATCATGGACTTTTACTTTCTCTTATCAGATTCAATTGTGTTAGTTCCATTAATCCTTGTTCTAGAGAATCTTCTATATGTCTTCTTGGGAATATCTCATTGAATGCAACCTTCAGCCAATATATCATTTCTAGTTCTGATTATATATTTGTCTTTTTCCCAATATTTTAAGAGTTTATTACTAAAATTTTCTTTCCATTTTTTTACATGTCTTGTTTATTATTTTATAGGTTATCGATGTATTTTATTTTCTGTTCATTTTAAACTTTTTTACTCTATAATTTATCTTAAAAGTTTTAATAATTCTGTGTACTCTTATCCAGTGATCACAAGGTGTTTTAGTATAATTGTATAATTGTTTGCTGATATATTGAGAATTGTTTGTAAGTTTCTAATATAATGTCACATTACATGTTATTGTGTGATAGACCTTTCCTATTTACTACGATTTATTTTGAATCATTATTTCTACATTTTCTTTTTGTTTTATATTATTTTTTTTCCTTTTTCTCAGTCACACCTTTTATGGAGATTTTCAGTATTTTCCCATTCTTTTAACAAAAGCTTTGAATATTATTTAGATCTGTATCTATCAAATCCCACATGTATATAACGAGTCACAGAATTTAACTATTATAATCTTACTATGATGAGAATGTGATTTCCTTTAATTTTTTGTCTTTCTATAAAATACGCTATGTCTTCATTGTGTATTTCTCATTCCTTCTTTTGTTATTTTATAATTATCTAATCTATCTAGGAAATTATTTCCCACAGAGAATATCATAATGTCCATTTCCTTGCGTGCATTGTATAGCAATCTTGCAAAGGTTACTCCTTGTAATCTTATAGGTAAATTTCCTACAACCTTTAAATTTAGCAAACCAGAAATTTGTTTCTGAAAAGGTACTAAATGATTAATTTAGATCAAAAATCAGAATTTTCTAGGTCTCGGATAATGAAACAGACTTCACCGTTCGTCGTCCCAAAAATCTAGCTACCATACCAGATTTCGTCAAGTGCAGAGACGAGTTGGGGATTACTGCATGTTTGGGCAGTGGACAAATAGGTAAATGACAACAGGTGGCATGAGATTACACCACAGCGGATGCGCCAAATGACTCGTGTCTAAGGAAAGTAGTCTTTGCATGAGAGTAAATACTAGTAGATGAGTGTCTTAAGACAGGCTTTGCATGAGAATTTAGTAGGAAGGAATGTGGGTTGAGGAGACAAGTGGAAAGGAAGGTGTCAGGCTTAGGAGGAACATGCTCTCTAAATAGAGGAAAGACTGATCCAGGTGGGGGAGAAAAGAGAGTGATAGAGAGACTCCGCCCCTTCTGCAGAATTTCCCGACGATCGGACCGACGGTCTCAAGCGGAGCAAGAGGAAGAGTTCAACCTTACGGCGGAAGCCGCATAGAAACCGGAGTTGGGGAGTTTTGACAAAACTCAAGAGTAGACTTCTCCTACCTTGGTTCCTTTCTACCCTAAGGGTTGTGGTGGTTGTGTATGCCCTCTGAGAATGTTGGTTGTATTTTTGTACCGCCTGAGAGGCTTGCCACATTGAGGGTATACATAAAGCAGGGCCCAGAACCCCGATTTTGGGTAAGGAAGAAGTGGAATGTGGTGGTGAGTCCTTCTGATAAATTGTGGCCTCATCAATGAAATTGATGCTAGGCTTTAATTTCCGATTTGGACTGCGTAGACTAAGTTATAGTCCTTTTCTTTGTTGTCGGCCAGCTAAATCTGAGTGGGTCGAGTTATGATCGGGTCAGCGAGTTAAAATGGATTTTGGGTCAGAAATAAAACGAATATGGAAGTATGAATCCTTCTGATAGGATTGTGACATCGATGAACTTGATGTTAGGCTTTAATTTCTCGGTCGGACTCTTGTAGGCCAAGTTATGGTGTTTTTACTGCAGCGGTCAAATGGGCGAGGGTCGGTCAAGAGGAGTCGTCAAGCGGTCGATGAGCAGTGGTCGTCAATGAAGCAGTGGTGATCAATGAGCGATGTGGTGTTATTCAAGCGGTGAGGGTCGTCCATGAGCAGTGGTAGTCAAACAAGAAATTAGTCAACGAGTGTCGTGCGATGTTGTCGGTGAGCGGTGGTCGTCGAAAAGCGGTGAAATTAGTCCGCCGAGCGGTGGTCGTGAACGGTGAAATTCGTCCGCGAGCGATGGTCGTCAAACGAGAAATTCGTCAACGGTGTTAGTGACGGTGCATCCGATGAGCGGTGATGCGTCCAGCGGTGGTCGTCAAAAGAAGTCGTCCGCCAGAGCGATTATGCGTCGAGAAATTCGTCGAAGCGGTGGGCGTGAGCGGTGTCGTCTGTAAAAATTCGTCAAGCGGTGAAATGAGCAGTGCTCGTCGATAGAGTGCCGTCCAAGCGGTGGGCGGCGTGAGCGACATATGCGTCGGGAGAATTAAATCCAACGATTATCGATGAAGCGATGATGCATGTCAGCGATGTGATCGTCAAAAGTGCCGTCAAAAGCGGGGTCATCCAGCGATGTCGATGAACGATTACCGCCGCGGTGGTCGGCTCGTCGAAGCGGCGCGCATAACTCCAACGGAAGGTCATCTCCTTACGTTTGAACTCCGATTTAGGTGTTCTTTGGACTGGCATGGAAGCCCATTGAGTCAGGAAATACATTTGTATGCCTGAGGGATAGAAGATGTCATACCGAGGTGTTAGACCGAGAGCTCGTCGCCGGTGCAGCTCGTGAGTTGAGGAGGTCGACTCGTCAGGCCCATTGCCGCGTGACCTCCAACTTCGGAGAAGGTCATATCTCGCCGTTTGAACTCGATTTGGGTGTTCTTGGACCATGGAAGCATTGAGTAAGATTTCCGCGGGAACACTGGGAAGGGCAGTGGGTGTCGGAGCCGGCCGGAAATGGCCAAATGGCCAGTGAAGTAGGCTGCGGGTGAGACGATTAGTCATGCGTGACCTCCAACTTCGGAAGGTCATAACTTCCTCGTCCGAACTCGATTCGGGTGTTCTTTGACTCTATGGAAAGCCCATTGAGTCAAGATTGCATCCATGTTCCTGTGGAGGACATTGTCCAATCAGGCATGTTAGTGCTGGTCAGTTAAGTGGTGTGTTATGGCTTTAGTTTATAACATGCAGCTTGTAATTTGACATGTTGATATGTGTTGTACATGGCTTGGAGTTGATAACATGCGGTGTGGAATATGACATGTTGATATGCTGTATGACATTTCAACAGGCATGCTAAATCTTAATCTGAAAGCATGGATAATATGCATGAATATGTGTGCATGGGTGATTATGTATATGCAGCGGCATGATTTGCATGTGCCTGAAGACATCGCATGACATGGGTGTGATTGCATGGTGCGGATCGGCACTGGGTTCAGGTGTCACGGGTACATGGTTATGGGTCAAAAGCGTATGCGGTGCGGATTGATGGACTCGGGTAATGGAATGAGAGTCAGAATGAGTCAAAACGGTTTTGAAACTAAGGGAAATAAATATAAGTGTTTGGGCATAGCAAGATGGGGTAGATCCCCCCTCCCCCCGAGGTGAAAGACCCAAATTTTATTCACGGTTGAACATGATTCTGTGATGCAAGTTACCGTAAAAATGTTGGAGCAGCGCGCGTCGGTGGTGGCTCAGAAAAATCCGTGGCCCACAAATACATAAACACACGCAATATGACAAAATCAAATGTGCATTGGAGGCCTTTCCAATGGGTTACAAAGTTTTAAAAGAAAACAAAAGTTCTTGTTTGGATAAAGGTCATTGGTGGAACTAAAATAGCCCATGGTTGGTATTTCACACTTGGCTCTAGGTAGGGTGTGAATCGATGAGTGACTTCGAAATTTATGGGCATGAGGAACATTCATACATTGACATTCATGTAGGCATCTTACTTGAATGTGTTTTTCTGTCACAATCGTGCATGTGCATAGGTGGGGAGTAACCCTTGGGGAGATTATTACTGCGAGGCTTTGCTCACCGTCGTGGGACCCCCTTTCGGTACACAAGAGAGGACGGTGCTCCCTCGAGGCCGTGAGTTAGAAGAAGGTCGGGTTGTGGCCTTGAGCAGCTTTTTGTAAAAATATATTAGAACAATATAGTTTCATATATTTTGGGTATGTAAAAGAGAAGTACATTGAACTCTTGTATAAAAAAAAAAAAAAAAATGACCCAGAAAATTTGGGCGTCACGGCTTGTGCTCGAGCTTGGGTATCACGAATACTGGGGCCGGTCAGGGCATGGGTCTAGAACATGCTGTTATTGGTAAGATATACAACTTGGTATAGCACGGTGTTGAGCTTGATGTGATAGTTACTTAGTGCTCGGAAATTTGATGTCCAGATCATAGTTGGGTATCAAGGTCTGGGTAAGAGGTTTGGAGTCCGCGGACGAGTTAGATCCACGGCAGCCATTTTGTGTTTCTTGTGTATGCTTTGATTGTTTGTGTGTGAATTATATATGTGGTAAATGTATGTGGAAACAAAAAGAGCGCGGGGTTTGGAAAACATAATGAACATAGATTTAATAACTCTTTTGCCATTTGACATGTGTGGGCGAGTGTCGAGGTCGAGTAGAACACGAGGTGCGATCGAACCACATTTTTTGATCGGGAGGCCTTCGCGGGTTGCCAGATGGCTGCGATAGCCAGCGCACACGGTGATCGCGGCTAGAATTCGAGGGAGTGCGATGGCCTCCGAGGTTCAAAGAGCACATCATCCTCGACTACGGGAGGAGGGGACCTATGGTAACCCGACCATTGGTTGGTCGGATTGAGAGGATTCTCCCGGGCAATGGAAGTCACCCTCGATGCTACCGGATCGCGGCTGGCTTCATTCGGCGAGGGTGAGTCCCAGATCTGGTGGGAGTGGGTCACGACTTCCAGGGACTGGGAGACTATGTCATGGGATGTGTTTTGATCTCTCAGAGTCAGGGTTTGATGCAAATCGAGGGTAGGCTATGGTTCCCGCCAGCAAAGAATCATGAGCAGAATCGCCTTACTCACGATACGGAGTTGGCGCCCATAGTCTTCGCTCAAGACGGCGCCTACCACTTCATACGGCAGGAGTTCGAGGTGTACCTTACTCATAAAACCAAGATATTTTCACAAATGACCTCACATGAGGCAACGTATGATGGAGTTCCTAGAGGATTTATGATTTACTGCATTACTATCCCTAAGGCAAATGTGGTGGCTGATGACGGGCCCTAAGTCTAGAGGAGCGTTAGCTAGTATAGCTTCTCGGAGTGGCGGATGCTCTAGGATCGTGGGACATTAAGCATGCAAGATAATGAGTGTACTCAGGTACTCTTGGGAGTTTAGTAGAAGCACCGATCATGGAGCAGAGTGATTGAGTCCCCAAAGCAGTGACGAGATAGTGTCCATCAAGGATAAAGTGTACAACAAAATTCGTGACGAGGGAATGAATCGCCCAGCCTAGGATGAAGTCCACATATAGGGACGCAGTGGTTCCCTGTGGATCACTGAGAGGAGATCTCAGTGGAGCTCTTCCACCGCTTCCTCGATTTGTCAGATATCCAGTGGTACCAGATGTACCAGATCTTCGTCGCCATTATTAGAGGGGATGAAGAGACACGAGGAGACTTTGTTCAACGATGTCCTCATATGTCGCAGACAGCTCGAGCACTTGGCCAACAGGTATTACTCACATCGGAGGTGGCCGAAAGGCTGTGGAGCATGTCACAATGGATTTCAGGACCCACTCGCCAACGACATCAGCAGCAGACATGATGCGTACTGGTGATAGTGGACCGACCACGGTCGGCACATTTTCTAGCCGTGCGGATGACCTCTGCTAATTGAGAGGATTCCGCCACAGATATTCGAGAGATAGTCCGCCACATGGAGTACCAAAAGATCCATAGTCTCTGGATAGAGACCCGAGGTTTACGCGACTTTTGGAAGAGTTTCCAAAGGCTATGGGCACACGCTGACCATGAGTAGCGCTTCACCTCGTATACATGGTCACCAGAGAGGGACTATAATCGGGTGTTAGGAGGACATGCCGCGAGCCTAAGGTCCCGATCATAAGGGTAGTCAGGGAAGAGCACTTGCCCTAGTGGAATTCGCCAACAAATACAGTTATCAGCGAGATACAGATGGGCCCTATGAGAGCTTTGTACCGCAGATGGCCATGCCGACGTATCGTGATCTATCACGATAAGAGAGAGCCCCACATCGGCCCAGATTTGATTAGAGACACCTCCGAGAAGGTGAATTTGACATGGGCCAGTAACGCCTCCCTGCCGCACGCAGCCGGCGTAAGAGTTACGTATACAGCCCACGCCTAATTCTTAGAGTTCGAGGCCAGGATCACGCTTTCCTGCCGAGCGCCCAGAGAGGAGTGGTCGATCTCGCAAGCGGAAGCCATCGCCGAGGTTTACTGGGCCTTCGAGATACCCCGAAAGGGTGGGCATCAGAAATAGCATCGCAATATAGCCACTCCCAAAGATGTCAGGTGTTCATAGAAGTATCTCCACGCCTCCATGCTCAAGGTGCCACCCTGATCCCGCCATGTAGTATCAGGAAAAGATTGACACTGGACAATGTATGGAACCTTGAGGAGGGTCACACGCATCATAGATAGCGTAGATCAGTTCGAGACGCAAGACCGAGGTCGTGAAAGCACTGTGGCAGCACCGGAGTGGAGGAGGCAAATACGGGAGCGAGGATGGATTATGCGGGCCACCTATCCCTTCTTGTTTAGGGATGAAGGTACGTCTGTAGTGATTTAATAACTAATGACTAGTTTACATGCATGATATAGTACATGTTGCATGCGCATGAATTGTTGTAGATTGAAAAGAATTTACTTAAATTCTTTTAAGAGGGAAGAATAAAAGAAACCCGAGAAAAATTTTAATTTTCTCTCAAAAGGGTAAATGGTAATTTCGGCCAAAGAAACCCGTAATTTTCTAGTCTCTGATGATCAAACAGACTTCACCGTTGAATCGTCCTCCAAATTCAGCTACCATGTCGATTCCTCACAATTCCCGAGATACTGGGACGCAATGATTTTGAGGCAATTGGACAAATGAGTAAATGATGTGTGGCATGAGGTCCCATTAATTACATGATGCATGCAAATAGCTACGTGGTTCAAGGAAAGTAGTCTTATGAGGGTAATGCTAGTGGATGCAGTCTTGGATAGGCTTTGCATGAGTAATTTGAAAGGGAAGGGAATGGGGTTAGAGACAAGTGGAAAGGAAGGTGTCAAGAGGCTTAGAGGAACATGCTCTCTAAATAGGAGAGCACGATCCGAAGGAGAAAAGAGAGAGGATAGAGAGAGAGAGACTCCACCTTCTAAATCTCCCGACGATCGGACTGATGGTCTCAAGCGGAGGCAAGAGGAAGAGTTCAACTCATTTAATAAGGGCTTCAGATAGAAACGAGAGTCAGAGTTTGACAAACTCCAAGAGGCAGGTCTTCTCCTACCTTGGTTCCTTTCTACCCTAAGGGGCTGGTGGTTGTGTATGCCCTACAGGAATGTTTGGTTGTATTTGTACCATGAGAAGTCGCTACATTGAGGGTAAAGATACATAAACCGGAATTTAGAACTGATTTTTGCAGAAAGAAGTGCGGAATGTGGTGTGAGTCCTTCTAATAAATTGTAGCCTCATCAATGAAATTGATGCTAGGCTTTGAATTTCCCCCGATTTGGACCTCTATAGACTAAGTTATAGTCCTTTATCGTTGTCACCACCCAACTGGGTCGGGCCGGCCTCGCTAATTCGGCCAACTAGCTGGACTCAAAATGGATTTTAGTCAGAAATAAAACGAATCTGGAAGTGAATCCTTCTGATAAGTTGTGAAATCTCATCAATGAACTTGATGTTAGGCTTTGAATTTCTTGATTCGACTCTTGTAGACCAAGTTATGGTCTTTTTTACTGAGCGGCCAAATGGGCGAGGGTCGCCCAAGAGGGTCAAGCAAACAGTCACACGAACAGCCACAAGAATGCTGGTCATAATGAACAGCTGGTCATTACAAGTCAGCTGAGGGTCATTCCATGAACAAAGGGGTCGCCAACAGTGAGGGTCGCCCATGAACAAAGGGTCGCCAAACAAGGGGTCGCCAACAAAGGTCGCTGGAATGCGCCGCTGAACAGCTGGTCAGCCAAACAAATGAGGGTCGCCCATGAACAGCGGTCGCCAAACAAGGGGTCGCTAAACAAGCAAGTAGTGAACAAAGGTCAGCGAACAAAGGGTCGTCCAAATGTGCTGGTCGCCCAAAAAAAAGGGTCGCCAAACAAGGTCGCGAATGCGGGTCGCCAATGAACAAAGTGGGTCGTCAAATGTGTTGAGGGGTCGCCCATGAACAAAGGTCATTCAAGAGGGGTCACAAACAAAGGACGCGGAATGGGTGGCTCGCCCAGTCATGGTCGGCCAAACAGCTGGACGGAACAGTGGTCACCAGAGAGGTCGCCAAACAAAGGTCGTGAATGTTGGTCGTCCAACAGCTGGTCGTCCAAAAGGGGTCACGCTCAAGGGGTCACAAACAAAGGCCGCGAATGCTGCCACTTAATACGGGTCACTCTGTCAAGATCGACCGCGCATAACCTCCAACTCTAAGGTCATATCCCCTTCGCTTGAACTGACGAGTGTCTTGGACTGTATGGAAAGCCCATTGAGTCAAGAATATATTTGTATGCCTGAGGGAGATAGAAGATGTCATACTGAGGTGTTGTAATCGAGCCTGTCACTTCAGTGCAGCCTGTCAAGCTTCAGGTCAGCTCGTCAAGATCGATCATGCAAGTGACTTCCAACTGAAGGTCATATCTCTTCTGTTTCTGAACTCCGACGGTGTTTTGACTCCCATGGAAAGCCCATTGAGTAAGTCAATGGGACCACTGGGAAGGGCAGTGGGTGTCGGAGCTGGCTGGAAATGGCCGTCCGCATGAGGTAGGGCTACCTGTGAGATAGCTGAGTCGCGTGACTCCAACTCTCCGAAGGTCATAACTTCCTCATTCGAACCTGATTCAGTGTCTCTTGACTCTATGAAAGCCCATTGAGTCAAGAGATTGCATCCATGTTCCTGTGAGACATTGTCCAATCAGGCATGCAGTGCTGGTCAGTTAAGTGGTGTGTTATGGCTTAGTTTATACATGCAAACAATTTGATATGTTGATATGTGTTGTGTACATGCATCGAAATGAGCACATAAAGTTGTGAATATGACATGTTGATATATGCCATGACATTTCAATGTGCATGCTAAACTTAAATACGGCTACGGGATAATATGCATGAATATGTGTGCATGGTGATTATGTATATGCAATCGCATGATAGCATTTGCATGTGCACGAAGACATCGTGATGACATGGGTGTGGAGTGCATGGTGCGGATCATCAAGTTAGGTGTCACGGTACACGGTTATGGGTCAAAACTGCAATGTGATTGATTGATGGACTCTGTAATGGACAAAGTCCGAATGAGCTGGAACGGTTTTGAAACTAAGGGAAATAAATATAAGTGTGTTTGGGCATAGCAAGATGGGGTAGATCCCCCCAGTGAAAGACCCAAATCTTATTCACTAAGTAGGACATGATTCCCGCGCGATGCAAGCCCGTAAAATACTGAATCGCTACAAGGCCCGGCGTGAAACTAAAAACTGCGGGCCCACAAATACATAAACACACGCAATTATGACAAAATCAATGTGTTACTTTGAGGCCTTTCCCAATGGGTTACAAAGTTTTAAAAGAAAACAAAAGTCTGCTTGGATAAAGGTCAGGAAACAAAATGACGGCTGGTATTTCACACTCTGGCCTAGGTGGCAGGTGAGGAGTCGGTGAGTGACTCAAGGGCATGAGGATATTCATAGTTACTGACATTCATGTAGGCATCTTATCGAATGTGTTTATGCACCTGCAATGTGCAATTTAGGTGGGAGCAACCCCAAAGAGATTACTATCAGCTTTGTCACCCCACAAGGGGGATCCCTCTGCACACAAGAAGACGTGTGCCCCTCGAGGCCGTGAGTAAGAAGGAGAGGCCTGCTGTGGCCTGATCGCATTTTGTAAAATATATTAGAACAATATAGTTTCATATATTTTGGTATGTAAAAGAGAAGTGGGCATTGAACTCGTATAAAAAAATAAAAAATGACTTCGAAATTTTAAGGCTACAAAATTACATTCTAATGTTTGACCATCATAATTTTGTAGACATATGGACTTGTCAAAGTTCCTATCATTTCAATAATTTATCACCGATATGATTAAGTAGCCGCCTCAAGATTCATTAAAAATTTTTTTGTTTCAACTTCTCTTTTCCATTGTAATAATTTCCTTTTTATTAGGAAAGGTGAATGTACTCTCTTATTCTTCGAAACTTCTTCCTCGCTTGTATTATTTCTACTACTATTTCCTATCAAGGAATTTCCTCGAACTGCAAATCAATTCCTCGCTACTAGTTTCTTCTGAATATCATCTTCAAGACTTAAAATGTAATTTGGTGTGCATCTCTATTCTATCTAACTTTTGTGGTCTCTATTATTTCCGCACTTCCTACATTCATCACTAATTTCTATAAAGGGTCATTTTGCAAATTCTTCCATAATTTGAGCTTGATAGGGTATATAAAGTAATTATAATACATTGTCATTACATTATTTTCTTTCATAAAAACATCTCTTAAAAATTTGAAATATAAACTTGATCAATATCAAAGTCTTTGCCCCCAAATTTATGTTATATTTTGGGTAAATATGTAAACATTAATTTTGTGATAGCTAAATTGAAGCCCCGGATACTACCTACAAGTGGCTTTCATGTGTTTGTATTAGTCTTTATCATGTAGGCTTAGCACTCATTGGGGTATTTAAATTCTCAGTGAATAAATGATTTTGTTTATTATTGTACTCCCGCTATATACATACTTCTTTATTTTGTTCTTATTTTGTCATTTTTTATCTTACTTAAGGTTTCATTTATAGTTTCTTTGTCAAGAAATTGCTAATACTTTAGCTTTGCTTGATGGTTATACTCTTTCTATTTTTGCAAAATTCATGGATTGTATATTTCCTATGCATATATCTTTATTTAAGTAGCTTAATAAACCTTTCTCCTCGGGTTTTTAGATCAAAGTTTAGATTCCGATTTTCAGAATTTTCATTATCAAAAGTACTTTTCATTCTATATCCTTCTTGATCTTCCTTAGCACTAATGACTTCAAATTCAAAAATGTCATCTTCTTCCACAATTATTTCTTTACTCATTCTGTATCACTTTCTGACGAACTGTTATCATTTTCACTATAAACACTGCTCATTTCACTATCAAAACTTAGGATACTTTCTAAATCTTCATCCTTATTTTCTCCCCATAATATAAATGTCTTTTTCTCCTTTTGACATTCATTACTATAATGTCCTAATTCTCCACATTTCCAACATTTGAATCTCCATTTCTTGTCTTTTTGATGTTGTTCCCACATTTTGTCTTTTATAATTACAACTCACCCTTTAATATTACTTCTTAAATGGTTTTTTCCATTCTTTTCTAAATTTTTTATATTTTGTAAATTTCTTTCTTGGTTGTCCTAATTGTTTTCTAAATTTTCTTTTTCTAAACTCCTTACACCCCCATTTTCCTGGGATGTTATCTATCTTATCACAAAATATTTTTTCTCCATATTTTGCACCATTTACAACATATCTTTGGGTACATAAATCTGTCAGTCTTTTCTTTAAAAATTCTATTCGAGCTCCTAAAGTATCAGCATTTTCTAGCACCATTTCCTAAATTCACATGTATATTCATATATGTATTTCATCCTACAAATTTGTAATTGTGATAACTTATTTCTAGCTTCTCTTATGTCTTTCTTTCTCTTTGTTCACACACCGCTCATCAATCCATTCTTCTCCCTAAAATTCATTTACTATATATCTAACAGCTGTGATCTACACCTTCGAATATACTACTAAAATACAGTGAGTACAATTTGTACAACATTAAAACTAGGGGCCGATAATCCTTCCACCATTTTCTGGGTAATACATCTCACAATGTTCCTATCATTATTTGAGTTTTTGTATTATTATCCCAACTTGTTCCTTGTGTCATGAAATATAATGTCATTGCTTGAGACCATTTGTTTAATATTGATTTAATATCTTTCTGACAATCTATATCTAGGTATATTCCTGTATTTCCTAATTGTTCGATATTTGATTCTCTAGGTTCATATTTAGGTATTCTATAATGGCTCTTAAATGTTTTGGATGTTCCTCTTTATTTTTCTTGGTCCTCCTACATGTCCTATAGGATTTACCTCCTTTGTTTCATTTAAATTCATTTTTTGTATTTCTATCATTATGTCTTCGATTTCACTATCACTTATTTGACTCATTCCTTTTCAATTTCTTCCTCAATTATTTGTTTTCCTTCTCTTATTTTCCTTTTCTTTTCTAATTCAAGGTATTGTTCTAATAATTTTTCATCTAGACTTCCTTTTTCAATGTTTTCTCTTTTTATTGTTCTTTCAGGATATTTTCTAAATATTATTTGTTCTACCATTTTTCCAGTTGTTCCTTTTACATATTTTGAATCTTTTCCTATACTGATAAGAGTATTTTGTTGTATTTCTATGTTTATTATCCTATTTTCTATTTTATTCATTTTGTCTTCGATCTTCTCTAATCTGTTATCCATTCGTTTTATAGCTCTTAATATCTCTTCCATTAATATTTCTACTATTTTAGCTTCCATTTTGTTTTGGTTTTGTAACTCTATTTTTCACAAATTTTTTCCAATCATTATATAATCCGTATTCTTCAATTTTTGTTTTTTCTTTTGGATTTAAGTTTTTTATTTCTCTTTTCATTAGCTCTCTAATTATTTTTGGATGTTTCTCCATTTCTACAGTTTTTTATCTTTTCTACTACTTTTCTTGTTGTTTCTGATTTGGGACACCCTTAAAGGGTAAGTATCATTGTAATTACTTACTATGTCGCATTATTATATTTGTAAGTTCTACATTTCTCGGATCACCTTTTATAGAAAGAGTGTAAACTAGTTTCAAACATTCCATAAATTCATTTTGTATATTGTGTTTTTTTATTCCTTTTCCATTTTGTCTGTAAATTCTTTTACATAAATTTCCATTTTTCAAATATTTATCTATAAACTATTTTATTGTCATTTCACTCATATTTCTATACTTGGACTTCCAATTTATTTAAATTACTATAAATATTTCATTTAAATCTTTCTTCTTGATTATAGGCTTTTTGAATCTCATCATTTTCTATCTACTAGATTTAAATCTAAAGTGATTATCATTAAATATATTTTTTTGTCTCTTAAATTCTTCGATTTTGCTTTGATTAATATTTCTTCATTTCTCGAGGGAGATCTAATTGAATTATTGTCATTGATTCTTCTTGAGATATTTGAGGTTTAGAGATATACAGTGTTTTTAATATCCAATTATAAGTTAAGAATTCTAATTTATAATAAGTTAAAAGCTGTGTCTATGTCATTAAGATCATAATCATCATTTTCACATATTATCTTCATGGTTTCATTCTTATTAATTAAACTTGTATTTCTTATTGTTTGGATGATTAATTGTTAGGTAGATTTCTTTGTCAATAAACTTTCCAAACTTTTATTCACACGTTTTTTATTCATATCATTCTATTTATTGTTATGAGATGATAGGCTTTGTGGCACACCCCAATGTCTTCATTATATTCTGGACTAATGGTGAAGAATTTTATATAAAAACTTTGATGACCTGTCATTTTACATAATTGGGTCCTAAGAGTGTCATTGAGTATTTCTTCACAATTTGGACTCAAATAGATTCGGTCAACAAAACCGAAATCCATGGCATCTTGAATAAATGAGGGTGCATAACTGTGATTATTATCACGAGGTAGATAGACTCGTGGAAGTACGATAATACCCATCACCATTAGGGTTGTTATAGATGGTCGAGAGAAGATCAAATACTTTCTCTCCATTTGGGGACAAGATGAACGAAGATGTAATCATATTTTACACATTTTTTCCTCACGGAAAAAGAGGATATCATCGAATTTTCTCCTTTTTTGAGAGGAGTTTGTCCTTTGAAGACATTATCTCCACTTGAGATTTTGTCTTTGCGAAATTGTTTTTTTATTGAGCTTTATCCTTTTGGATAGGCATCTCCTGAGTACCTTTTGAGATATTTTTGCTTTTAAGCAAGGATATATCTCCTGTCCTTATGTTATCAGCAGTTGCTGTTGCCTGGCTTTTTCCCGAATGGGACGGCATATCCAAGCCTACCTTATTGATGTTTTAGTCTCAGGGTGAGGAATCATCTGTCCCCTCCTTTATTATTTCTCCCAATCTTTCAAAACATTTTTCAAGGATATTTTGGGAAATATATGATTTAGATCTTATATCATTGATATCTTTTTGTAAATTTATAATTTTTTCTTCAATTGAAATAAGATCATTGTAATTTTCCGAAATCATATTCATTCCTTCGGCCATGTCGGTAGCAATTTCTCTCATTTCTTCCATGTTATTCAATATTCCTGCTCAAAAAAGAAATTTTGTAAATTTGTTATTCCTATTTCTTTAAACAAAAGAAATTTCAACATAATTATCATATCATTACATCGCCGGTTGTATCGAACCTATGGCTCGTCTGAAATTGAATGTAAGCTACATAAAACTTCGATAGAGGGTGTGTGGATCACACAAAACTTATCGAAATTGATGGAAATTTATCATTTAGAAAGTATACTTATATGCGAGATAAAGTTTTAAAATAATAAAAATAACACCAATATCCTCGAGTTACTGTTATATGAAAGCGATCAGTGACCGTATCTTGCAGGCAAGCCAATCCCTTCTTCCCTAACGCCTTCCTGGCTCAGCGGTACTTGGGACAAGTCAGTATCAAAGACACTCACTGTATAGATCGACACACATAAAAATATCTGAGGAAATTTTCAGAATTTTTATTTCATTAGAAACACTCTCCTATCTTACATACAAGCTTCTCTAAGGGAAGCTTAGCACTCCGTGCAATTTTTTGATACCTGAGAGAGATGGATGCTTTTCGATCCCGGTTACAATGGGAAATCTTACATGTTTATAAGAGAGATCATTCAGCATTTTGGATTCTCTATTTCTTTCATCACATACGTGTTATGGCCTTCCTGATTTCTTGCTGTCTGTCTGTCATTCATCACATACGTGTTATGGCTTTCCTGATTTTTTGCTGCCTGTCTGCCATTTCCTTTTTCTTCTAAGGTCTTGTCATGTTGAAATATCAATCACCTTCTGTCAGTTGTCTTATCTCCTTTGCCTTTCTCATTTCTTCCATGTTATTCAACATTCCTGCTCAAAAAATCTGCAAGAAAATTGTCAGTACCTTTTATATGTACAATTTTAAAATTATAATAACTAAGAAGAGTTTGCCATCTAGATAACCTTCTGGCTTGTACTCCTTTTCTGTGTTATTTTTATAATCCACACCCAGCTTGAGTATTATCGGTTTCTATAATGAAAGGTTTTGGTAATAAAAAATATCTCAAATTTATTAATTCCTTTTATTATTCGCGAGCAATTCTTTTCATTAATATCATAATTAATTTGATTATTAAAGGTTCCACTTGGCTATCGCAGGCATATTTCTCTAATTTGTTTTGAAATAGGCGCGATATTTATACGGAAGCATGCATTTGTAATATCAAATTGTCATTTTCATTAGGCAATCTTAGTTTAGGCAAATTTGAACATATATTTTTAACCTTCGACTATCATATTATGTTTATCATTCCATCTGTTTGGTTTTCTTGGTTAACAATTTTTCACGATTCACGTCTTTCTTTATAGCCAAATATTTTATGAAATCGGAGGAGTAATTTAAGCATCACAGAATTTTTGTATCATTCCTTAGTTCGTAATTCATCGAGGGAAATCTTTTATCTTTTAAATTTATGTGGTTGTAATTTTATTCCTTTGGGTACATGTGAAGTGCTCCCCAGTGCTATAAGAATCCCTTTGCGCGGGTTCCCCGAGCTCTCACGGAGGCGAAGAAAGGCCGAGTTGGGACACGTGGCTTGATCCACCCTATGAGTGGGCTCCACGAAGGGGTACCACGAGGGGTCACGAAGGGTGTGGACCTGATAAAGGCCCTTTTATTGTGGAGACCCCGAACCTCTTGGGGTCCCGGCTCGTAGTCTTGTTTCGCTCAGTCAGCTGGCCTCTTCGCCTCAGGTGAAGTGATTCCCGTAGTAGAGTTTCTTACTAACGTAGAGCCTTCTCTACGGCAGGAGCTAGTGGCTCGGTTGGTGAAGTGCTCCCCATTGCTATATAAGAGTCCTTTGCGCATGGGTTCGAGCTCCAGCGGAGGCGAAAGAAAAGTAGGTTGGGGCCTGGCGAAAGCAGTACCTATGGTGGGCTCCGCTGGAAGGGTACCACGAGGGAGTCACGAAGGAGTGTGGACAATAAAATGGTACAATGGAATTATTATTATTATTTTTTATTCAACAATTTGATCAAAAATTTGGAAGGCAGCGAACGATTTGAAAGAAATAGAACCAGAACTTGAAACAAACATAAATAACTTGATCTTGGATTTAAGTTATGCTTTATACCAAATTGATGTAGCTCGGTTACAAAGAATAATAAATTAAAAGAAAGAACAAAATAAACAAAATGAAGTTCTCAAGTTTTCAATATTATATCAAGTCTCCCCAAAAACAATAACATAAGGTGCTATTTATAGGCTGTGAGAAAGCTTTTAACAGGACAAATCCAAAAAGTACGATTAAATAAATAATTAATAATAATAAAAATCATCATTGAACTTGGGTTTCCTATCTTGTCTGGGCCTAGATGTGGGCCTACTCTATGTCCCATCAGTCATTCTATATAGATTTACATTCATTAAATAATGGCACTTCAAATAAGTATCATTTTATTTAGATTTACTTTCATTAAATAATGACACTTCTAATACGTGTCATGAGTAGAAAAATATTGTTCTAGATAATGATGCTTTTAATAAGAGCCATTGAATCTAATATTATAAATGGATCAATGATACTTTTTGAAAGCGTCAACGAATCGAGTGTCATTATTTTAAAATTTTGTAGTAGTGGTGGATAAGAATAGAGATAATACATAGTATGTTCTTTTATTCTACATCTAGATGCAATTTTGTTTGAGATTAAGATCCAATCTATAATTTATTTAGTTTTTTCTATTTTTTCTATCCAAACAGTACATGGTATCAGAAAGGGAAGAAATCCCCTAGTCCTTATGGGTAGCTTAGAAACTTGTTCTTACTAAAAGTTTGTAATTACCTATTAGTGGCTAATTTCAAAATTAAATTGAATTGCATTTATAGTTATCAGTTAAAAGATTTTGTTTTTTGAGGAATGATAAGAGTTAATCTGACTATGTTTAGTGGATTACGACTTCCTATATTACTGTAACATGCAATGAACTTAGCATCCATGGTTGATAAAATTGTACAAGTTTGTTTCTTATTTCTCTATGAGATTGCATCATTGTTAAGCAAGAATGCATATCAAAATGTTGATTTGCATCAATCTACGTGTGCCCAATCAACATTCATATAACCCACTAAACACAATTCTTTTCTTTGATAACAAAGAGAATAATATTAGGTTCCTTTTAAATACCTAAGAATTCTCTTTACGACTTTCCAATGCACTCTAGGATTTGTTTGGTAATGGTTAATCATTCCAACAACATAACAAATGTCTAGTCTTGTACACATCATGGTATACATTATACTTCTAACAACAATGGAGTAGGGAACATTAGTCATTTTCTTTTGGATTCATTCGATTCATTTCTTTGCCTAAGTATTTGTTGCTCACTTTTATACGCACAATCACTCACCGCAAGTATACAAATCGTTAAAGTAATTAAGTAGACTATCAAGTTCGGGATGTTGAACCCACAAGGACTACATTTACCAATTACCAATCTACTCTAACCCTAATGTTGTATGGATGTCAATTATGGATGAATTGTGAATTAACCTAATTAATTGAGATAAATCAAATTATGAGAAGCATCTCGAGTTTCCGATTTCACCTAGGTTAATCCCAATCTTAGGGTATGATAAATTCTTAAAGTAACAATTCCATATATTGAAGGTCGATTAGCCCTCCTATAGTGTTGATCTCTCTGGATGTCTCAACACCCTATTCACATAGACTAGGTTATCGCATCTCTACCTCAGATCCCAAGTCTATGGAAAGCATTAATGTTTAGCTAACCCAAGGACCACGTGGGAGTCAGGCGTATCTCTAGGCTATGATCATCCCCCGGTACTCTATTCCTGATCCCATTCTCCTATCTCCTCTCAGTTTCAAGTTGAATGCATAATCATGTAGACATTGGCCAAGTGCCCACAAGCAATAAGAACAAAATAGAATACTCAATAAATAAGCGAAATAGATGTAAAAGATTAAATCCATGACCAACAAAAACATTGTTCTTAACCCGGCTACATCATGGCCCTAAACAAACCAAATTAAAACATAACTAATGAAGGTTCAAAGCAAAAGAAAAAAGAGAACATAGAATTCGGAAGAATTCTAGAATTCGGAAGAATTCTAGAATTCGGAAGAATTCTAGAATTCGGAAGAATTCTAGAATTCGGATGAATTCTAGAATTCGGATTCTAGAATTCATCATAGAATTCGGATGAATTCTAGAATTCGGATGAATTCCTTCATTGTCTCCTCAAGCTTTCACGATCTCCTCTTGATTCCATTTCTTTCTTCAATTGAACCCTTTTCTTTCTTGGCTTTCCATCCTTTCAAATCACCAAATCTAGGCCTCCATAGTGTCCTTTTTGCATGTCTTTCCTATTCTAAATCTCCTAAGAATCATATCTACCGTTTTGGCTTGATTAATTTCCTTATATTTTTTGCTCTCAATGCAATTTTCATAGTCACTTTGAGTGGCTGTGAAATTTTTGTAGTGGCTCTTAATGGTTGTGAAATTTACGGGGTTTCCTAACTTCCACTCTGAGAAATCCTCACAGGGCGTCAGGTGGGGATTGTGAAATTGACCGGGAACAAAATGGCTACATTGCAAAATTTTCCGCAGTCGTGATAGTGACTACGACCCGCAGTCCTCTTTCTTGGTTCCCAAAATCGGAGTTCTTGCTCACTCTACGACACCCCACCCTTAGGCGGGCGTCTGGCTGCTCTAAATCCCTAGCCAGATTACCTCTAACGACTAGAAATCCACTATGACGGCTTAGTATTGCTTGCTAAAACCTCCTATAAAATTTTTCTTTTATTTATAACTTAGGATTTGGTAAAATCTTAGCGTGAAAAACTTGACATATTTGCTTTGCACATAGTCTAAATTCCAAATCCACCGTATACATCCGATTTACACTATATCGAAATATGGCGGCCGACCCATGCATCCGCATTCCGGTAGCCTAACTATGTACATATATGTCCCATTATACATATTCAAAGTATGTTCTTACAAAAATATAATTAATACGACACTTAAAAGCGATGTAGGGACCAATCTATTGTGCTCAGCGTCTTGCGTACTGTGCACGGAAAATAGTTTTTAAATACAAAGTAATGAGCTAGCAGAGCTCGGTGAGTGTATGCTTTTATAAACGGTTTTCTTTCTCAGGAAAACATTTCAAACATGTAAAACTCTCTTTTTCTGAATATTTTCGAAGCTTGCTGCTGCTTTTTAAAAGTTCTAAAACTTTTCTTTGCTTGCTTGCTTTGTACTTGCTTGCTTTGTTTAGCTTTTAACTTTAAAAGCTTTGTAAAAGTCTTATTTCTTGCTTGCTTAGAAGTATTAAACTTCGTAATTTTCTTGCCTTGTTCTATCTTGTTTGAAAAGTTTCTTAAAACCTTTCACAAACCATTGCTTTAAAAAGTTTCTCAAAACTTTTTCATAAAAATGGGAGCTTGAGCTCGACCACATGCTTTGAAAATAAAACCGAAGCGGGAGCTTAGGCTCCAGCCGTCGTTTGAAATCTAAGCGGGAGCTTGGCTCGGCCAGGTTGCTTTAAAACTCATAGGAAGCCCAGTGACAGGAACCAATGGTTGATTTTCAAAGCGCCTTATCATGTTTGTAAAACATCAACCAATGGAGAACTATTTTGCTTATCATGCCCTAGTGAACAGGGAACCTATGCTCCAGTGCGTTAAGAGGATTTTAATCGCGTCACCTTTTTCATTTCCCGGTGGTGGTGAATATGGTGGAATTGACCTCGTGTCGCCATCACCATACTTAGTTAGAGCTCACTTAACCTTATATGCCCCTGTCGTGCACGGTCCTTTAAATGCGCTGGTGCCATAATACATGTTCTTAGACCGAGGCAAAACTACAATGCATGTATGAAATCCTAACACCTGCCAGTGCACGTCTGGGATACCTCGACCGGTTTGCTTTAAAACTAGGGGAAGGCCTTGTTTTCCACAACCTTTCATTGCTTGCTTGCTTGCTTGCTGCTATGCAAAAATGGTTTTACACTTTGGAAACCATTTGCTTGCTTGCCCCAGCGAAAAATGGTTTGGTATTCAAAACCATTTGCTTGAATTTGCTTGCTTGCTTCAAAAATGGTTTAACTTTTCAAAAACCATTTACTTACTTGCTTGCTTGCTTAATTGGTTTCTGATTTAAAGCCAATGCCCCTTTCAAAAATGGTTTAACTCAAAACCATTTGCTTTCTAATTCATTGCTTGCTTCTTAAATGGTTTGCATTCAAAACCATGAAATACCGATGTAAACAATTTATAATAATAATAATAATAATACACTAGTATTTGGAAAATGAGTTTAGAACACTCACCTCTTTGCTTGCTTAGCAGGCAGTTCACGCTTATCGCGCCTTTAACAACCCCACCTCTGGCTTCGAAGAATCTGACAAATTAATCGCATAACTTAGCATTACTTCTAGACTTGGTCACACTCTTCATACTCTTTTAAGCTAAGGTGCTAGGGTTCTATTCAACTGGAATCACCCAATTCGAACACCGAAACTCAAGTTACGTCCCGAAGCAACTGGGTACTCTATGTCCAAAACTTGATGAGAATTTTCTTGCACATGGCCCCACTTTGTGTGAATTTTGAGCCCTTAGGATCAGAAATTTGTTCTACTTCTTAAGTTTGTTCTCCTTGAAGTCTATTTTACGCCACTTGAATCACTCAAATCGGATACAAGAAATGAGGAAGTTATGGCCAGAAATACAGCGGTCGAAGAGCAGGCCAAGACAAGTTGCCGGTAAACTTCTCTGGGTAGGACTTGGCCAAAAATGACCAGAAGCAAAGTCCTACCGGTAGGACTTCAACTTCTACAGTAGAAGACACCGAAATGCCCAGATTTTGTTATTTCTCCCACTTTTGTGCTTGCGATTCCTCCATATAACTATAATTCATAATACCTCAAAACTGACTTGGAATTTATCTAAAGCAACTCCATGACATGAATTGGTGTTTTGGAACCTCAAAACCCAAAACCTTAGGTGAAAATCCAAGAACACTACCTAAGGTCCACCAATTCTTTTTTAAACATCATGTAATTTGATATTCCAAGTTTCTTTTACATCAATTAGGGTTTTACTCATAACCCCTGACCATTGAGGCTTCATGTGCTCTTTGCATGAAACCTAGATCAAAGGAGGGCTAAATCTCCATACCCGAGCCTGAAAATCTAATACACTTGATTCTAAGACAAAAGGCATACCTGATTTTGTCCTCTCCTCTTCCTTCTTCTTCCTTCTCTTCCTCTTGCTCTTGAAACCTCCCATATTTCTCCTCTCCTGTCATTGAAGCCCCTGGCAAAGTGAGACAAAATGAATCATTTTGTTTGTCTCCCACATTTAGTATCATATTTTGCCTTAATTGCAATTAACCCTCTCTTCTTTTAATTATTGCAATTGTAACACTGCTATTTCTACTATGGCCCATCTACACATAAATTTTGATTTTCATATTCTTTTGCTAATGACCATTTTCACCCTTGGTTTAATACCACAAATTCCGGGTTTCCGTAAACTTTCATTTCATATTTTAGTCTCCAAAATATTTCGTGCTGACACTTGGTACTCTGTATACACCCCTACGAGTGTCATATGCTGTAGACTCTCTCGGGACTGAGGGGTGTACACTCTCTGACCATGTCTGCCACATGCTATCATCCCTCGGGACACTTGTACCTTGCCCGATACTTCAAATTCTTCATAATGCACCTATTATACGCAAAGATCAAATAAACAAAGATTTCATTGGTCATGTGCATAGGAACTAATAAGCAAGTTTATATTGGAGAATATGGTGATAAGTACTCAATTATAACTCAAAATATGTATGTGAAAATAACGTAATTTGGGCACTCAATCACACCTCCCAGCAGCTCGTTAATGATACTGCTTGTAAGCGAGAGCGAAAAATATGAATATGATCTGAAGTATAGTGGAATGTGTTGCATTGGAAATTGATCTCATAATGTGCTAGTGGAATTATGATGGGAAGCCATGGTTGATTCTAAAATTGATGGTTGGTCACTTATGTGAATGGTTGTAGAAGTCTCATTAGGTCATTCGGTTTGGTATCTACAATGTCACCCGAAGTCCCCTGAATAAGCGAAACGAGGCACTCACATCCACAGTCTTCACTTAAGACTTTCCATACCCAGAACCTTCTTTGTTAATTAACACAATTCTCACACACTTAGGAAAAGGATCAAGCTCCCTCAACTAAGGCTCAACTCACTTCAAACAATAGATCATCGTAGTAGGCTGAGAACACACCTTTTATTTTCCTATCATATCTAAACAGTAGGATGCAATGCTAAGGAATCCTATGAGAGTGTCCAAGTAGCGGGGATCCATTGATGACTCACTACTAGTTGGTTAAGGGCATAAGACATTAAGTTCCCTTGAACTTCACCCCGAACAACTCAATCGAGACTGACCAAAGCTTTTCTTGCAGGCTAACCCATCTTAATGTGCAGTGGCTTGAGTGTAGTTAACGACTCAACCATAGCAGGGCATTAGACTTTGAAGGGCTCTTGGGTATGTATATATATATATATATATATATATATATATATATATATATATATATATATTTATTTATTTATTTATTTATTTATTTATTTATTTTGGTGATTTTCTCTTCTCTCCTCTCTCTCTTTCTCTTTTTAGCAAGAGTGAGGTGCATTGATCTCCTTTGAAGGTGTCCCAACACTACGGGAGCCATAGATAAATTGTTGGCAATATGATCCTAAGTATAAAGGTGTCGGTTCCAAAGAATATGTGTAAGATTTAGGGTGGTTAGTTTGGTACTAGTTTTGCATAGAAATGTCAAGTGAAAATCAAGGTGACTCGAATTACCAAGTCCTGACATAGGCTCCTCCAGTCTGAGATCAACTAAACCACGTAATATCTTTGAGACTACTGCGCTTTATATGCACAAACTTATACAATTCAATAAATGGGAAAAATTTGCCTAGCCTCAATTTTCATCATAATCCCTCCTCTGGCCAAAATACGCATTGTCCTCGATATGCCCGATGTGTAATCGAAAAAATGATAGGGGGTTAGAGATATGCGAAGATGGACTCTAAATGGCACTTTCAATTGTGCGAATAAAAAAATTCTTAGAGATAAATTATGGTAATAACAACTAAAACCAACACATTGAGATCATTAGGCAAAGCATTGTATAGCAAAAACATCGTGTGTGTGTGTGGGAATGAATTCAGAACATAGTGGAAGCAATATAGCAATAGTGAAAAGTAAAGTGATAACAAAGGGTGTGTAATACAAGTGATCATCCCAAAATCCTAAAATAAACCCTAAGTATCAATATGTAATTCCAAAAATAAGAACTAATTTGAGGAGGAATCAACCTCTCCTCCTAGTGGTGGTGGCATGCACCTCTCAATCCCGATCCAAACTATCTTATGGGTCCTCCCGTTTGCTTAGCGAAAATGAGTCGAAAGGTCCTAATTTCCAAGCATAGCTTCATGAGCATCGAGGACTTCTTGCCTTAGTCGTCCATGGGCCAGCTCTTGAAGCTTGAATCAAGTTCATAGAAGAGAATTTGGAGTGCTAGACATCCAATCGGTAGAGCTCAAACTTTTCCATGGTCGAAAAGCTCGGTGGTAGGGTAGTTGATGAGGATGGAATGTCTATGGTGGCTTGTAGTGGAGGGGGTATGTGAACTGGCTCTGTCAGTCTTAAGAGTGAGTCATCCCTTAGTGGATCATCGTCCTTAAACCTCTTATGGGGCACATACTCATGTGAGGGCCCCTCCTCGACTACCTCGGGGTATAAGGTGATCCTTCTCTATCTAGCATATGGCACCCACCTCACGGAAGGGTGAACACCCGTCAGTAAGCCTCCTCTCTATCCTTTTCAAGGCTGAAATGTACCTGCTTGCTAAAAAATGTCACTCAATCGCACAGGATAGGTAGAGGATAGCTTGTGGATTGTTAAAGCCCTCGGTGCACCTTCTCTCAGAATATGAATAGAGTCTCCATTACTAGCTCTGTAAGGCATATCTGTAGCGTCCGTTGCGCTACAAGTACTTTTACTTTTATGATATATTCAAACACTAATACAAATATAAATACGTTTTCAATACCGTAGCTCTATGCTACTTGTGCTTTGATACCATTCAAATCCAATTGCAATTTCTCATTTAAGACATATTTCAATGCTTTCATTTTTGTAAAGGATATTTATCTTTATGAAAATATATTTGTATATACTAATTCAACTCAAAGGAGGCCCATCATTTTGTTTTCAATACACCTTTTTCCATTAAATATGGCATTACATGCCCATTTGGTCCATTTACCACCTTTATACAATACGACATTATTAACCCTTTTCAATATAAAAAACAAAATCAGAGTCCACTTTTCGAATTTTAGTTTCAATACAAGATTAGTCAAATCAAATTCATGTATGCATATGACGGAGTTTACTTGTGGCGCTGGCTTAGGGGTCCGTTGACTACGAATCAGCCGCGAATAAGTGGAAGTGGGGTTGCAGAAGCGCCACTTTAGAAAATCGAGCGGAGAGTCTCCTTCGTACAAAGGGCTCTACCCCGAATACAAAACACAACGTATCACATCCCTGATGATTGATATATGCAATATATATACAAGTATGGATAAAAACGGCCTCTTGGGCCCATACCACAATGTCCATAAAACATATCAACCATGTCCCATAATTCTAAGAGTTAGTAAATTACTCTTATAAGACATATATCAAAATTAGAGAATTCTAATACATGTATACATCATCAAAGCCACATCCGGCTTTCTTCAAAACCTCGGTCTCTAGGAAAATGAGTCTCCTCATACGCTCTGTGCCCAATAAAGGGGGATCACGACGGGGTGAGGCTGAAAGTAGTGGGAGGAATCGCCACACAGAAATGGGCTACTCACCACCTAAGTGCAGTGCAATGTTCCCAGTAAATACACATTCAAGCAAATGCATGATCTCTTGAATCTCTGCATGACTGACTCGGATCAGGAGGTCCTCACGAGCTCCCTCACACTGTTGACATGTGTGAGAATTATTGTTTTTATTAGGAATGACCCTCAGATGTATATATATCAATTGGTAGCTCTGACGATTGATATATTACTTGTTTGTGGTACCCTCAGATGAATATCAATTGGGCGCTCAGAGCGATTGATATTTTTTTAGTTGGACTACCCTCCAGATAATTAACATTTTTAGACTACCCTCCAAGACATCTTCTACAGACTTATACCATGCACTAACTCTATGGTCTAGGATGTTCTTGAGTGCATATGGAGATGCATGTATGCCAATTTCAATATATAGTCTAATCACATGCAAATATAGAAACACGAATATATTCATATAAAATTAAATCACACACAACATGTTATGTATTTATCAATTCGACATCAAAAAATTAGCTCACTTGGGCTAATATTCAAACACAAGCAATTCGATTCGAATTGTAACCAAACACATATTTTCGAATTTGCATTTCGGGTCACTATTCTAGGAACGGTAAAGCCTGGGGTTTCTTGTTCCAACCTCAAATAAATCATTGGTTCATATTGAACGCATTTCCACAGCCACTTAGGCTCAGGAAATCTAATCAATACATGATTTACACCAAAAACATACCATTTTACACCATCATCGATCCTTGTGAGTCACGTGAGGTACAACTCAGTTTGGTTTCAAATTTTACCTTAATTCGATTCGGGTTTTGGGCCAGATCAAGCGACCTAATGGCTGGTAAACTAAAACATTAGAAAAGTACTAAAAATGGGGAATAAAACCCAAGTATGGAGGAATCCTACCTCGGGAGAGTTTGAAGAAACTCACTTTAAGCCAGAGTCCGCAGTAGCTTTGTTAGCGTGAAACGTTCCTCTTCGCCTAGAAGGCAGCGAAGCGGTTGGATCTTGTGTATTTCTAGAGAAGTTCTCTCTCTCTCTAAACTCTCTCAAAAACCAACTCTTTGGATCATAAAAATGCCCCCGTTTCTTGCTTTGATTAAATGAAGAAGATGAAGAATTTGTTGCTATTTAGTCCTTTGAGTAAGCTAAATCAATTTCTAAAATGATCTTTATGTCCTCTTTTACCAAAAATTGATATTCGTACTATTTATTAGTCCATTTTCATCATTTCTCTACTCATACCACTTATGGTACATAATTACGTTCTATATATGACTTTCGTCAGCATCGAAATTTCACGGCATGGCGTGATCTTCAGCGTCTTGTCCGTATGCTTGGGAATATTACGAAATTTTACGTGCTAACTAGATTTTGCAAGACGATTCCAACGGTGAAATTAGTTTTGTCATCCGGGATCTAGAGAATTAATTACGGATTTTTAACCGAAATTAAAATTTTATAATCGAAATTACGATTTTGCCCTTATTCCAGAAATTGGAATTTCTCGGGTCTTACATTCTCCCCTCCTTAAAAGATTGTCAGAAATTCAAGACAATCTCTCATACATGCATATGCAACTTGCAGCATGCCATGCATGCAGCTAGTCATTTAAATGCTAAGCAACTAAACCCGCGTACCTTCATCCACTATGAGAAGGGGTAGGTGGCGCGTCGATGATCTCAGCGCTCCCCGCGTGAACTCCTCCACTCCATAGTGTCTCCCGCGGTGCCTTTACTAGCCTCACGGTCTTGCATTAGCAAAGAAGCGATCCACGGCTATCAGCAATGCGCCTTGGTCCTTCCTCGAAGGTCCCATCAGTGTCAAACCTCTCTATCCGTCCCCGATCCACCACATGAGTCGAGGGATGCAGTGCGTATTCAGGAGCATGGAGACGTGAAACACCTCGTGGACACGACATCTTTGGTGTGCTTGTGCGGTACCTGGCAGTGCCTACCCTCTCGAGTATCTCAAAGGTCCCGATAAGCGCGGCGATAGCTTCCGTGCTTCGCGATTTGACCACTCCCCTCTTAGGCGCAACCTTGAAGACGCGATCCCGATCTCGAACTCTAGGTCGACGTCGTACATCTTGCATCAGCTCTTACGTCGGCTCTGGCTAGTGAGAAAACCATTTGTCGTATCAAGTTCGCCTTCTCGGAGGTGTCTCTAATCAAATCGGGGCCAGGTGATGGGAGCTCTCTCCCACCTCGGTCCAACATATGATGATCTACGTGGCCTCCCATTATAATGCCTCCTTACGGTGCCATCTGTACTCGCACAATGCTTGTTGTTGTGGCGAATTCACTTAGGGTAAATACTCGCTCAGCTACCCTTATGATCTAGGGCAATGCTCGTAGCATGTCCTCACAATACTGTATAGTCCTCTCGGTACGACCATCAAATGCGAGGTTGAGGTATTATACTCATCAGTGGTAGTGTGCCCATAGCCTTGGAAACTCTTCAGTCACGCCCGTAAACCTCGGGTCCCTATGATTACTATGGATCGCACGGTACTCCATGTGGTCGGACTATCTCCTGAATGTACAACTGTAGAGAGAGAGATCTCTCAAAGGCGAAGGTCATCAGTCACGGCTAGAAAATGTATGCCGACTTCGTAGGTGGTCACTATCGCCCATATCGCGTCGTAGCCTGGCTGCGTCGGGTGGCAAGTGGGTCACAAAGTCCGTATTGGCGTGCTCCTTCCACTTTCGGCCACCTCGATGGGTGAGTAACCTGTGGCGGCCTACGATTGCTCGGCGCCAGCACCTGGCGACATGTGAGACATCGTCGAACAAAGTCCCCTGCGTGTCTCTTCATCCCCTCCGATAATCTTGGAGGCGAAGATCTGGTACATCCGTGCCACACGGATGCACGGAAAATCGAGGCGGTGAAACTCCGCCAGTCTCCTCTCTCCGTCGATTATTTGGGGAACCACGCAGTCCCTATATCGAAGACTACCATGCGTGCGAGCGGTCCGGCCCTGCGTCGCGATGCGTGGCGTACTTTCGGTCCACGATGGACCGCATCTCGTCACGCCTTTGGGACTTAATCACTCACGCTCAGCGAGCGGTCACGTACTAAACTCCCAGTACCACGAGTCACTTTCGTATGCGTAACTATTGACCCACCGGTCTCGAGCATCTGCCACTCCCGTGAAGCTATACTAGCCAAAGCTCCTCGTGACTTCCGATTGAGTGCATCAGCCACCTCATTTGCCTTACCAGGATGGTAAAGCAAAGTGAAGTCATAATCCTCTAGGAACTCCATCCATCTGCGTTGCCTCATGTTGAGTCATTTGCGTGAAAATATGCCAGGACTTTATGAATTACAGTACACCTCGAACTCCTCGCCATATAAGTAGTGGCGCCAAATCTTCAAGGCTAAGACTACAGCCGCCAACACCATGTCGTGTGTGGGGTAATTCTGCTCGTGATTCTTCAGCTGGCGAGAACCATAAGCTACCCTCGGTTGCATGAAAACACATCAATCCGACCCTCGAGGCATCTGACCTACTTTGTGTACCCCTATTGGAACTATCAAGATGGAGGCGAAGTAAGTCTCTCTTCAACTCACAGAATTGCCTCCTCGCATGTCGGTCATCCCACTTTCAGGCTTGACCTCCTTCCGGGTTAACCTAGTCATAGAGTGCTGTATCACGGAGAAATCTCAGTAGATCTCTGTAATACCCGGCCAGTCCCGAGAGCTACGTATCTCGGCCCGACTGACCGCTCCCGGCTCATCACTTGCCTCGACCTTCTCTGGGTCAGCGGCCTCGATCGCGACACTCGTGTCCAAATCTCACCTCCCATTAAGCCAGGAACTTCGCACTTCTTGGCGAACTTGGCGTATAGGCGTGGTCTCTCAGCAGTAGCGATCCTCAGTGACTCATGCTCCCACTCCGTAGGAGTAGATGAATGTCATCCATGAGAACTACAACAAAGCGATCTAAATAGGGTTGGAATATCATGCATGGATCCATGAATGCGGTGGCACATGCCGTCAATCCCAGAAGGGCATCACGACCAAGCTCATAGTGCCCATAAGCAGCGTCCTAAGCGAGATCTTAGAATATCTGTATCCACTAACCCTCGGTGATGGTATAGGTGCGAAGGTCATCTTGCAAGGAGTAGACTCGCGCTCCTCAGCGATCAAATAAATCCATCAATCACCGTTAGCAGTCACCAGATTCTTGATCGTAACGGTTCAAGCATCGATAATCAATGCACGATGAAGGGTCTTGTCCTTCTTTTTCGCAAATAGAGCGGAGGAAGCCCGTGGTGAAGTGCTCGGTCTAATGAACCCCTTGTCCAGTAGCTCTTGTCGCGGACTGCGAGTTCTACTTATCAACGGTGCCATCTATCTCAGTCATAGAGATGGAGTGAAATCTGAGGGGTGTAACTTCGTGCAAGTCTACATCACCGATGTGGAGGTGTCGGAGTAGCTCATCAGGAACATCCGCGTACTCGCACCTTCTTGGGTAGATCCCGAGTCTGGTCTCCTGTCTCTACAGGAGTAAGAGGCTCATTGCTTGACCTTGCGTCACGACACTTGGACTCTGTCTTATCTTGTACGGGGGTGAAATGTCATGCTTGTCTCCACGAGCACCACCGAGTGCGGGTCACGCATGTAGGCGCGATGCGTCTCTGCCACTCCCACGATCGATGCGATACATGGGTTGTCGGCCAATCCATCCCAGGATGACATCGAACCGACATGTCCATGATCCTCGGGTCCACGTGAGTAGAGTCCGAGATCTCTGCGGCCTCGACATATCATCCCTATTCTCGCCCTAATCCCTACGGAGAGACTCACACAAAGGCTCCTCTAAAGGTCTCAACCTCTAAGCCCATTTCCGATCACAACTAATCTGGCGATGAAGAGTGCGAAGCACCGGAGATCAAATCTTTTCGCCGTGGCGAGTTGCGAACGTGCCACGTATGGCGGCTGATGGCGGCTCGGCCTGGCAACGGTGTGGTAGACACGCCCACGAACCCTTGATGTCCACTGCTGTGGGCCTCGTCCCTGCGCCTACACCCATCTTTGTGGCCTCTCGAGCACACTGTGGCTGTGGGGTGCCCAGGTGGCCCACGAGCGGGGCCCGGCCTCTACGGCTGTCTGCGCGATGTGGAAGAATATTGTATCCCTCTCACGTCTGCTTCTTGTGTTGGGACGTCTTTGTCCTAAACTGCGGGATCTGTCTGGGGGCAATCCCTCCTCATGTGTGTCGGCTGGCCGCAATGGTAGCACACCGTATGTCACTTTGGTAGCGACTCTCATCTGTCTTTGTGCCCGACTCGTACGTCCATTTGGGATGGTGACTCCACGAATCCTCGCGAACTAGAGGCTCTGCGCTGTTCCACGGCCCGGAAGTGGCGTCGCTTCCTCTTGCCCTTCTCGCGTCCAGTGTTCAGGGCATGGTGTTGGGTCCCATTTCATAGGGTCATATCCTGTGGCGGGTCTGATCACAGCGCGATGGACAACCTCAATCCATTCACCGAACCTCCTAACTTTGGCATATGCGTGGTCGTGATGTCAGCAAATGCGCGGCACTCGGTAGATCCGAGCCACGTGGTCCGTCAACGTAAATGGCTGCTGGCCCGACCTCTAAACTCCCCGAGGCTCGGCATGTCTCAGCGTCTCTGGAAAATGCTTTTGCCCGTGAGCGACTCTGAGCTACGCCGATGTAACCTCTGGGTCTCCCAGAAGTCTGACCCATCTCCACCATGCCGGACCTTGCCCTCCCAGTACGGAATGTTGGCTTTGTTTCTGATCGTATCGGAGGTGATCTCAGTGCCTCAATGCGTTCTGATACTGCATAAACCAATGATGCACCTTGGATCTCCTCCCCAGAATGGAATCACAGGGTGAGTAAACAAAATCTACGGAGGTTCTGGACCTCACGTATGTGCCCTGGCGGGTGCGATAGCCGTATTCTTGACACCTGCCGACCTCGACGAACAGCTGATCAAATACCCAGGCCCGGTACGTCGAATGTCGATGGTGTGATCGCCCGTGGCGACCTCGGCGTCCTCGCCCTCTTAGTCATCTACACGATCAACATGGCGGTCGATAAGCGTCTGATATCTCGAGGCATGCATCGGCCAGGACTTGTCAAACCTGAACGGCGTATATATCGAGTTCGTTTATGAGCAATTTGGGATAATTTGTCAAAAAAATTTAATCGTCGATCCCTGAAAAATTTTATCGATGCATTTTATTTTATTTTGAGTACTGATCAATTAAAATATTTATTTATTTATTTTATTTTATTTTTAAAAGCATCATTGACCACCACAATGAACGATGTTCATTTCGGTGACTAGAAAAATCTAGAAAGTCAAGGCGGTTCCATGTGTGACGGCCAGGCAGGTGCACCTTGCACCAGCCCAGCAATGGCCCGGCCAGCGCCGCGGTAGCGGCGGCTCATGGCCCAGTGTGTCGTGGGCGACTGTGATGTCGTGTAGAGCCCCGTGACCGGTCGCTCAGCGTATCTTCCAGCCGTGTCTTAGCGTAACAACACGCGCCCGCGCGCATCGCTGAAATCACTTTCTTCACGCCGCGCCGCGCCATCTCGGCGCCGGCGCGCGCTGCGCGGCGCTGCGCCCGTCTTAGCGCCCAGCGCCGGCCGCCACTAACGGCGCCGCCCGACGCCTTGCGCGCCCGGCTTCCAGCCAGCGCGTGCTCGGCTGTTGATGGCGTATTACCTTCGACGCTGCCACCGATCCTGTCCCAATTTTGTATTGCGAGCGTCTGCTTATTTGCGGCAATATTGCAATAATTTTACCTTCCAAGCATGCCCTCACGATCCTAATTGTATTTATTACAGTACTTAAACTATCTATTTATTGCGATACAATTTCACAATACAAAATGGGCAGTAGCCCATCAGAATTTTCTGCTAAAATTTTTTTTTTTTTTTCCGTTTTTCATTAAAATATATATATATATATATATATATATATATATATATATATATATTTTTTTTTTTTTTTTTCATTTCTTTGGTTTCAGATAAATTCATAAAAATTTATTTTTCTCTTTAGTAATTACACTATGGCAAAATGTGAAAGTCTTTTCTTCAATTCCCGTCAATAATTACAGTAAAATTTTAACTTTGTAGCTTTAAAATTTCTTCACTTTCGACAACCCAAATAATTTAGAAAAATTTGTTTTGTTTAATTACTATTAGTTTGCAACGTAAACCTTAAAAATTAGAAATTTGGCTTCACCTCTAACCAGTAAATCTTGGGTATTTGTTTGTGGCCTAGTTCAAGGAATTTGCCTGCTTTATGTAAACACCCAAAATGTTCTCACACCTCTAAAATTTCATTAAAAATTCTATTTTGTTATCAATAAACCAAATAATTGATTTCAATTCTATTTTCATTTCTGAATTTAATATACAACTTTACCACTCGAAATATTTTCTAAAATATTTTCTACCTTCCATGTGCTAATCTTACACACGAGAAACACATACAATCTCGACACCAGGAAATATGTCGACACACCCGAAACACACGCGTTCATCAAATGCATAAGCACCTTTACGTTACGTAGTGTCCCTGGCGTTTATCCCATGATTTCTGGGTAATCTCATATTACCTAAACTCGACATCAAACCACACCTAGTGGTGATGTTTTACTTCCTTCCTCGGCTGGCCGAATTTATAGCCCACATAGGTTTCCATATACTATACTCTGCATCAAACCACTAGTGGTGTGGATATAAACCCAGAGGCTCCACAGACATGGTGTATCTTGCATTTCACGATCTGCGGCGTGACATGGCCCAGGGTCAGTTGACCCATCAACCCACGGAATACAAGTGGAGGTCGAGTTGCAGCGCCTTACTTTTAGAAAATGGCGAGTCCCTTCTTCGATAGGGAGCTCTACCAAAATAAAACTGCATATATTGTCCCAAACAGAGTCCAATATATGCAATATATATAAAGTATGGATAAAAAACGCTCTTGTTGCCTCACAATCCATAAAAACATATCGACCATGACCCATAATTCTAAAAGGTTGGTAAAATTACTCTTATACAACACTATATCAATTGGGAATTCTCATACATGTATAAATGTATGAGAAGCCACATCAGGCTTTCTTGAAGAACCTAGGTCTCTAGGAAGGTAGTATTATACTGTAAAATCACTGTGCTTGTAAAGAATGGATCCACGACCAGGTGACTAAAGCAGTAGGAGAATCGCCTAAATTGGTACACTCACCACCTAAGTCTACGGTCACCCGATGTTCCAAAGTAAATACACATTCAAGCAAATGCATGATCTGCCAGATAATACGCGATAACTTCGGATCAAAGTCCTCTGACTCTCTAAGCGCGTATGAGGTATTGTTTTTATTGGGGACAACCTGCGATGTATGTATATATATCATTGGGCGCTCGACGTTGATATATTGCTTGTTTGTGGACTACCCTCTAGATGAATATGGGTGATGCTCAGTGATTAAGTATTTTTAGTTTAGACTACCCTCAGGTAATTAACATTTTTAGACTGCACCAGAGACAGAAATATTCTCTACCAGACCCATACAATAGCAACTCCTATAGTCCTAGGATGTTGGGTGCATATGGAATACATGTATGCCAATTCCATCTGATCCCAATCACATCTGAGTATAGAAACCTGCAGATATATTACATAAAAATTAAATCACCTGACATGTTATGTATTTATCAATTAAAGCATCAAAATTAGCTCACTTGGGCTAATATTCAAACACAAGCAATTCGATTCGAATTACTTAACCAGCTTATATTTTCACAGAAAGGATTTGCATTTTCGGTCACTATTCCTAGGAGCAGTAAAACCACCAGGGTGTCTTTGTTCAACATGAAATAAATCATTGGTTCATATTATGAACCGCATTTCCACCCTTAGGCCTGTAATCTAATCAATACATGATTTACACAAAAAAATATACCATTTTACACCATCATCGATCCTTGGAAGCGATCACGGGCTGCTCCATTTTAATTTCAATTTTTATAGTCGGTTCCCGGGTTTTGGGCAAATCCATTGCCACTTAATAAGCGCCAGTATTCCAACGTTAGAAAAAGTCTTAAAGTGGGACCAAACCAAGTAGGAAAATCCTACCTCGAGGAGTTTGAATAAACTCACTAAAACCGGAGTCCACGCGTAGCCTGTTCCGCGTAGAACGTTTTTCCTTCTCGCCCCGAAGACCACCGACGGTTGGATCTTGTGTATTTTTAGAGAGAAGTTCTATCTCTCTCTAAAACTCTCTCAAAAACCAACCTACTGGATCTAAAAATGCCCCCCCACGTTTCTTGCTTTGGCTAAATGAAGAAGATGAAGGACTGTTTGCTATTTCGTCCTTTGATATGAATAAATTTTCTAAAATGACCTTTATGTCCTCTTACCAAATTGATATTCGACACCCGATTAGTCAATTTTATCATTTCTCTACTCATACCACTTATGGTACATGAGTACGTGCTATATATCTTGACTTTGTTCGCATCGAAATTTATTTTACGACGCGAAACTTGAGTGCCTCGAGAAAACGTGCCCGACTTTGGTATCTTGGAATATTACGAGAAATTTTCACGTGCTAACTCAGTTTAATGAGGCGATAACGGTGAAATCCGTTTTGTCATCAGAGATCTAGGAAATTAATTACGGTTTGCTTGAAATTAAATTTTATAATCGAAATTACGATTTTGCCCTTATTCCAGAAATTGGAATTTCTCGGGTCTTACATTGGTAGCTCAGTTGGTAGTGAGAGTGCTCCCCATTTCAAGCCCTCATCCCTTTGGTCAGTTTGAGCTCTCATGGAGGCGAAGAATGAGGGACATGCCCACTGCTCTTTGTGTTCTGGACCACCCTCGTCGAATTGGGCCTTGGGATCACAAAAAAGCATGCTGTTATGGGGGCCCCTTTGGCACCCTTTGCAGGCGAGGGTGGTCATCGTGCTTAGGGGCATGTCCTTGCCCCTTTCTTTTCGTATATAGTGAGAGGCACCGAGCGAGACCAATTGTAGTGTATTCGATTGGTAGTGAGAGTGCTCCCCACGATATGTAGCCAAAACGGTCTTGGGTTGGAGGCTCTCACGAAGAAACCCGAAAGACAGGGGCGTGCCCACATGGCACGTAGTGGGACCGCCCCTCGTCGGAGTGGGCGGGGTGGGGCCCTTGCATTACTATCACTGGGTGTGGCTGCGGCCGGGTGACTCCCCGAGATCTCCCGTTGACCCTTGCCTTTGTACTGTTCTCTCGATACGTGTGATGATAATGCTTTCTGTAACCATTTCAAAATGCTTGATGATTCTATATAGTTCTCTCTTCCATTTTAGTTTAATAAAATCATCTGCAGTTTTCTAAGCAATGCTTTTAACATTTTGAATGATCAATGCAATTCAATACATATATTATTTCATGTACATTCATTTTACAGTTTATTGATCATTCTAAATATACTTTTCATATGCAATAAATCATTAAACATGAATCATGCATTTCACAATTTTTCTTATCATTTTCAATTTGCTTATGCGCAATTTACAACATGCTTTTGGTGTATAGGATAATGGAATCACCGTCATAAGTCACACATTGTTTCACGTGATAAACATTTATTTTGCAACACGGTACAATCGGCCAGGTACAGTATTTGGTTATTAAAAATCAATTTGTGAACACTACCGATACTGTCCCGTTGGGCTACGGATTGGAGTGACACATCATTACGGCTATTCGCAGTATTACTAATTTGACCCTTATTGGTATACCAATCTATCCTCAACTTGAATTTAGCGATTAACATTCTATTAAGGGCATTCAAATCATTCATAGCAAAATACAGTATAATATGTACATTTATACAAACAATTCATTTTCAAAACTCATGTAATTTTTCATATTCAAATCATTTCATAATCAATTGTCTCAAATCAATTAAAACAAATAAATATGTTTTTTCTTATAAATCATTTCAGCAATTCAAATCACTTTGTAATCATTCAAACACTTTGGAATTAGAGAGAGGGAAGTGGAGAACAAACTCAAATGGAAACAAAGGGAGTCGAAGAACAAACCCAGCAAACACACGTATTGCTCTTTGATTCCGATCTCGGAATCTATCCAATTTGGGCTTTCCTCCTGGTAGCCCCTATTTCATATCTGATAACAATCATATTATTAGTCGGGTATTCTGGAGTTCTATTTAAATTTACTTTCACGGAGCTCCCGTTTTCCATACATTCTTTCTTTCTTTTCCTAATTCCTCCTCCTTGAAAATCCTTAACATTTGTTTTAGGCATTGCTATGCCTCATTTTAATCCTATTTGTGTTTGTACGATGCCCACACGGGTTATTCACACTTAGGAGTTAAAAGCCTTGACTTAAACATAACCTGACCAAGCAATTAGTACACTTGAGGGTGCTACAATCAAATTACAGCAAAAATAGTGAGAACGATTTCATTCAATGGCATATGGTTAGATTTTAGACTCAAAGATCTTTCCGTAGAGTCCAAAAATGCGCGAATCGGAGTTCAAACAAAAAAAGTTATGGCTAATCGAAATTTGGTTTTCAAAGAATTAAAAGCAGGAGCCTTTCTTTGCGAAAATTTGTGATACAATGAAAATTTATTTTTGCAAGGGTTGCCGACCTATGAATTAGTGAAAATTTCTGCATTATCTATTGAACACTTTCCTCTTTTTCATGTTTAATCCTCTTGAAAACAGTTAGTCAAGACTAAATCAATCCATTTGCGGTTCTTAATAGAACACACATGCAATTTTCTTGATGATGCATTCGAAATCACTTTACACCACTCAAAACATCTCATTTTTTGTTCCAAACATAGCACACATTCATGTTCATACAGAACAATGCATATTTGTTTTTGGAACAACATAAAACTTGAAATAAGGAGATAAGTAAGAAGAACAAACCAAAAGGAGTCAGTGCTAATCTCTTTTCCTTTCAGTCTTGATCTTAACTCAGGCTTTATCTTCTCAGGCTCCCTATTCGGCACAAACATAGCCAGCAGGGAAATGTCGGTAGTATCATTCTAGGGTTTCCAGGTTAGGGTTGATTTCTACTAATACTGGCTTTTCCATGCCTCAGACTGAGTTACACTTACCTTGAAAGGAGAGAAACCCCAGTTTTTTTTTTGCTTGACCTAGCCAACGCTTCATGTAGATCGACCTACGGGCATGGTTGGGTCTTGAATCGATTAAGGGCTTAGACAAGAGATGGTATTGTGCTGGAAGAATGAGACGATTTCCATTGATTTTCAGTTCTCAAAATGGAATGTGGAGATGAGGGTTTGAAAAGAGGAGTTGTGCGTGAGAGAGAGTTGAGATAGACAGCAGGGAGGAATGATTGGCATCTCTCAAAGACCAATATTGGTCTTTTAATCAAATCATTCGCTAAGCACTTGTTTGGCTACACACCATTCCCATTTTTCTCCCTTTAAAGCTAAATTTCCTTTCATTTTCATTTTTAACATTTTTACACTCCTCATTTATATGACCCTTAGGTCCTCATTTGTTCATTTACTAAATTTATTTGGCTCCTGGCAAAATTTTTTTGGGTTTTATTATTTTCGTTTTTAACCATTAAACTCAGAAAAATATAATTTAATTTATTTTGCTTGGATATGTTATATGTTGGTATTTTGAGTATTATAAGTGTATCCATCACTAGCTACATGATTTTGATTTTTGTGTTTTACATTGATTTGTTAGTTTGAATCAATAAAATTATTTTATTTTCAATAAAAAAAAAAGTTTGACATCATGATCTTGCAAAATAATTCATAAATATATGTTTCAAAAAAAATTATTTCATCAAAAACAAGAAAAATTAGGAAACATCTAAGGACCGATTATCTGAAAACTAAATTAATTAATTAATTAATTATATATATATATACTATATATATATATATATATATATATATATATATATATATATATATATATATATATATGCAGGACAATTTTTCTAAAACACCAATCTTAATTCAATTTTACTCTCATTCTTTACAAATAAAAGAATTTGGGGTACATTATTTTAATATGATATATAAGGTTATTATTTAATGCGATTTTTCTTTTCCGTTTAGATCGAAGTTGTCGTGTTCAAAGTGAAAACAATAATGATTAAACTCTTAACTTCCTATGTTTCTGAAGTAAATCAAGACCGAAACTTTATAAATGAAATAAAATTTTTATTTCAATTTCATAAAAATAAAAATGGAAACAAAGCGTCTATTTAATTCATATTTTTTTAAACTGTTATTGAGAAAAACACATGGGACACCATTTTTTATGTTTTCTAAAAATTATTCTTGTTCTTTGAATTTAATATTTTTTGTTTCATTTGAAATAGTTTTTTGAAACATATCTGTGACCAAAAGCATATTAGTTTATATTCCTCATTCTCACTACCCCTAATGTAACTAACACCTTATAAAGAAAAAAAATTTTGTGTTACAATTTGGGGTGAGCAAAAAAACTTAAAAATCGAGAATGCCTTGAGAAAATGAATGAAAAATATGCTATTGAATTGATCGGTTCGATTTTGGTTTCCTCATAAAATCATGGTTTTGGTTTTGATTTTCAAGCCTAAAAAGCGCAATTTCAATTAACCTACCAAAAATAAAATACTAATATTATACTAAAAATTGTAAAACTCTGATAAAGGGGCAAGGAGGCATGGCGATAGGTGGGGTGCCCCACGCAGGGCATAATAGGTTTTTGAGAATTTTGACCATTATTACGATCCATTGAAAATCACAAAAACATGCAGCCAAAGTTATGTGACAGATACATATTAAAATTTAAGTGGCCCCATCGAGAAAATTAAAATAGGGCTCTGCATTAACTGCACTATGTTTGCTCAGAGGAGGAGGATGAGACTATTATACTTATCTGTAATCAATATTGTGACATATAGTAATATCTTGCCCATATTGAAGTAGTATATCTTGATATACTTAATACAATAAACTTTTTTGGACTTATCTAATCTTACCAAATCAAAGCATAAGGGTTTGTGATTGTTTAGATATATATATATATATATATATATATATATATATATATATATATATATATATATACCTGCTATATATATATATATATATATATTTATTGAAGTATAAACATATGATTGATTAAAAAAATGTCTGTTAAATTATCTAATCTCATGCACTTCATGTATTATTTGGATGTATTATAAATACATCCGGTGTCATCATTGCAAATGTATAAATTACAATTTATTTGTATTTTTATTATATAGTAGCTTTAATATACATATTACTTTTTGTAGATTACAAATTTTATTTTTTTGATTATAATTAACCAAGAATTAATATGCAGTTAATCCAAAATGATTAATTGAATATTTAATTAATCATACTGATAGTTAATTTTTTAGCTTATATATATAATAAACCGAAAAGCAACAGTATGATATATATTTTTCTAATGAATACGGTGGGGCGACTGGACTTGCAGCGTGATCACGTGAAACCAAAATAATTAATATTCCCAAAAATCAGAAAAATAAATTCACAAATCTCGAGAAACCCTAGGAGAGAGAGGAGAGAGAATGGGAAGAAGAAGAAAGAGAGCAGCGAGAAGGTTTTCTGCTACTACTGCGAGAGGCAGTTCAGCTTGAAGATTCTTGTTCAGCACCAGGAGGCCAAGCACTTCCAAGTGCCATGTCTGCAACCAGAAACGCCACCTCCAGCATGGCCATCCATGTCACCCGGAGTCCACGAGAGGCCGTGATAATTCTTCTTTTCCCGCTTCTTTCTTTTTCATTCTTCTCTATTCATCCTACCCTTTTCCTGAGAAATTTTTGCAGGAATTCTTTGTCGATTTCTAGCATCTTTTGTTGCCCGATTCATCTTGTTGTTTGATTACTTACATTGCCTGTTTTTTGAGAAAAAAAGGAGAGTTTTTTCCGATTCACGCTGCTGTTGGTTGGTTTTACTTGCACTGATTTTTGTTTTTCTTGTAATTTGTTCAGAGTTCCTAATGCTATTCCCGGGAAGAATCCTGAAGTGAAAATATTTGGAATGCAAGATCCCAGATGATATTCTAGCTGCCCATTACAGAGGGAGAGCAAGGTATTGTTATGTCTCCATCGTTTAAGTATTGAAATGTTGTATCCCCATTATATTATAATGGAAGACTTTCACCTTTATTTAGAGGGTGGTTTTTTCTACATAATACCTGGTGTCCTTTTGTGCTTGGAAGTTCTCAGTTTATCATTGTCCTTTCTTAAGTTATTATTGTTGCTCAAATTGTTATTTTCTTAAGGTCATGTTTTGTTCTTGAAAGTACTAATCAAAGAGAAAAATTATAAGAAAAATGATTTTCTAATGTCTGAAAAAAAAAAATCAAATATAAACAAAATTACCTAAAAACATATAAAATTTTAATTATTTTTATTTTGTAGAAAATTTTGAAGTAGTAAATAAAAATAATGTGAGATTTAACTCTTCTATGCTTATAAACATGCACAAGTTCTAATACTTAATCTCCACTGCTCAACTAGTTGTGGCAGAGAAGACCTTGCATCCTCTCTGTCTCTGTCTCTCTCTTTGTAACACCACCTAATATGCTCGCCCTTCCTTCTTTTGACTTGTTTATGTTTATCCTTCAAGCTTGATGATACTTTAAGATCACTTTTCATCCGACATTACTTTGCTATCCACAAGTACATGTTGGCTGAGTTCTCAGCCATGAGTTTATAAAAGCTATTTTATATTTGTATTGTGGTATTTCCTAAGCCCACGCGCAAAAATAGTATTAGGTTCTTTTCTTTTTTTTTTTTTAGTAAGTGGTGAAAAAAATGAAAAAGGTAGGCTACCTTTCTTAGTTTTTTTGGCTGAGGGCTTTTCACCTCAAAGTACTGAAATATTTGTATCCCCCATTATATTATAATGGAAGATGCTTTTTGTACCTTTATTGGATTTTCCTACATAATATCTGTGTCCTTTTTGGTTTGAAGCTGAGTTATCATTGTCTGTTCTTAGTTATTATCGTTGCTCAAAGATTGTTCTTTCACTTAAGTCCAATTTATTAAAAATGTTAAGGCAACTCATGTTTGACTATCTAATGAAAAATTGTAATGAAAATCAAAGTATGAATAAAATTACCTAGAAAATGCAATTTTAAATTACTTAATTTTTATATGGATGAGTGAAAACTAAAAAAAAATGTCTGAAGTAGTAACTAAAAATAATATGTGAGATTTAACATTATTTTTATTTTCTTTCATTTTTTTCTTCCTTATACTTCTATTCTCCTTTACATTTTTCAGGAACCAAACATAGCCTGAAGGGATCTTTTAATTTATGTATCAATGTGATTTTCCCCTTTCACCTTCCCAACAATACATACTAAAATTATGGTTTCATGCTTTTGAATGATTACTCATTTACAGCAATATCAAGAACATTAAGATCTTTCCCACCAGCCGACTACTTTTTCAAGGTGGAATCTGTATCAGTGCTCCTGAATACAAGAATTGAAAAATATGAATCTGGTCATTTGAAGTTGGTGGCTGAAGTGAGTGGAGTTTTACTTTCCAATCCTTCTTTTTCTATATACCTTTTTCTCGTCCCAGCTTTTGCTCATTTCTTCTACATTTGCAGGAGATTGTGTCTATACCCAAATGGAATAAACAAAAGTGAGGGGAAAGGGCACGTCTCCCTCTATTTGGAAATATCAGATACTGAAAATCTTCCTCTTGGGTGGGAGGTTACTGTCAACTTCAAATTCTTTGTGTTTAATCATATACATGAAAATTACTTGACTGTCCAAGGTAGTTTTTTTTTTTCAGCTACACATATTTTACAGTTATTTGGTCAAGATAGAAGATATACTAATGACATGCACTCATCTACTTATTTAGATGCTGATTCGAGAGCAAAGCCACTTCAATGTGATCAAGACTCGATGTGGGATTGCTCAGTTTCTTTCACTGGATGAACTCAAGGATCCTTGCAATGGATACTTGATGGATGATTGTTGCATTTGAACAGAGGTGTTTATTTATTAAAATATAATTGTGAGGAGTGTCTTTCACGTGATAAGGATCTGCTGATGGTACTCTTGGGAGATTAAATTTCTCCCAAAGGAATCTGGAAATCATTTACTCTGAAATATTCACTGTTAAGGAGTAAAATGGCATGTGTTAATGCATTTTCGTTTCTCTTTTTTGTAGTATAGAGTGAGGTGGATTAAATTTACAAAGCTTTTGTTTATTTCTTGCTCATACAAATGAATCAGGAAGTTGATCCTATACCCCAGAGGTAACCAGAAAGGCAAAAAGGGCAAGGCACCTGTCCCTCTTTCTAGAGCTGACTGGTTTGAAACACTCAATAGAGAAGTATATACCGGTTCGAGTTGTCCATAAAGGATCAAAAGTCTAGTGTATATATTAACCTCCCCCATGGTAATTCAACTACACTGCATTTTGTTTATTTTATTAAACAAATGCTATCGTTATCTAATTATATTGTGTTTGATTTTTGTTAATTTAACAAATGAGTTTGATTTATTTGTCTAATTGCAGGTGACGTTTGGTTCTCTGACTCCATAAAAAATTGGGGTTTTCTTAATTTCATCTCTCAGAGTGATCTCCATGACAAACCCGACCACTTCTACCGTGGACCTCTGATAGTCCAAGCGAAGATTACTCTCATGATCTATTCAAGAGATCTAATGACACATTCCAAGACCTTTAATTAGAAGAGTATGATGTTCTGATTGAAAATCATTTTACTATGTTCGTAACAGATCAGTATGTATTTGATCTCATAAGTATTCCTGGCTTTATCCATTGTCTATTTTAGATTGTATCTATACACGAAATTATAGGATTCTTTTACCTCCCCTTCTATATATGCATACCTTCATTTATGCACAAAAGTTTTCATTCGTCTAGTAACCTAAACTTTTATAAGTTCATCTAATAAGACTTGAACAAATATATAACGAATCAAAGATGGTTTATCTTTGAAAGTTATATAAGAATAATAGCGAGAAGAAAGACTTGAATCTTTATATATTATAAATTGTAAATTACAAGTACGGGAGGAGGCCTTATAGGTTAGTGCTCCTGACCCTAAGAAAATACAAATTACAATCATAGGAAAATACAAGAATTACAATCTTGCAATACAAAAATAAATCTAACAATATAATAATCTAACATCCCCCGCACTTTGCCTTCGGTTGTAGTGGTTGTCGATTGCTCATGTTACGTTTGATCTTTGGAGCGAGCAGTGTAGCTGCGGCTTCTTTTATCGAGAGATAAGATAATCACTAAAAAAATGATATCGTATGTATGGTAGATCGACGATCGGTGGGATCGCTGCGATTTGCATACGAATATGTCTGAAGAGTTAATGAAGAATGGGAAAAATGAAAGGCAGTGAATATATGGTGTCTTTGGATATTGAATAATCCCGAGAGCAGTAGCGCAATGAGGAGATCTGAGGCTGACCATAAAGCCCGTGACTACGCATGAGCTACATAGCTAGGAAATGCTCCGATGAGTAACGAGTGAGATAGATTAGAGGCAAATTCATGCGCTTTATATTCTTGGGCATTATCGGATCGAAAACTTCGATGAGTTTAAGCGTGTTTGTCGTTTAGTAAAGTCGCGATATATATTTGATAAAGTTGAACAATTTTTGAAGAAATAAAATCCAAGTATATTGGAAAATCATCCACAAAAATAGCCAAGTAACGTGACCCATGATGAGTGCCTAAAGCACTCTCATGCCATACAGTTTGTCTTGTGTTTTAGCTTTATTTCTGATTAATTATATTTCATGCTTGAACATCGATTTTTGTATTGTGTGTGACGTGGAGCAGGCGGTTTGGAAGCATTTTTGCCGGAGCGGTGGGTGCGCGGGCGATCCGCGACGTTGGGTCGACAAGAATAGAAGTCGACAATGACGTCTCAACGTCGCTGACGTCGGTAGTAGTTTTGTCTCTCCATCATTAAAGCAAAGGGACGAGAAATTCGGTGCTCCCGAGGATCACGTCTGGAACTGGGGCACGGAAGCGGAGCGGCGGCGAAAGGAAATCGATGGAAAACGATTACTTTTGTATTTTCTTCTTTCTTGAAAATTGATGATGTTTTATGGCGAATACTTGACGCCCCTTCGTTGATATGTTCTAGATTCATATCTAGGGTGTTGTTGAACCACGTCACGATTATCGTTAAAATTAGTATTTTATATTGTCGGTTGTTTATGACTTGTTAGTATATGCTACATATCACGTGATTTGTCACTTGGTATACGGCGACATTGGCATGATTGGAAATTTGGATATTCGGGTCGAATGAGGATGTCCGAGTCACGGGTCAGTAGCCCTCAGTCAATTCGGTAAATAGAATATTAGAGATTTTGAGGGTGGCGGTGGGTTAGAACATTTAAGCGTTTCGAAGTATCGAGGTTGGGGTGAAATACACTCCAGCCTTCTTGGCGAGATGGGTGGATCTCGCCTCGAGAGAGGGTATCTCTTAAGCACGATCATACAGTCAAGTGATAAATTAAGTGATTAAAATGAATAGTAATTTATCAAGGAGTAATCATGAAAGTGGCGGGGAGACATAACCCTAGTCTCCACAACATAGCAATTCACTAAGATCGATTAGTTTAGTTTAAGTTCAGACATTAGTAATCTATCACTCAAAGCTTACATCCAGATAATATTCGAAAGCTAAACTCTGTATTCAATGCACTTATCCCCGTGAATCGATATCAGGTACCACAGGTACACTATATTGCCAATGCTGGCCAGCGTGCACTTGTGCACGGCGCGTCATGCTGTACACATAACGCTTTTCGGCCTATCAAGTTTTGGCGCGGATTTGCGGAATAAGTTTAGTGTTGATATTGACCTTGAAGCGATTAGATATTACTCTAAATTTTTTTGTTTTTATTTTTGTTTTACAAGTCTTTGTAATTTGGTCTTCTGTTTAGGCTGTTGTGATTGCCGGTCAAGGTTACGGTGAATGCATGCGAACAAATTAGGGTGAATTACATCGCGGATTTGATCTAGAGCCGGAAGAACCTTACAGGTGTACCTGGGCGGAAGCGATGCGAGAATAAGCGTAACGTCATGGAGGAAACGTGATGAAGAGTGGGATCTTAGCCTTGAGCAAAACGAGCCACAAAGGGGCCGAAATGGGAATAACGGACGAAATCAAGCACCCGGTGTTTATACGACGGATGATCCATTCATGTTGCTGGAAGGTTTGCCCTCTTGCTTCTGATTGTTCGGGCGGTATCAGAAGACCATTCGATGACAACTTGAGTTAGTCGATACAGCTTTACTGAGATAACGGGAACGCATCTACGTTTCCATGGATTACCTAATGAAATCCAAATATGCATTTGACCGACTTCCCGCCGAGAAGTCTGCGACACGATCAAGTACAATGGGTTCGAAGAGGCATAGGGTTGAGATTGTTCCCACTCTGCGCTGGGTGATAGAGCGAGCATTGGTTGTGGAAGTCGATACCGGTTACATTACCCAATGGAGCGACGAGTCTCGCGAGAAGTTCGACCAAGTTCTTCCCACGTGAAAATTGCCTGGCCCGGTACGAGATCAATACTTTTGGACAACTATAGGAAAGAACACGGTGAGAAGCATGGGGGATGAATTTCCGCGACTGTTGAGGAAGTGTCCACATCCTAGCGATCGGATGGATGCGAGGTCCGTACTTTTATAATGATGAGGAATGCGACTAGAACAGTGATTGATGCCTCGGCAGGAGGGTCGCTAATGAAGAAGACCACGGACCAAGCTTATGAAATCTTGGAAGATACTTTCTTTACTAATACACCGTTTGTCTGATGGCCTAGAGAGAAGGGTACACCGGTGAAGGTATAGGCGGCCTGGATAACGGAGGTTCTCATGTCCCGGTTGCTCATGTCGCCGCGACACTAAACGGCCGGCTAGGCGGCAAGTGCCAGTGCCATCTGAGACCCGACCACGTGGGAGTTGTGTGAATTACGTGGAGGCGTGCAGCCTGTGAGGAGAATGCCGGTCGGAAGCAAACACGTGAAGCGGAGCTCAGGGAGTATGTCAGGTTAATTAGAGTCTGACCCGCAGCAGCGAGGTCGATATGGGGAAACAACTATCGGAGACGAAGCTCGCGAGCGAGGGAGGCGTGTCAGATGGTCCAACGGTCGGGTTATGGATGGAGAACCATCGAGAACAACATTCCTCCATCAGACGGCGAACACCTTCGGAGAAAAAGGTGGACTTAGGTCAAGGCCTTCTTGCAAATGCTTATCTCACCTTGCCTTTTATGAATGAGGCCGAAGCGAATATGCAAAACGACCACCTGATTAAAGCAATCAAGCAGCACGATTGAAATTTAGAGGTACAAATGGGCCCCGAATGGCTGATCTATTGTGAAAGGCAATAGGGTTGCCGCTACAACTGACACAGTGAACGAGAGGGGAATGAACATGTTATTGCTTGATCTGTGAGAAGTGGTAAAGAATTGGCGCGATGGGAACCTTGATGATAGAGTACCGCCAGAAAGCTGAGAAAGTCTTCCAATTAGGAATGATAATAATATAGAGGGAACAACCTCAAGAGACACACTACGTGGGGAGACCTGGCGACAAAGGATAACCCGCAGCCATGGCCCCGATTCAGTATCCTAGCTTTGAGAAGCATAAGTTGGATGACATTTCACCAGGATTCGGAGTATTTGAAAGCGCACATCAATATTCCGTTTGCTGATGCTGCAGGCAGATGCGGTTATGTCGAGTTTATGAAGGACATGCTGTGCCGAGAAGAAGTGGCTGATTTGAAGCAGTTAACCTAATTGAGGAGTGTAGTGCCATCCTGGCATGGAGAGAAAATTTCTGTAAAAGCTAAAAGACCCGGTGGTTTCACTTATCCCACAGCCTGTGGGAAATGCTATCTTTGAGAGAGCATTGTGTGATTTGGGCTGCGTATTAATCTCATGCCCTTGTCCGTATTTAAGCGTTTGGGGGTTAGGTGAAGCTCGTCTACTCGGTCACCTCGACTAGCGACGGGTCCTTAAGCATCAGAAGATGATAGAAGATGTCTTAGTGAAGGTTGATAAGTTTATCTTCCCAGCGAATTTCTTGTACTAGATATGGAAGAAGATAAAGAAATACCATGATCTTAGGTAAATTGTTTCTTGCGTGGCGGAGAGCGATGATTGATGTTCGGAGGAGAGCTAAAATTGAAGAGTGCGGGAAGATGAAGTCGAGTTTCAACGTGTTCGAAGTGGCGGAACATCCGGCGAGAGTGATACATGCTTCATGACGAAACGGTAGAGAGTATAGTGCCTAGCGAAGTGGTCTCAACTGATCCTTTGGAGGTAGCCTAATACAGTGATTAGAGAATAGCAGGCGAGTGTAAAATGGAAGGATTCTTTCGAACCCAATAGAAGGAAATATTTTGAATCTCTAGGTGAAAGTGCTAAAGCGTCAGTGCCATCTGTTGAACAACCACCCAAGATGGAACAAAAGCCATTGCCTAGCCATTTGAAATATGCGTATCTTGGGATGGCCTCCACCTTACCAGTGGTCATTTCAGCGTCCCTAACAGAATTAGAGGAAGAAAAGTTAGTGAGGGTCCTTAGAATCCGCAATCTTGCTCGGATGGTCTATAACCTATTTAAAAGGGATTACAGCACTTCCATGTGCGGCATGTCGTGTATTTTGGAAGAATGATGGCCAAACCTTAGTGGAACATGAAGGAGTTGGATCTTTCAGAAGATGTGAGAGGTGTTAAAGTATAATTTGAATCTGGGTTATTTATCCTATTTCTGATAGTGCATGGGTAAGTCCGGTATAAGTAGTACCTAAAAAGGGTGGAACAACTGTCATAAGAACCGAGAATAACACATTATTGCCTTCTAGAACAGTTATCGGGTGGAGAATTTGTATTGATTATCGGAAACTGAATAAGGCCACTCGAAAAGATCAATTCCCATTGCCATTTCTGGATCAGATGTTGGATCGATTAGTCGGTCACGAATACTATTGCTTTTTGGATGGATATTCTGACTACAATCAAATTGCTATAGCCCCTGAAGATTAGGAGAAGACAACATTCACATGTCCGCATGGGACGTCGCGTGTCGGATGCCGCTTTGGGCTGTGCAATGCGACGGGCACCTTCCAACGATGTATGATGGTCATATTCTCCGATATGGTTGAAAAAGCTGTCGAGGGTATTCATGGATGATTTTACCACAGGTCTTTGGGTAGCTCATTTGATAATTGTGGAGGAATTTGAGGGTTCGATATTGTCCGGATCTGCGGGAACCCGACCTTGTCGGTGGGAGAAGTGCCATTTTTATGAGGGCGTGTACTTGGGCATCGGTTTGTGAGGAATAGAGGTAGGCGAGCAAAGGTGGAAAGCGTTGAAGAAAATTACCTCCACCCTCATCGGTAAAGGGATAGAAGCTTTTCCAGGCCACGGATTTTACCTGGGCGGCTTCATCACAGACTTTTCTCATATTCATGAAAACCCAGATTGTCTGTCTCTTTGGTCGAGGGACCCCATTTGAGTTTGATGCACGGTGCATCGCGCATTTTCGGTGTTGAAGATAGAGTGATATCGCTCTGACCAGTAGCTCAGTTGGTCCTTTCCATTTTGGGTTGTGTGGCGCGCAAGTGACTATGCGATTGGGCTTGATCTTTAGGGTGAAAGAGAGAATATTCGGGTGATCTACTATGCGACGAACGAATGATGCCCGGTTAGATTGCGCCACTACGGAAAAGGAACGTGGCCGTTGTCTTTGCTTTGACAAATTTATGCCTTTGATTAGCGACAAAGTAGTAGTCAGCGATCATTCTGCCATAAAATATTTGATGACTAAAAGGGCGCGAGCCAGACTAATGGTGGGTTCTCTTACTGCAAGAATTCGACTTAGAGATTAAAGACAAGAAAGGAACGGAGAACCTAGTTGCAGATCATCTTTCACGGTTAGAAGGGGCAGGTGATGAGGTTCAAGTGAATGATGACTTTCCCGATGAGCAGCTCTTAGCTATTGAAGACAAAGGCCGAGTTCCATGGTTTGCGAGACTAATGAATTATTTGGTAGCGAGTAATCCTCCATAATTTATCAGCAGAGAAAAAGAGATTTTTCGCACACTTGGCGCTACTACTATTGGGAGGAGCTAATTATATCTGGAACATTGTCTTGACCCAGTGATCGGGAAGATGTGTGCTACGAAGATGAAATGAGCGATATTTTGAACCTTGCCACTTTACCATGTGGAGTTATTTTGGTGTGAAACGACAGCGAGGTGTTTCCAATCCGGGCTTCTAGTGGCCTAGCTTATTCAGGATGCTCATTAGTTACCGTATCCACACATGCGACGAAATGTTGTGAATGGGGAGCATTTCTAGAAAGAATGACGCCCGGCCGTACTAATGCGGAAGTAAGAGCATTATTTGATTTATGGGATTGGTTTCATGGACCATTTTTCCCCCCGTCTTATAACCTATACATCTTCTTTGGCGGTAGGTGTCTCTAAGTGGGTTGAGCGTCTGAGCCCGCACCTTAATGATGCCGGGAGTAGTGGCCAGGTTTCACCGTAGTCACATATTCTGCGGTTCGGCACTCCAGAAACGCGATTACGGGATAACGGTACTCATTTGCAATAAGATGATTGACAAAGTCTTGCAGTATGGCGTCACGACATGCGTACATATTCCAGCATATCACCCGCGATTCGGAGAATGGGCAAGCGGAGGTATTGAATCGAAATCAAGTCCATTACGGAAAACGCGGAGTTAATAGCTCCAGGAAGGACTGGTCGAAAAAGATTGAGGATGCACTCTGGGCATACCGAATAGCATTTAAAACACCATTGGGAATGTCGCCCTTTCGAATTGTTTATGGAAAAGCTTGCCACCTGCTGGTGGAATTGGAGCATTGAGCCTACTAGGCAACTCGGCAGTTGAACATGGGTGATACATTAGCGTGAAGCCCCGGATGCTACAGAAATTCAAAATGAAGCCCCGGATGGTCGCGGGAATTGAGGCACATGAGAATGCTCGCATTCTGAGGAAAGGGCGAAGGCACGACAGAATCAGCATATATATTGCGGGAATTTGAGGTAAGGTAACAAGCCCTCTTGTTTAATTCAGAGCCTCAAACTTTCCTTGGAAATTAAAGAAGTCTAGATGGTGAGACCTTTCCACGATGACCAAAGTTTTCCACATGGAGCGAGGGTTACGCATCGAAAGGAGCGTTCAAAGTTAACACACAACGGTTGAAGCGTATTTGGGGAGCAGGTTCCATGCGAATAAGCGGATCATTCCATTGAACACACGGAAAGTACGGTGGTGGTCATATGAGCGGGTTCCCAGTACATTGAGATTGAAGTGCGTCATTTGCTGACATTAAACAAGCGCTTCTTGGGGCCCAGCCCAAGCTTTCTAGAAATTTTCTTCCATGGTTTAAGTTTTATTGTTTTGCTTTAGTTTTGGGTGAGTTTATTGTTTCCTTCCATAATCGGGGATTTTCTATTAGTACGCTTCGCTTTTTCGGGCGCGATCGGAAGTAGCTGTGGAGGATCAGCTCGGCGATTGCCGAGTTAGAGAAGTGTCAATTGCGCACAAAGGGAGTTATTTTTTTTTCTCATGCCTTAAAATTACATAAAAAATTTTACATTGTGGCTTCCTCTGTAACGTCGCGACGTTGGCTCTCAAAGTCGCAGAGCGTCGGTTTGCCCCTTCTGGGCGTCGGCGTTAGAATATACCTTCTACAGAGCGTCGCGGCGTTGGATCTCAACGCGACGTCGCTGGCGTTGGCTCACTCTCTGGGCGTGGCGGTGCACCACTAACGTGGCGACGTTGCCCCTGTTTAAGGCCAAAAACCACCTCATTTTGATCTTACCCTCATCCTCTTTGCACGAACCACCTCTTGCACCCCGTTGTCGTCACACACACCCTTGCCGGAATCTACTCCCACACCCGCTGGAGGCCACTATTTCGCCCTCCGACCACCTAGCCACCTTTGTCACCACCAATCTTTCCCCCACTCCAACCATTCCACTGTCCCTGTCTCGCGTCTTCAACACCATGGTGTGTCTTCGCCCTGTTGGGTTTAGTTAAGCCTGGTGGGTTTAGTCCTCCATGTTAGGTCTAGTTTGAGCCGGCGGGTTCTTTAGTGCGCCCTAGGGTTTGTGTCCACCTCCCTGTTGCTAATTCGGTCTTAGTTCTCATAGTGCACCTTAGGTGCTCGACCTATTGTCTAGGCCACCCGGGTATGGCCACTTTGGTGCCATTAGGCTCCAGTGTACCCCTAGGACCTTAAGAGCGTCCCAGGTCTCCTTTACGCACCTATGTTGGGTAGCGACAATGCCCGCTAAACGGTCGGGCCGTCGAGGACCCGACCACGAATTTCGACGTCACGAGGTTTGTCAATGAGGGTGCCACGCCCACGATCGGTTCGGCACCATGCCGCCTCGGTCGGTTTATCAGGGGAAAAGGGCTTCCACCACCCGGCGACTTCTTCGCGAACCATTGCGATTAAGAATGGCGAAGCTATGGCAACCACCTCATCGATGCGATGAGTGTGATGCAGTCCTCGCTTGACCTCGCCTCCGCGTCGTCGAAGGTCAGGGTGCATGGTGTGTTGGTAGACTTCAGCGCGTAGTATATCAACCAGTTTTATAATCTTGACTACGTCCCGGGACGATCGGCTCTGGCGGCAGATTACCGCGAAGGTCATTCGGTCTTGACCCGTGGCGGGAGAGTGGAAGCTCGGTGATGAAGTGGAGTGCATGAGCCCAGTATTTAGCCTATATCCCCCGAGAAGTGCGGCGTACTTCATCCGCGTCGCGTCTCATTAGGTATTGACGTGTGTGGTGGTTTGCCAAGTGGGCCACTGCTCAGCGCTCGCCATCATTCGAGGACATTCCACATTCGATGTTGAGCGGGTTATCGAGGATGCAAATCCTCCATAGCAAGACCTTGGCGAGCATGGGGCACCACTCTCATAATCGGTTATGTCTAGCGGCGTGGGGTGCCCTTGAAGGACAATGAAAACTTCATTTTACACCCCATTAGGCTATATCGGTCAGCGTGATAAGCGAGATTGTACCACAACCTAAGGGGATGTCACGACTGAGGCCGCTGAGCCCTCGGACGAGAGGAGCTCGAGTATCGAGGCTCGGTTTACCCCGGACTCGGAGGCGTCCCGGGTGGCGATGGGCGGTCCTCCGCCATCCGCCCCTTGACCAGTGAGCCTCAGGGCAGCCTTCCCGGGTCCCGACTTAGGACCGATGCCTCTCATGATCATTTTGATGCTACGGGGCCAGAGACCCGGGGAAGCAGAGTCCTATGCCCCCGGGACATGGAGGCCCTTAGGCTGTCGCGACGATCGATGACCATTATTCTCGACATCGGCGATCCCTCTCCAGGCCCATTTCATGACTACTAGCATTACACCCGGCCACCGCCGCCACCACCGCGTTGACGACCGATCACCGAAGTTTCCTTCACCGCCTAACGTTCTTTATTGCCGGTGGGACACTAGACACTTTTGTTTGGGGGGGTGTGAGTGGTGATCAGGATAGTTTTATGATGGTTATTTTTATTTTCGTACTTGTGCTTTAGTTTAGTTTCGTTTACGCTTGTTTATTTTAGGATGCCGAGTCTTATGTTTTTGTTTTTGGTAGGTCATCTCTTTGTTTTGTTGTTTCGTGTTTAGGTAGTTTGTGTGTAATCTCTTGGTGCTTGAGAGTCGAGGATCACTTTTGGCCAGGAGTCCACTATCATCATGGAAAATAGAGTATATCTCCGAGAAAGGATTAGTAGGGTGTTAGATGTTGGGGTGGGTTGAATAGATTGGGAGGCATAGTGAATCACCCTACGGGATATTGAAACTATTTCTCAATGAGCTATACTCACACAGATGACCTCACAGGGTATGCCTAAGTCTGGGAGCCCATTTGGGTTCAACAAACCACCGGGAGTCTCTAAACACCAAAGAGATGGGACAGTAAATAATAAAGAGGATTGCCTTCGAGGCCCCCTCCCAAAGAAAAAAGAGAGAAAAGAAAAAATAGGAATAGAATAGAGTGGGATCTTCGATCGAATCACGGAGGGCACACGGTCGAGGGCTTTCGAAGCCCGATGCCACCGAGTCAGCGGCTAGGGAGTCATTGACTTCCTTTGCCGATTACGAGGGGGACAGAAAGATGAAAGTTTCATAACCTTAGGAGCCCTTAGGTTTAGTTGAGTGTTCGGGGTGGCGACGTTCGAGGGAAGCGAATGCGGTGCCCTTAACAGATTGGGGAGTCGCGATCCGTACATGAACACTTAGTATAAACTTACGGGCACTAGTTTTGTTTTATTATGAGGTAGGTGAACATGGTAAAGAACACAGCGCAGACAGATTTACCATCATGAAAATGGTTGGATTGCCACAGGCCTGGGTGAGTTGAACTCAAGTTTGGGGGCATCGGAACCTAGGTATATACTAGAGGTCATTTATCAATGCACATAGAGTCCTTGGGAAAGGCTATTGAATACCTCGGAGGTTGAGGCGCTTGTCAACTGAACCAAGTTCAATCAAATTCTTTCGAAAGTCGAGCACCCTTGCGAATCCCCTGAAGTTCGAGCAAAAAGGCAAGAGTGTGAGTCGGTCCATTTTGATCCTCTGTCTATCAGCATGTGCATCACGATTCTAGTTTTAGGTTATAGTATGTAGGTGGTGTGTCCGGTTTCGAGTCAGTTCTTGCTTGGGGACAAGCAAGAAGCTAAGTTTGGGGGTGTGATGAGTGCCTAAAACACTCATGCCATACCCGCGTCTGTCTTATTGTTTTGCTTTATTTCTGATTAATTATGTATTTTCCTGCTTTGACATCCTGATTTTTGTATTGTGTGTGAGGCGTAAGGTGGAGCAGACGGGCAATTTTTGGAAGCGATGCGGGCGAGGAGGGTAGAAGTGCATAAAGGCGTGGAACGTCGTGACGTTGGGTTAACAGAATAGAAATCAACAAAGCGCGGCGTCGCGGCGTCTCAACGTCGAGCATCTCAATGCTCGCGACGTGGTCGCAATTTTGTCTCTCCATCATTAAAGCGGGGACCAAAATTGAGGGTATGTGCTCGCCACGGACTAGAACACGAAGCGGGCGGCGACAAAGGAAATCAGTGGAGAAGGCAGTTACTTTTGTATTTTTCTTCTTTCCTGAAATAATGATGATGTTTTATAGACTGAATACTTGTGTACTTACGTTCAGTATGTTCTAGATTCATATCTAGGGTGTTGTTGAGAGACCTTTGTCCGCGGTGCATGGATTAAAGATTCATATTTTATATTGATAGGTTGTTTTATGACTTGTTAGTATCTGCTCTATATCTGTGATTTATTTACATGGTGATGTCTGGCCAACATTGGCATGATTGTGTTGGATATCCAAGATTCGAGAGATGAGGATGTCCAGGGATCTGATTAGAGTAGCCCTCAGTCAATTCCGTAAATAGAGATATTCCGACTCTGAGGGTGGCGATTAAGGTTAGAACATTTAAGCGTTTCGAGATCATCGGTTGGGAGTAGAGATACTACGCTTGACCTTTCTTGGCGAGATGGCGGATACACCTCGAGAGAGGGTATCTCATAAGCACGATCACGATCATCGATAAGTCGTGAATAAGGCGAGATAGTAATTTCTCTAGGAAGTAATCCATCAAAAAGTGACGGGGGAGATATGGCTTACTAGTCTCCTAACTATAAACCATTTACTAAGATCGATTAGTTTAGTTTAAAAGTTAAGACATTAGTAATATATTAAACTCAGAAATCTTTACATCCGAGATAATATTGATTAAGCTACGTATTCAACGCACTTATCCCCATGGATCGATATCTGTACCCTAGGTACACTATATTACTTGATACGACGCGTGCACTTGCGCACATAGGCGTACATATATACACATCATGCTTTCGGCCTTGATTAGTACCCAAAAGTGCTATTTTGAGTCCTATTCAAGATAGGTTTTGAGTGCTTTATGCGTACTAATTATGTGAATTAAGCCAATTGACATGTGCAGGTCCACTTAGTACCACTGATTTCGTTTCGAGTTTGTTTTTGGTAATTTTGCAGGTTTTGCGAGCCTCAGTCATAATTTCAAGTTTGGTGTCGTATTGGTGCTGAATGTTGAGAATTCTCGGTGATTTCATCAAGTAAGATGAAGAAATGTCAAGTGGGCGATGAAATGGAAGATGCGAGGAGCAATCACTGGGGGATTACGAGTTTTTAGCTGACCTGAGTTTGCGAGGTTGAAGGCGCCATAGCGAAATTTGCAATCACTGCGAAGATTTCACAATCCTGCTTGGTAAAGCTATGCACTGGAGTTTTTATTAAGCTAGTGAGAAATTTTAATATCATAGAGAAAATTTGCTATCCATGTGGCAGTTCTGTCATGTGAAAATTTAATTTTATTTATGCCTTGTATTTTCGCTATGAAGCGAAATTTTAAATGCTATAGCGAATTCCTTTTATAATGAAATCTCTCCGTGTTTGGTTCCAAACGACCTCGTTTTGTATAATTCCCATTTTTGTCTATTGTAATCATACGTATGTTTTAGGTATTTTTGGTATTTCACACATTTTGGATAGCAGCTGCCACCAAGCCACCTTACTGGACTTGTAACCCTAACTTTCATTTTGCGGCTTTTTTCATTGTTTGTTCCAGTTTGCTCTCTTCTCTCTTTGCTTTCTCTCATTTTCTCGGCTTCCAAACACACCCCTTGAGGATGACAACTCAAGGGATGTTTGGCTAAGTCTCAAAACCTTGAAGAGGAGGGTTGCTAGGTTGGTTAATGGTGGTTTGCAGGTGGTCCTCAGTTTTTAAAATGACCGAATGTTGCATTTATTGTTCAAACTTTCCAAACTAAGTTTAATGCTATTTGTCTTTCCTTTGGTCAATACTTGTCATGCTTTAGGGTTCGAGTGCATTCTTAATGGTAGATGCAACGACATTCTTCAGATGTCATTCTGAGCACGAGAGAGAGAGAGGTTCAAATGCTATGTTTCTTCTTTGGAACATTAAATGCTAAGTACATGTTTTGACTCAAATAGGAGTGTTTTAAGGGTTAGTTTTTAAAGTCAAACAAAAATCCGATTTTGGCTTTGACTATATGTCATTTGCTCTAATGCGAGGAAATAACTTTGAGGACACCTTCGCAACCTACATCAAGCTAGTGACTGAACCTTCCAAGGTCGCCATTTCACCGGTTAATTTAAGCGATTACCAGTGAACAGCAATCTCCTGCTGTTTTTGCAATCCAAAAATCCAAATGACCTCACCATTTGAATCATGATCTGAATCATTTGTGTGGGATGAAAACCCATCCCGTGTTACGACCCTAGACCACTATCTTTGCCGGTAGCTTGACTACGGCGTGGGAGAATGCAGGATAAATTTTTGTTGATTAAGTCGCCTAAGGTGGCGCAGAATCAAATGGCGCGATTGAGGATGGTGCCCAAACTACGAATGATGAGTTGACATGAACTTGTAATCCACATTACAAGTATTGGTACGACAACACAGCAGCCTTATTGAATTTCGTTTGTAAGAATTTCAAGTTTTTATACTTTCGGCTTGATCTCTATGCTGGGGTGTTTCCTTTTCTGTTCGAGTTTTATTTGCTCCCAACAACGATCCTTGTGCCGTGGCTTTTTGTTTAATTTCTTTGTTTTGTCTCATTTTGTGCTACAAAATTGTTGTCGGCAGGATATAGAGATTTCGGTGGGTGCAAAAATTACAGGTGCACCGGTTAATGAGAAACGTGAATCCGATTGATGCCTGATGATCAAATGGATCCTTTACTGTGAGGAACAACAAAGTCGACAAGGCCTCCGATGAATCAACTGACATCTGGTCGATGAGGGACCCACATACACCCTTAAAGTGGTGCTCTTCTGCGCGTCACGCCACTGTAGGATGTAGTAGTGAGACCTTATTTGGTGCCCACAGCACCACATTTCATGGTATGGAAAATGAAAATCCATACTCACACATTCGGGATTTTGAGGAAGTATGCATAACTTTTAAGAAGGGTATAATCGATATGGAATTGTTGAAGTTGAAGGCATTCCCACGTTAACCCTCGAGACAAAGCCAAAAATATGGCTCGATTCAACGAGCGAACGATTAGAAATTGGGCCGATCTTGACTTTGAATTTTGAAGAAATTCTTCGGTACAACCAGACAGTTTGAAGAGCGAGATCTACACTTACTGGCCTATGATAATGAGAAATTTTGCTCCCGGTGTTGGGAGAGGTTCATATGGGGCAAATCCAACGCATGTCTACCATGGTTTTGATACATGGATGCTAGTGAATCATTTTTATGATGGTATGTCCCACTGCCATGTAAGCTGAAACCATGTGTGGAGGTGACTTTTTGAGCAAAAATCCAGATGAAGCCATGGACTTCTTGAATTATGTGGCTGAAAACTTCCCAAGGCTTGGGATGAGCCGAATCAGAAGGAAGGCGAAAGAATGAAGCCGTCGACCCACCAAAGGAGCATTTATGCGCCTGAAGATATGGAGATGGCTTAAGATATCAACCTTAACTAGGAAGGTGGAAGAGATTTAGAAGGAAAAAAGGCTACATGAGGTCACGACGGTGGCCGAAAATCACGCACGAGGCCCGACCCATGCATCATTGCAATCCCGCGGCCACCCGAGGAGAACAACGTCCAATTGCTCCCTCGGTGAGGTTGATGTCGAGCATGCGATGTGGGTGTGGGCGATACAAGCCACGGTGATGGCGCGTATAAGCGGTACATATAATCAGGTGGAGGAACCACTCTAATCTCTGGCGACCTAACCCTGCATATGTGCCTCACGGTGCCAAACGATTTGGTTTCCTCACACCTCAACCACAGCCATCTTAGTCCCTTGTTGAGCGGGCAAACTGAATTTAAGCAAGGTGGTAGAAGCGATTTTGTGGAAGAAGCGAGAATCAATGTACAATGATTGGCTCGAAAAGAATAGATCTTGTGGAAAGCACATAGACAAGAGAATAGATGGGCTTGAAGCAACCTTAATCGCGGAAGATTGATAACCTACAATTACTCTCCATCACCGGGATTAATTTCTTGGAGGTGCAGGAGAAAGGAAAGATTCCCTTCCCGAACCAACGCAAAATCGAAAGGGAGTTATGAAATGGGTTCGCAACTTAAGGATGGATGAAGTGAAAGCTATCATCACTTTGAGGAGTGGAAAAGAAATTGAGCAACCGGTGCATGAGGCGCTCAGAAACTGAGAAGAAAGGAGTGAGCCGGAGAGGATAATCAGTGAAGATTCAGTGAAGAAAAACATGCCCCCTCAATTTCCTCAAGCACTAAGAAGCAAGAAAAAATTCCAAACCAAGCCGAAATTTGGGAGGTGCTAAGGCAAGTAAAGGTAAATATTCCACTACTTGACATGGTTAAGCAGGTCCCAACTTATGTAAGTTGCTTAAAGGACACATTGCCGCGGTCGAAGGGTTGGCGTTGAAAGAAAGCATTCTAACCGAGCAAGTCACCATCGTCGAGCGAGCCAGGTGAAATACAAGGATCAGGGATCCCCACAATATCGGTCAACATTGGAGGGACTTGCATGAACAAAGCCTTTGTTGGACTTGGGGGCGATGTAAACCTCTTGCCGTATTGGTGTATAGCGGTTGGCTTTAGGAGAGCTTAAACTACCCGACATCACTCTGTCATTAGCTTATCGATCGAGTAAAGATTCTAAGGAATAGTTGAGGGATGTGTTGGTAAGGTGGACAAATTCCTACCTAGTGGACTTTGTAGCCAGTTAGCGATACGAACCCGATAGCAGAGTGGGCCCAAACATCATGTGCCAATTATCTGGGAGGAAGACCATTTTTGGCCAGCGCGATACGATGGTGGTGCCGAAATGGAGTCATGCTTCATTGACAACATGACGATGGAGCTCGATATTTTCCACTTGGTAACAAGCACAAGCTAGCGAAGATGACATGGGGATCACGAGAAGTGCGCTCCAATTGGTCCAAGTGTGGGGAACCCAGCTCCTCCCTTCTGGGCGAGGTGGTCTGAGAGAAAAGAGAATGAAAGCCCGATTGGTGGAGAATTATATTTTGCATCAGTCCTCCTGCCAGTGATGATGATGACATCTGCCCGGTGAAAGAAGTTCAACGCAAAGGAGCCAAGCATGGTACGTAGCACACACATCAACTGCGGGGGTCAAGGGCTCCTCCTCTTTGATCCGCATGAATGAACAGGTGAAAATTATTGGTTTGGTCTTCCTGAGCCCAAGCTAGCGACTGAATATTTTAATTCCTAGTTATTTTGTTCAATTTCGGTTGTTTTTATTTTTAATGCTTTTCTACCTTAATTTGAGCTAAATATAAAAATTGCAATATAATGCTACTTTAATTTAATTTTATTTTATTTGTTATATTTATTTTTATTTTTATTTTAATTTACTTAAATCAAAATTTTGATTTTGCGGATGGAAACCCGGTGCGAGCAAAAATTCGCGTCGTTGGGGCCTTTTAAAGCTCCCGGACCTGGTGTCAACTGACTCATAAAGAAAGGGGAGGGGGAGGGGGCCCTTATTTCGTTCCATTCATATTCCCTCCCAAGCCTCCCTACCTTGAGGCTCCTCCCGCACCTGCGCTCCACCTGTGCCTTGTGCTGTCAGTGACCCAGAGCCACTGAGCACCACCCCAGTGCACTTGTTCTTTTGCCAGTGGAGCCACCGGTCCCCGCCCCACTGCGTGTGACGTCTTGCTTGACCACGATGATCCACTCACCCCAGAGCTACCTTGCCGCCGTCCCGAACCCATTGTCGCCATCCACGGAGCCTTGGTCACCACGTGCGTGCCGCGGAGTCCACTGTCGCTCTGGCGGGTGCCTGCGCTTCTAGCGAGCCACGTTACGCCCCGTGATGCGCCTAGACCGGAGACGCGTAGTCCGTGCAGGTGGTGGTTCGCTGCCGAGCCAGGGGTTGGATTGGTACCCGAGATGGAGGATCGGGCACTTAGCTGCGGGTGCCCATTCTCAGGACTGCCCCCTGCGAACCACGCCGCCCTTTGCATTGACTTCCATACGGGGAGCCTCGAGTTAGGCGATGTCGGATCGGGATGGGGGACGCAGGGCCCCTTCTCAGGTGCCTCATAGGCGACGGAGGGGCTGGAAGACCCTCAATGGGCCGGGACATCGGGCAGGGGGTCTTTAAGATCTGGTCAGGCGGGCCACCTCACACACCGTTGATGAGGGGCTCATGCCCCGGCAGCTAATCCTTTGACCTCTCGGATCGGGCGCCCCATGTTCACCCCGGCGGCAGATTCAGGGAGCATTAGATCTGCGTGTAAAGGAACTGTGGGGAACCATTTTCTGATGTTTCCAGCTTTTGACCACAGGCCGCGGTTGGGGGCTCGATGAAATTTGATCGTACACATTCTTTCTAGCGCATTCATGGCGCTACGGCAGGTTCTATTATCCTCTCGGGTTTATTGTAGCGGACTACCCACTTTACTGACATCAGAGTCTGCAGGTAAAGTTAGACTCGGTCGGCGTGTGTGCGAGGTACTCGAGCGGACATTCACGGCGCCTTGGGCTGCCGGTAATTTCGTAATTGAGAGGATAAGGATTGGCCCGACCATCCTGAGAGAGAATGGTCTGTATCTGGCCTTTCGAAGTGCAGCCGGGACCTTCTCGCCCGCGACGACTTATACAGATGCTCCTTGTGGACCACACCTTTGGTTAACATTGCCTGGCGTATGTTGACGGGGGGAGGCATGCGGGGCTGCTCACGAGTTTGAAGGGATTCGGTTTTAGTCCCTGGGCTTGTGTAACTTCTGCTACACTTTGAGGAAGGTCCTGTGAGCTTGGCTGGCGAGGGGTTTCAGTTCGTTACGATGCCGCGATTAATACGACCGAAGTCTGGGCATACGGGGTTCCACCCCGAGGAGCCACGCGTCGGCGCGGAGGATCGGTTGCACTTCGGAGTCTGTCCATGGGCGATCTCTTTACATCTGCGATCTCCATTATTCTCGACGGGATCGGGAGGAGGAGGTAGCGGATGGTGTGGCGAGAGGACCCCACCGGGGAGAGGATGTTTGTTCACGAGATGGGTAAGTGGAGAGGAGCCCGGTTCGAATTCATCACCACTCCGTCTCTCCCTCCTTACGCTGACCCCTGGCCGACCTTTACTTAGGCCCTTCCTGCAGTATGACGATCTCTAGAGCATATTCATGTCGGTTCTAGGAGCTTTGTATGGATCTTTGTTGCGCGCTAGCTACTACCTGACGTCGTTGGACGGAGGAGGGATGGCCCAGTAGAGGTTACTGCGCATGATCACGCCGTCTTTGTCGGATCATGAGGTCACCTCGGTCTCCGCGAGAACTACACAGACTATTTCGAGACCGGTCCGTAGCGGCGGCCTCCTTGGACATGTAGCGTGCGTGGCGACTTGGATCCAGGCACATCCACCACCACGAGGTAGAATTGGTCACACTCCTTCTCTAACTTTCTATATACACACCTAGTGGAGGCATGTTTATACTTTAATTTAAGGAGGGAAGGATTAGAGTTAGGGAGTGTCTTCTATCATGTTTTGTATTGTTTTTAGCTTTTTCAACTGCCTACTCATTTTGTATAGGATTGTATAGGATACATGTATTAGCCGATAGTAGGCAGTGATGTTTTTGTCATGTTCAGCTGTTTCAAGCATGTATTAGCCATTTTGGTTATATCAAAATCCTTATAGCATTATTTACATTTTACTACACTTTTGCAAATCAATTTTTGTGCCTACATTGTTGTGTTTCTACTCTTGCCTTTAGTTGAAGAATTGATATCTGGTACCTTAATGTTAGAATAATTCCATGCATGATTTAGTTTTAGTCGATTGAAGTTCAAATATTCAACCTTTTGCTTCATACTTTAGATAATCGCACACATTGCGTGGTTTGTGTCGATAGGTTTGAAGCTATATACCTCTTTTTCACTTTACAAGGCGGCCTTGAGCTGGGCCGACGACCTAATAGGTTTGTGTTACTAGTGAATGAAGACCATTGTAGTCTTCCATATATGAAGAAAAAGAAAAGAAAAAGCAAAAGAAAAGAAAAGAAGAAAAGAAAAATAAAAGCGGTAATGGCTTTGCCTTGGCTTAGAACACGATTAGGGGGTATATGGCAAAAAGCCTTTAAAAACTCACGATCCACTAAACCTTAATTGTGGTTGGGAGTCTCATCGACTTAGTGTTCGCTACACGGGTGGATGGGTGGAGTTTTAAGCGAGTTGTGGAGTGTAATTCTGAAGTCGTGAAGTCAGGAATTGAAGCACGTAGAGTTTGTGGTGATTTGAATCCCCTTATGGCTTGATGCCCTAAACCTTGAGCGGTTGAAGTCATCGGTGGAACCCCGTTACACGAACTTTGGTGAAGTCGAGTTTTTGGCATTGCATCCTGCAATCTGAATCAAAGAAGAAACTGAAGTGTAATTTGGTCTTCATTGGGTTGGTCAGCCAGGTTTAAGACCACAGCGATGAAGCAGTTGGGAGAATAGCTTGCAACTTATTGGCTCAAAGTGGTCTGTAAGAACACTTAGATGTAGGTGGAAATTTAGGTTGACTTCGTTGGAACCGATGTTGCCCTAAAACTTGTTATTATATGGCAATTGTTCTCTCATGATGGTTTTTGTACAAAGTCTAAATTGTTCATGCTGAAGGCAAAACCCTACGTATACACACACTTTTTGAACAATATACACTTTTGTAAACACGACATGCATACCTTGGTTGTTTTAGCATTGCTAAAGGAATTGCTGTAGCGTGTCGGTTGGGATTATTGATTAGTACCCAAAAACTATTTGAGTCCTATTCAAGATAGGTTTGAGTGCATTTGCGTCTTAATCTGTGTGAATTAAACGATTGACGTAATGCGGGTCACTAGTACCAACGATTTCGTTCCGAGTTTGTTGTCGGTAATTTTGCGAGAGGTTTGCGAGCCTGGATCGCATTTCAAAGTTTGGTGTCGTGGTCGCGAATGTTGAGAATTCTCGGTGATTTCATCAGCGAAGCCAGAAATGTCAAGTGGAACTGATGAAATGGAAGATCTGAGGGAGCGTCTCACCGGGGATTATATGGGGATTTTCGCTATGCATTGCGAAAATTATAAGGATTGCAAGATCCGCGGCATAGCCGAAATTTCTAATCGGCGAGAACTAGCTATGTCTCATAGTTTTTGTGGCTAGCGAGGAAATTTCGCTATCGCAGTGAAATTAAAGCTATCATAGCGGATTCTTGTATAGCCGAAAATTTGGTTTTTAAGCTATGCCTTGTATTTTTGCTATGATAGCGAAAATTTAACTATCATAAGCGGTACATGCGTCTGCGAAATTCCGCACATGGCGAAATCTCTTGTGTTTGGTTCCAAACGACCTCGTTTTGTATAATTCCCATTTTGTCCCTATTGTAATCATATGTTTTAGGTATTTTTGGTATTTCACACATTTTGGATGGCTATATAAGCCACCTTATAGCTTTTGTAACCCTAACTTTCATTTTTACACTGTAACCCGCAGCTTTTCATTGTTTGTTCCAGTTTGCTCTCTTCTCTCTTTGCTTTCTCTCGTTTCTGAGCCCAGCACACCCCTTGAGGGATGACAACTCAGGGGATGTTTAGCTAAGTCTCAAAACCTTGAAGAGGGGTTGCTAGGTTGGTTAATGGCCGTTGCAGGTGGTCCTCGGTTTTTAAATGAAGCGAATGTTTTATTGTTTGGCTTTCAGCCCAGGGGTTTAATGCTATTTAATGTCTTTCCTTTGGTTAATACTTGTCATGCTTTAGGGTTCAGTGCATTCTTAATGGTAGATGCACTGACATTCTTTATATGTCATTTACGAGCCACTGAAATGAGGTTAAATGCTATGTTTTCAAACTGCTGGAACATTAAACGCTAAGTACATGTTTTGACTCAAATAGGAGTGTTTTAAGGGTTAGTTTTTAAAGTCAAACAAAAATCCGATTTTGACTATGACTATATGTCATTTGCCCTAATGCGAGGAAATAACCCGAGGACACCTTCATAACCCTATTTTATCAAGCTAGTGACTGAAGCCTTGAGGTCACCATTTCACGGTTAATTTAAAGCTGTTTGGGAATTTACCGGTGAGCAAACCCGATCTCCTCTGTTTACGAAATCCAAAAATCCAAGCTCAAAGCCTCACCATTTTAGATCATGATACGAATGTTTGTGGGATGAAAACCCATCCGTGTTCGACCCTAGACCACTATGCGCGAGTAGCTTGACTACGACAATTAGGAGGAATATAAGGATACAAATTTTTGTTGATTAAGGATCACCTAAAGTGATGGCATGAATCAGAACATCACCCACCCGGAGTAGAAATGGGAGAGGGGTCCCATACATCAGAATGAATAAGATTAAAAGAAGAAAGAGCATGAGAAACAATGTTATTAAATGGTAAAGCAGTTTGTTTGCCAGGAGGTGACAAGACGCACAATCAAAACTCTTTATTGCAGCGAACTAACAAATCCTAGAAACTAATTGTTTACTTTGAAGCTAGAGATAGATGCATGACCAAGGTGAGAATGCCATAAAGCTTTCAAGAGAATAAGTGCTCTACGTCACGGGGCGAGTAGAGCGAGAGGGCGATAAATGAGAAAGATGAGCTCAAACAACCTTCCGACCTTACGGGCGGTCTAGCGATACGTCGCAGTCGAAATCTGCCCATGACCACACCGGAGTGAGGCAAAAGATTAGAGAAAAACCAAGCTCAATGAGTTGCCCAATAGAAAGAAGATTATGAGTGAGTTTGGGAATCTAGTAAACATTGGAAACAAGCAAGGTTGGTGTAGAGACATTACCAAGATGAGAGACATGCATAGGAGAACTGTTTGCAGTGTATATGGTAGGGAGAGAAGTAGAAGTGTGTGAAGGTACAACATAAGGAGAAGAAGTCATATGGTTATTAACAAGCGAATCAAGAAACCACTTAGGAGAAACAGCGATATTGTAGAAAGAGTAGTGTTGGATGCACTGGCTATAGAGAGATGAGCGGGGACCGGACTTGGAATGGGAGTCCATGGTGAGTATGTTAGGCCCAGGTGGCTTGACGGTGTTACGAAGAATCACGAGAGGTGTAACCGGGTTTTCAGCAGTGACCTTTGTTCTTACAGAAACTACAAATAAGAAGAGACTTCTTATTATTATGTTGCCTGACATTATTCTCTTTGCCTTTAGAAACATAGGTAGGTGAACTAACAGAGGGAAAAACAGGAGTAATAGTTTGCGGAGCAGTGGTACGGAGTGGTAAGAACCATGGTCTGAATGAGAAATGAGTTCAATCGAAGACGGTCTCATTATCAACTAACTTATGAATAACGTGAGACTGTTGGTAAGTCGATGGAAATATGACTTACGGCTAATTCAAACTCATCACGACCCCCATTAAAAAGCGAAGCGATCGTCTTCCGCGGTGAACATAAACCCGGTTGGTGTCGGCCGGTGGAGGCGGTTGAGATGCAATGAGTGATCCGTGTTTAGAAGTTGTTGCTTTGATATACGGTGATCCGCTCACCCGATTTACGGCGAATCGATAAAGTTAGCGTGTGAGCTTGAAGTTGTGAGCAGAAACAGTCGGCATACTAATGTAGTAAGTCCCAAACTTCTTTGGCAATATCAATGTTGCTAAACTCATCAACAATGGATGGAATAGATATATTATGAAACCAAGTGATGATTTGATGATTAGCACTTTCCTAATCCTCAATCAGAGGAAGATAGCATGAGCAGAATCAGTTTCTTTCCACTTGTTTTTTGGAATAGGACCGGTCACCGAGACATAAAACCCGCAACACGACCTTTGAGATAACTATGCATGGCTTGAGACTACTAGGTAAAATTATCTCTATTAAAAATAACATGAATCGGATGGGAAATCTCATCACCTAACATATCAAAATTCTGAATAAAAAAACAGACAACAAAAATGGAATTAGGACGCGAAAATAAGTAAGAATGCACGAATCCGATTTTTTGGTCAGCGATGGTCGAAACGGCCCGGCGTGGCAAGTCGTGATGACATGGCAAAGTCAACGGCTGACATGGCGCTGTCAACGGGAGCAGGTCAAAATTCGGATTAGGGGGGCTGATGTGGTGTTGACGTAAGCCCTACGTGATGCAGGCGCGTGAAGTGCAGCGGTGAATCGGCCTTGCTTTAGTGCGGCGGCCAGCGTGGCGGCACCGGCGACATAACGCTGGACGTGGGTGTCTCAGCTGAGTTCCACTGGAGTGGCGCAGTAGACTTGGTTTTGGAAAGCTTGAATGGAGGAAGCAAGGATCAATTGTGGTTTTTCGCGAGAGAAAAAAAAGCAAGTAAATATGGTGTGAAACCGATTGGTGTTCACCCGGAAAAAGAGATATACGGTGGCTATAATGCCTAGGCCCAGGTGAGGAAGATGACAAAAAATCAAAACCTCTCTAATACCATGAAAAAAGACTTGAGTCTTTGTATGTTATAGACTGTAAATTACAAATACAAGAAGAGACCTTATATAGACTAGGCTATACAATCCTAGGAAAATACAAATTACAATCCTAAGAAAATATAAATTACGATCTAGAATCTGAATAAATCTAATAATATAATGTCGGCAATAACAATAACTTTTCTTATCATAAGAAAATTTTATGTTACATGGAAAAAGCTCTAGATAGGAACTATCGTGATGTTGCATTACCAAGTACAACCACGAAGAATCGTTGAAGTTAGTCGTTAATTATAGTATCTTGTTGATTAACTAACTACTGTAACTACATTATCGACTTCACACATTAATGGGAATTTTCAATTATAAGCTAGTTTTTGTGTTTGCAAAGTTTTCTTGATAATATATATTTGAGTAACGTTAAGAGTATCGAGCCTCGCTCTATAAATAATGTTTATGTGGTTCGCCCATGCCATTTGTGGAGCTGAAATCAGTAATGTGTCATAAATATTTGAGGTTAGTTGTGTAGTACAATAGTTATCGCGACTTATCTTCAAACTAGAGGCCAAGGCGGGTTTTTCCAGTACAAAAAATGCAGACCTTTCGTCGGTAGTTCTACGCGTATCATTACGTTCGATTGATGTAGACGGTTGAATTCATGGAACATCGAACTTGGTAAACCAGTGATTGAACCGATGAACTGGATAATTACTAAATTGAACGGTTCAAATGATTTTATTTTTTTTTTAATTCTTAACCTAAAACGGTGCATTTTGATGCATTTTGCATCTAAAGGACATAGTTTAATTTACTGATATGTTGTGTTGAGCTGCGGCTCCTTGATCTTGCGCTGTTGTCATTGTCAGACCAAAGCCGATGGCGTGGTCGGCTGGGCGGCCGCGTCCGTCGAGCTAGGCCGTGGTATTCTTTGCTTGTCGTCGTCGGACGGGATTGAGTGGTAGAAGTCAGATATGACTCGACCTATTAAATAACAAGTGGCCTGCCATCGTCTGGGCACGGATCTGAGATGAGCATTGAATTGGGTAGAACTCGGTATAAATCGATGCTTCGATCAGACTCGACGGCGAGTTCACGAAATGACTTTCATTGGGCTTCGATTGGAAGAAAAAAAATCGAATCCCTCAGTACGAACTGAACCAAAAAAGCGAAAAAAAATTCACCTTTCAGAGATTCCTTTGAAAGAGAAACTGGGCAGTGAACGATTTCCTTACAACTGACATGAATCTAAGCGAAGCGAGGAAAGCGAAGCGAAGAGCGGTTCTTAACTTCACAGATCTATTTTGACATCAAAATCTCAAGAAGCGAAGAAGCGAAAGAAAGGGAGAAAGAAAACCTTAGTCGTAGGCTTCGTAGTTTGTTGATCAATCTGAGATTTCCCTCGGGGCTGCGGGAGGCTCGGCAATTAGGTTCGCAGCCGGCCGTTGCTAAGCTGCAAATCTGGTCGCTGGCATGCATTTGCTCACTCGACATCAAGTCGGTCGAAATCCCGGCCCGGCCCCCACCCAGGAAGCTGCAGAGTGGAAATTTGGAGTATCTTTCGATGAGGAACAAGTTCCTCTTTTTGGGACTTCAAAGGGGTGAAACGATGTCGTTTCGTCTCTGTAAGGGCCAAACGGCGTCGATCTGGATTATTTATTATATATTTTAAATACAAAATAAAGCATGACGTCGTTTAGGGTATCGAGGGCAAAAGCGGCGTCGTTTTAGTAAGATCATCTAATCGAACAACATCGTTTTGGATATGTGACAACTGATTCAAAACGATGCCGTTTTGGTATATGCAAAATTTAAAAAAAAAAAAATTACAGCCCTAAAACGACGTCGTTTTGGCTCTAAAAAAGCCAAAACGATACCGTTTTATCACCAGAAACTACTCTAAACCCTTATAACCCCCTTTTTGCCATGTTTCATGTTTCCAACAAAAAATGTTACCGACTTCTAATTGGAACATTATATAATATTATAAATAAATAAGAATAATAAATTAACAAAACCATAAATCATATTTTTGTGAACAGTATAAAAAATACAAATAAAAATATTATTTTGTTTATTTCCACCAAACATAAATAAGATTAATTCAAAATTAATAATTTATGAAAAGCATAAATAAGAATAATTAATCTAATTGTATTAATATGTAATATATTATAAATAAAATAAGACAAGTAACACTTTTAATTTATTTAGTGAATGGAAATTTTATGTAAATTTATTTACCACTTGGTAGAAATTTAATTTTGTTGAACAAATATATTAGAAAATAATTTAATTGTATGATATTTTAATCATCTTTATTTTGCATATCTGGCCACGATACATGATTAATATGTCACCTACGATCTGTTGGATTTTTTTATACAAAAGCGAGTTCAAGTTGTTTTAAAACACTTACTAAATGGGTTCACACATGGACTTGGGCCACAAAGATTAATGGAGGCCCCCAATGGCGTAAGTATTCTAGGGTTTGTACTATAAATAGAGTAAGATACAACCCAGATAGGGAAATCTAATTATTTTTAAGAGTATCCGGAGAAAGAAATCTTTCTTAGTGATTCAAGCGCCCATACTTCTCCACATCTGAGGGATAGTTTAGAATCTGCTTGTTCTTGTGTGCATACTTATGCACCAAATCCACAAAGTGCGAATCTGATTAGTTATATTAGTTTAGTAATTAAATTGAATATTCTAAATCACATGATGATTCTAGCTTCCGCTGATTATTCCTATAATTGGTATTAGAGCATGTGTGTGATTAAATTTTCAATTTGATCTAAACAATTTCATGTATTTTAGTGTTTGATTAGCAATATGTCACCTAGGTTTTCTATATTTGTTGATTCGCGCATGTTTTTTTTTTTTGCATGTTTAATATGATTTTTGTTTATGGATAGTTTTCCCGATAATTGTGGTTTGCCCTTGATCCATGGTAGAGGTTTTTCTATGTATTTCATCCTTCGGTTTGTAACAAGGGGCTAATCATAGATTAGGTTTCCTTCTTGATTTATTTTTCCATCATCTATAATTCTTGTACACCCTTTTATTAGGGTATAGTTATTTTTGTAAATTTTGAAGACTAATGAAGAGCGGAAGCGAAGAGAAAGAAGAACCCGTGGAACTCTTGTACACGATCTTGCTGCGTTATTTGCGGAGGCTACAAACATCAAATGACAAGCGGCCCGCAGGGGTTCGACGCAAGGAAGAGATAGTGACTGTGGACAAATTTGAGGCAGACCACCACCGGACTTGCCCCCACGCACCACAGCGGGTGCGTGGGCTTCACCCCTCCTCAGCTGGGGGCCCATGCGTGAGAGCGCGTGGAGAGGGTTTTGGCCGCTGGATTTTGCAGACTTCCTCCTCCAGACGTCGCACTTCTATGGGTGGCTCCGTTCGGGTGACAACACACGAATGGTGGCTTTGACGGCTAGAGTTTCATGTTGTTTGTTTAGAGTTTTGGGTTTTAACTCAAATCTCTTCAATTTTAGGCCTCCAAGCCCAGGTAAATTGAACCCAAATGGACGGGCTGGACCAAAGCTGGACGGGATTAATAACAGTGGGCTCAAGTGTTATTGGGCTTGTGTTTTTTTCTTTTCTTAGGAAAACCATGGATTGGGGCTTTTATATTTATTCATATATTATTTTTTTTATTCATGGATGATTAAATTATATTTGGTAACATGCTTTAGTTGTGATAACATGACATATAGACTGGGAGTGGTTTTATATTATCTTGCATCAATGATATACATGTGCATAATTAAATTTTGATTTTTTTTTAAATATCTAGATAAATATAATTATGAAAAATCCTTTAAATTTTGTGGGTCTAAATAATAAAATGGTCATGTGAAATACATCGGATAATGTGATGGGTTTGTTAAGTTGGACCTAAATAATTTAAAAATCTTAATTAGGTGGCCAGGTCCACCACCAGGCAACTCTTAAGGGATTAAGAGAATTTTAAAATTAAACAACACGATTCAAAAACCACAATATTTTATTAATCCCCAACGAGAGCCTAATAATGTTATTATGGGCCCTTATGAGCAAATGATTGAAATGAAAGTGTGTGATTATATAGGAAGGGTTACATCTAAGAAGATTGGGATGTAAGTAGTCCGGTAAGTGACCCCCCAAATTTTTTTTTTTTTTTTTTTTGGGACCTGACTTAGGTTGCGGTTTTTCATATCTTGAATAGAACTTTTGAGCTTAATCTTTGTGAATAGTACTTAATAGCATTAAGTATTAAATTTGTTTTTTAACATTGGATAGTGAGTAGGGATGGCAACGAAACATATTTTAAGGTTCTTGTCCGGCAAGCTCTTAATGACACATGTTCAATTTAATTTTTGTCGAGTTTTTAATGAGTTTGGTTTTATTTTCTCAAATCGTCTTGAAGTTCGGGTATTGTTACTCTTTGTGGCTTAGATAAAATTATAGAAATTTTCAAAAATGACAAAATATTGTAAAATAATAAGTGTCATAAGGGTTAGGGAAGTTTAGAAAATTCTTTAGATCGGATCTTGAAACGGACTGCGTAGGTTAAGTGGTCCATGAGAAATCTAGTGACCCAAAAGTTTTAGTCGAATTAAGGACAAAACGGAAACTTGATTTTTGGGTGATAAGTTACCCGGTGACTCGGGACGATATTTTTTCGATTTTTCGAGGTAGAAACGGACCAGAATGAACAGCCACTTGACATATATCAATAATAACCAACAAGCCCGCCCAGATTATATTTTAAAAAATATTTTTATTATTTTATTTTTATACTTTAATATAAATAATAATAATTATTATTATAATGTTTTTTAATAAATAATTTATAAAAATTCATAATATTTTTATTTTTATGAAAAATATTAATTTTATTATAATAAAAATAAAAAAGAAAATACTAAAGAGTAAAATAAAAACAAAAATAAAATATGCTTGGGCGAGTTTGAGAATTTTCCCATTTTAAGCCCGTCCTGTTTAATTTTTTAAATAAGACAAGTTTGGAAATTGAAAAAAATAAAGCTAGGGTGGGAATGGCCGCCCATGAACCCTTACATTATTGTCTTCTAGTAGTGTATATTGCTAGTTCTTCTTTTTGTTGGACAATTATTGAGTTTTACTTATTTTTGTGGAAAATGACTTTTAGACAAAAAGCCAAAATATTTTATTTTATTAAAAACTTTTTTAAAAAATTTATTGATAAGTTATGAAAATTTTAAAAACAAAACTAATCTTGAGAAAGCGCTATTTCGACATTAAATGTCAAACAAGCTTCTGTAGTTGGATCTTATTCATTTTATGATCAAGTTTTTAGTTTGTTATAAAGGTCTTGCCCACAGTGAGCATTTATTATGGAAACTAAATTATTGTTTCTGATAAACAATAAAATATATTTTTGTTTTGGATTTACTAAATATATGTTTATTTGTATAATATATGAGTAGTGTTACGATGTATAAATTTTTTTTTTTCAAAAATGGCATCTTTTGGCCTCTCTAGTATGATTTTGAATCAAAAAACCATTGGATGGAAATAACTTTGAAGATTGGAAAACGAAGACATACATCGATTCGGATTATGGGAAAATCAAGTTTGTCTACGGACACTTTAAACCCATTATCTATTTGGTGTACAATGTTATAACAAAAACATAACGCATCTGCGACTTGGGAGAATGCAAACACTTCACTTCGATGTTATATTGCTTGCCGGTGTTGTGTATGGGTCGTTGAGGCGACAAATAAGCACCCCTTGACGGAGTGGAGTAAAAATGCTCCAGGACTCTTGGAAGGATGTTTGCTAAAGTATTATACGAGAACAAGGCACTATCAGCGATTTGATTAACACACGTATGGCGAATTGGCGTGTGAAGGATCATTGTTTAGCGATGATTTCACATATCGGTCGGCGGAAGTGATGGGGAAAAAGCTTGAGGAGATGAAGATAGATCTTATCTTTGCAATCAGCACGCCTAAACATTTCAATCAATTCAAAGTCAATTACAATATGCATGAATGGATCGACTTAGGTTTAATTGATGCATGAGCTTGAGAATCTTGAAACGATCTCTCGAAAGAGTCGAGCGATGTCAATTTCTGAAGGGTTACATTAACTAAAAACCCTAAGGGGTGGAACAAGAACAAGAAAGTGATACAGGTTACCAAATTAGGCGCAATGAAGAAGCAGAAGAAGCGAGTGCTTGAAATGCGGACCAGAAAGAGTTTCTTAACGAAATTGCGAGCCGCTAAAAAGCAGTGTCGGTGATTTACTTGTTGAGGCTTGTTTAGTGGAGAATTTTAATGATAAATGGATCATTGATTCAGAGCCACTAATCATCTTTTTCATTACTCTTTGCATTGGTTCAAACATAGCACGTCTATTGAAGGACAAAGATAATTGAAACTTGGGGAATGGGAGCTAATCTACGCGTAAAGGCCATAGGACCAGTTGTTTATTTTTGAAATAATAGGACTTTATGTTTAGAGATTGTTTGTTGCTCGGTTCAAGGAATTTGGTTTTATGTTAGTTGTTTAGTTGAACACGGTTTGTGATGCGAGTTTAATTACTCAGTTTCAATAAGAAGTAAATCTTCTTTTATTTGTTCCGATGATCTTATGAATAATATTTATTTTTTAAGTCCCTTGTCCTATGATATAAATGCCATTGAAATTGTTGCCAAAGAACATAATCACCTTGCCAAGAAAAGGAAAGTATCAAATGAAACTTACGCCGGCATTTGCGATTAAGGTCATATTAATCTAATAGGATACATGGTTTGGTGAAAAGTGGGATTTTAAATTCCCTTCTTTGAACCTATACCAATGTGAATCTTTGTTTGGAAGGTAAAATGACCAAGGGCCCGCCGAGCCCGAGGATATCGCGCAACAAGCCATTTGGGAATTGGTGCATGTAATACTTAGCCATGTGCGCCCCAATCGTGTTCAAGCCGGTGGGCAACAATTCATTGTCACTTTTGGATGACATAAGAGATATGGTTTTGTTGTTTACCTAATGCGCAAAGTCTGAAACTTTTGATAAATTTAATATATAAGGCTGAGGTAGAAACGATTAGGTGTCCATATCAAACGGCTTTGATCGGCTAGGCGGTGAATATATCTAGAGGTTTAAGTTTACTTAACTCAAGAGGGGATAGTTTCTATTTGTCGACCTTGGGGCTACCTCAGCAAAATGGAGTTGCGAGAAGGAGAGAAATGAACTCTCTAGACATGGTGAGATCGATGCTTAGTTATTCATCTCTACCTATCGTTTTTGAAGTTGCCTTAGAGGCGCTGACATACTTATTAAACGATTCCTTCTAAGTCGGTTTCTAAGACATCCATTGGTGTTGTACAAGGATGGGTGTAAGCCTAGTTTAAACCATATTAAGTATGCGGGGTGCTCAGTGCATGTCTTGAGAAAGGAACCACATAGGATTGGAATCTCGTCTTGAAGTATGTTTGTTTATTAGATACCCTAAAGGAATGAGAGGTGGACTTTTTTATAGTTCCTCAAAGAAGAAAGTTATAGTGAGCACTAACGCAAAATTCTTCGAGGAAGACTATGTAAACAATTTCAAGCCTAAGAGTAAGGTAATTCTTGAGGAGCTTCACTCAGCTCAAGAATCGCCTAAACCACCTGAATTTGGACCTATTGTGCCATTGTTTCCAGTGCGTGTTCAACAGAGGGAAAATATACTTGAAGGTGAACAAGCACGAGTGGAACTATGGTAGAACAATAGGTAGATGTATACAAGTGGAGACGAGAACAACCAGAAAATCAAATTCAAATGATCGAGAGGATCTTCACAGCCCAAACCACACAACAACTTGATAGACTTCGGTGTGGTAGGAGGAAGCGACACACAAGCCATCGAGATATCTCTTGTTAGGCGAATGTTTATAAGCTATAACCATTGATGGCGAAGAGGATCCGTAAATTACAAAGAAGCTTAGATGTTGATGCAAGAGTGGTTTAAAACCGTAGACCGTGAGATGGAGTCTATGTATTCTAACTTAGTCTGGTCTCTTGTAGAGGCACTGGCAATTAAAACATAGGCGTAAGTGGATCACAAGAGAAAAAAGAGGCAGGATTGGAGGGTGAAACCTTCGAAGAGCTAGATTAGTGGCAAAAGTTTATACCAGCAAAGAGAGGATAGGTGTAAGAAACCTTTTAAGCTTAGTAGCCATGGCAAAATCCATTCGGATTCTTTTAGTTACTCTTTGCAGAAATACAGGTGAATTTGTGAGATGGATGTCAAAAATAGCATTTTAAATGGCGGGTTTAGAGGGACATCTACATGCGGCAACCGAGAAGGGTTCATAGCTAGAGACGAGAACACATGGCATGTGAAGTTGCAAGGTCCATTTATGGACTAAAGCGACATCGAACGGAACATTAGGTTTGATGACCACGCCTTTTATACGGTTTGAGAAAAGTCTGGGCGAGCGGGTGTGTCTACAAAAAAGTCAAGGTATAAAAGTAGTTTTCATAGTCCTTTGCTAGATGACATTTTACGAATCAGCGACATAGAGGTATCAAGTGTAAAAGGATGGCTACAAAAGCAATTTGATATGAAAGATTTGGGGAGAGGAAACCCCGACTATATTCTTGGAATCAAACTTCTACGAGGAGGCCAGAAGAATAAGGTGTTGGCATTATCTCAAGCTTTATATGAATAAAATTCTAGCCAGAGTTCGACATGGAAAATTCCAAGAAGGGAACTTTTACCGCCCGGGCATGGAGTTCATCTTTCTGGAGCAATCACCAAAAAACTCTTGAGCTAGAAAAGAAGCGTATGAGTAGGATACCTTTGCTTGATAGTATCTTGGGTAGCATCTGCGTGCCATGTTATGTACTAGGCGGATATATGCTCATGAGAGGGAATGAATTAGTCGGTATCAATCCTAGATCCGAGGAAAGAGCATTTGGATTGCGATTGAAGCATGATACCGAATATCAGGAGGAAACGAGGGGGTTACCATGCTACTATATTCCTAGTGAGATTTTTGGAAACTATTGGTTATCACAGGACTTAGATTTCCAAAGGGATATTGATTCAGAAAATCCACTTATGGATATGTGTTTACACTAAATGGTGGAACCATTTGTTGGAGTGTTAAACAAACACGTTGCTGACTCCTAATTGAAGGCGAGTATGTGGCTGCCCAGAAAGGCTGCGAGAAGAAACGATATCATTTTAGGAAAGAAGTTCCTTATGGATCTTAGTGATCTGAAATCTTGATCTACCCATTACCCTTTATTGTGATAATAGTGGGGCTGTAGCATAGTCCAGGGTGAGGTATCGCAACGAAACAATAGAGAGAAAGTACCATTTGATTAGCGATATCTGTCGAAGAGGAGAATACAATAGTTACTAAAATAGCATCAGAGAGGAAATTTAGTGACCATTTACAAAGACACTACGTTCGAGTTTTCAAGAAACATGCTAGTTATATAAGGTGTTAAGAGTCTACCAGACTTGTTTTAAAGGCGCAGTGGGAGTTTATTTGTGTTTTTTTTAGAACCCAGACGGATGCCAGTATTATATTTTATGGTTGTTTGTCTGATATGAGGTATTCTTCATATTGTGCATCGCATTGCGTATAGAGGAGTCCAGTTAATTGTAGAGTATATGATCATATGAATACGTTCATGAACCTTGCCCCATATGATATAGGCTCTCATAATTGAAATGAATAAGTTCTGATCTATTAAACAAGGGTTGGGCGCTTTATTTAGGCGCAATATTTTATGAAATATCTGTCTTGGTTATTATTATAAAATATTAGTTACCAAGTCTCTTTGCATTGAGGAAGGATCAAGTGAGATTTATTTAAAGTTAAATTTAATGAGGAAATAAATCTCAAGCAATATTTCGTTATTATTCTTCTCTCAATCTGAGTTTATTATAGATAGGTATTTAAATGATTATTGTTCTTTTGAATTGTCAATAGGTGGTCTATTTGACGACCAATATCTTGATGATTTGGAGACAGAATTATTTAATTGCCGGTATTTATAAAATAAACAATATGGAATTTGTATGAAATATTCTCTTGATATGTTTCAGTACTTGGATGTTATAAAGTCACTGGCCAGTGCATTTTATCCATTAGAGAAACTGATAAATCAAGAGAATAAATAATTGATTGATTGATAGAAAATCTTATCAATTAATTATTGATATTTTACAAAGGAGAAAATAATAATGTATTTGTTCGTATTAATCTCGGAGTTCAATTCTAAGCTTTTTAGTGGAATATACTTAGGATTAGATAATTGCTTGGCAATTATCAGGAGCTTTGATTAATGACCATAGGATCCCGAACTAGCTCGAGGATGATAAGCGGTGGAGCTTGATATCCGCGGTTCTGAGCCAGGACTTGTTTTATAGCAAGTGGGATATTGTTGGATTTTGCTATACAAGCAAGTCCAGTTGTTCCAAAAACACTAAATGGGTTCACACATGGACTTGGGCCTAAGGTGAAAGGCCCAAATGGCTATTAGAAATCTGGATTAGTTTTAGAGAAATAGTAAAGAAAATCCTTTCTTGGCGATTCCGCGTCCACACGGCGCTCCATCCTACTCGGGGATAGTTTGGAAGATCTGTGGTTCTTGTGTGCATACTTCTCTGCAAATCCACAAGGTATGATTTGACTGGTTATATTAGTTTAGTAATTAATTTGAATATTCTAAATCACATGATTATTCTAGCTTAAATGATTATTCTACCGTCCGTCGACAATGGGCTCTGCGATTTTGAACCTTGTGTCGGACTGAAGCTTCTAGTATTGCTATTGTCAGATTGAAGTTTCTACTATATATTGCTGAGGCGGGTTGCTGGCCATGGTTGAGGGCGATAGTTATTTCTACCCTAACCGCGGACATGGATCTGACCGCGGAGATACGCGACCTGCAGTGGGACACGGGGACACGGGGACACGAAAAATTTCAAAAAATAAAAATAATTGTCCTTACAAATATTGTTCTTAAAAAGCAATTTAGATAAATAAAAAACAAGGTACTCAAATATTGTTTTTACAAATGATATAACCTAAACATAATATAAGTAATACTAAAGCTGAAAGACTAGCATTTCTGGCGAATAAAATAAAATGGCTTTAGTTCGGTTCATGAGAAAAGATTCACAATCTCAAGAATTCCCAGCATTCTCTATTTCCATTGGAGTCAAAACCATCTCCTCGATGTCCCACATTTAGATTTGCCTTCATTATAGTTTAGAAGTTATGTTGTATCTTTCCCTTGATGATAAGTCGAAGATTGTTATGGACGTAAACCAAATACTTGTAACTCTTTGTGGTGTCAACTTGTTTCTTTTCATGGAGTGAATGAAATTGCGCATATTATCAAAATTCTTTCACAACATGAGGATGAATAAAGTTGTCCTAGCAATATCAATGCTATAGATTTAAGCATTAGTGCGAGTTCCTTGAACAACCCACCATTTAATATAGGACTCGTGTACCACGTCGTGATGATCACTCTTGAAAAATCTTCAAAGCATGTAGAAAAAGTAGCATACTTCTCATTTGCTCGCCTCCTTTCAACTTCATTTGAAAATTATCTCTCAAAACATTTTTTTTCTTTCTCTTACTACTTTCATATCTTGATGTGGTGGAACACAATCATGAGACTCATCAAGCCATTATTGGTACTAATACCTACAAGTTGGTATGACATAATTTATAAAAGTTAAGAAACATCATAGAATATCATTCATATTTGAGTATCAAAGCCTACAATTTAAACTCTTAAGATACCTTGGATTTAAAAGGAATGAGAATGTAAAGGTGTGTAGCTTTTAATTCCATCTTTCCACCAAGATTTTATTACAATAATATCGAAAAATCTACAAGTACTTAAGCTTGATTAAGTATAAGTTCAAATATAATTAAAACTTTCAATCAAAACTCAAATATTTAACTAATAAATCTTAGTATACCTTGAATTTTTGTATTGAGAAAGCTTTATGTTCTTTCTTATAAATGGCTTTCTTCACTTTTTCGATCATGAATCCGCCACTCATAAATATTGTGTGAAGGCGAGTTTGTCGGTGTCGGCTAATCAAAGCATCTCATACATGGGAGCTGTAAAGCTGAGGATATAATCCACATTTATCCAAAAGTCTTCATTTAGAATTTTATCCTTTACTTCTTTAACTCTTCATCATCTTCTTTTGCCATCATTTTCCTTATCATAATTGCTTCAAGCCTCTTTTTATTATTTTAAATCGTTTAAGCATAATAATAGAAACAGCGATGTATCGACCAGCAGTAACTTCCACTTACTTGATGATTATTAAACATTGAAAATCTCATTGCATAGTTCATAATGAAATTCTTGATGAAAGAGAGCTTGAAGCAGGAGAATCGACCACATTCTTCCATCACATCATCATATCTTGGGTGTGTTGATGGTGCACATATGTTCTTGAAAGCAAGATTGAGGTATGAACCACGAGGTCCAAAGATATGCAAAACTTTGCTCCCTGATGTGTCTTCAACACTTTATATTTTAACATTATCGATTATAACTTGAACTACTGAGGGCCAGGTCTCTTTGTATAGTGTTAATCGACAAATTAGCTATAAAGTGCTTGTCTTTAGTCTCCCCTTCACATTTTATTGCTTTCAAAAACATTGGCCCACTTTCTGAAACCGCCATGATGTTAATAAGTGGTTTTCTTTGAGCATCTGACCTTCCATCACTGCAAATGCTCACTCGAGTCTTGATTGGTTCCAATAGATTCTCGATATTACTATTCTCCTTTTGCAATAATGTAGTTCTTAATCATTTATAGCCTAGTGGGACATAACTTGGAAGTTGACTGCACTTTTAAAGGCAGGCATAATAGGAATTTCTAGCAAAGTGAAAAACAACCCCCCCGGTGTAAAACATCACAACATCTCTCGCTGTAAATGTTAAGTGCCCTTTGTATTGGGCACACTATGGCGATCAGATAAACCTTGCTCCTTTTGGATCAATAGCACTAACACTAGAAAAGGAATTCTCAAAATTGAATGTTGATGCATGATGTGGGTAAGAACTTTGCTTAAAGATTAGATTGTTCACCTTTTGTTCGACTTCCTCCGTTACCGCCGCATCTCGACTAAATTTTCATTAGTTGCTTTAGTACAAGATGCCTTGGCTCCTTTAATTTTCAGCAATTGGGCGACTCTATAATATGACCCTCTATATATTTGTCCACAAAATTGCATTGAAAAGCATTTCCCTCCCCCCTTTACCTAATTTTGCTTCTCTATTGACGTACCTCCATAATGGAGCATTGTCATCTTGATTGTCTGTTGACGATCACTTGAAGATCGAATTACTACTCATTGTATAGATACGCATCATAATAAAATAATAATAATGATGTGTATTTAAATTAGTCTAAATTATTTCAATACTTGACAATCTAATTTTGGTCCATTATAAGCCTAGTGAATTAGGCTAATTCCATAAAATTTGCATATTTGCATTCATTGAAGTTCAAAAATTATAAGACAATATAATCTAACTATTCTCACTTCTCCTTAATAAACTCTAAAGGTAACATAAAAGGAAATTAGGCAAGCGGTGTAGCGCCCCCAACTTCGGCACCCGAGTGTCGAGACTAAGTGTCTTCTTTTCTTTTTCTTTTTTTTATCCTTGTTTACCATAACTTGTTCATTCATATCTTGTTAAACATTTAACTTGAAATATATTATGCATGTACATGCGTGGATTGCAAAATATATTCAAACTCCAAATGGGAGTGTTCAAAATATAAAAACTTTTACATTGTTTACAAAAACAAATACGTATACAAAATAGACCATAGAGGTCTTTAGTGGGCACTTAGTATTGTGTTGACCTTTGTTGTTGATGCGGATTGTCAGGGCTTCCTGAAGTTCCTTTTACGTACCTACGGATGAAACACCATGCTAGCTTATGGCTTAGTGGGAATAAATAGGCTAATAGGATCGTCACACTTTAGACACATGCATGCATTTTAACACATCGTATGCTTATACCGTGCTTATGCGCCTTTCCATACATGTATTTACACATGTACATACATACTTCATATTTACTTGTCATTGTTCCATACATTTCATTTCTTGTTCTTGCTCCGAGAATATACTTGTCATCACATAGCGATTGCTTTATGCTTCTCATATCATGTCATATAATGTCATTTATCATATTCGAATCATTTGCATATTCTTGTCATTTGCTTTTATGTTTTATGCATGCATATACCTTAGAAGTAGATACGGGAAGCGTATGTACACGAAGATACTATCAGCACTTGCGAGACCGGTGATTTCTATCAATATGACAACGAGACGTATAATAATCAACGGGATCTATGGCCGACCAACGGGGCCTCGATATCGATAAAGCGTAATGATTGTAGCTTAAGTCATAGCGAGGCAATTTAGCTTTATTATGTTTCTCAATAATCTTTCGGTGTCGAGAGAGAAAAGATATCTCATATACATGAATAACCTCTTGATATCATGTATACTTATGAGATATTCATTATCAAATAATTTCTTATAAACATTTCTTGTACTTTCATATAACAAAAAATTATACGTGTATTCTCTTTAGCTTTCATAACACATGTTATCATGATCATATTACTATGATGCATTATTTCATATAACAATACATTTATACAATTTCAGTTTCCATAACCAATTACACTGACGGATTAGAGGGGTAGTTCCCAATCCCATTTTGACTACGATTTGACTATAAATGGATTGTTAAGAAAGTGAATCTTCTAACTCAATATACCCTATGTCTTAGGTACGCACATAGTTCAAACATCATGTCATTTGGACTTTTAATTTGGGAGATATGATCTAAACATTCTGAATTGCTCCTGAACAATTTCCAGGAACAGAATCTGGAATTGTGTCCTATATTTGAAAATTTTCTGGGAATGTTAGAGACATAATTTGACCATAATTTCTTCATGAAAGTTGTTCTTCAGATGTCTAGTTTGTACAGAAATTTGAATCACCTCACGCACTAGTATAACTTAAGTTATGATTTAAACAATAGGGAATTACTTCGGGTTCGGGCTGTGCGAGGCAGTTTCAGGGCCGGTGTTCCCTTGCCGCACTGACAATTTTGGGTCAGTAGGGTCTGAGGCCCCGGATTACACACTTATTTTAGTAATATTTGTTCTCTGAAGTATAGTTTACCCATAAATTTGATCAATTTGGATGAGTGAAACTCAACTTATAGCTAACTACCAAAAGCGTTCCGAGAAACACAAATGCTATCAAAAAGCGGGCAGAATTGACCGGCGAGCCTCGCTTTGACGAATTTTCTAGGTCCAATGGGGTCAGAGTGGACCACTTTATTTCAGGATATTTGTTATCTTAGGAAGTCTAGTTTACCTAGAATTTGAATAGCTTCAATTTAGATGAGTATTGGCCAGTTATGCGAAAAAAACAAAAAACATGGGTTTAAAAAAAAAAAAGAGCTTATCTCTCCAAACAACCAACATTTTCTCTATACAAATTTTCCTCGTGATGAGGACCACAACCAAACCAAACAACTATTCTGTCAAATATCCATACCTTAAGGGTTATTCCAAACAAGGATTCTAAACAAAAGAGGTATTCACAAACCTCAAACTAGTATCCACAAGAATTCCATACCTTGTTTTTCTTTTCTTCTTCTTCTTCTTTTCTCTTCTCTTCTCTCTTTCTCTTCTTTTCTCTGCGTGAAGCCCTAGCTTTTGCCCCCAATTCTAAGACCAATTGTTTGGTCTTATCCCATTTTTGGAGTTAAGGCCATGTTTGGCCAAAACCCCTTTTTGCATTCTTTTTGCATTCTTGCATTTAAGTCCTTTTATTTCATTCTATATGCAACTCTAATTTAACATAAAACTTCCATATATCATATAAGCTTCTTAACTTATATCATGGTCCTCAATTGACAAATTACTATCCTTGGCTTTTGTATTAATTATGGGTTTTGCTTATTTTATTTTTAGCATTATTTTATTTCGGAAAAATATACATTTACTTTTATTATACCCTAAACATGATATAAAACTGTCAAGGTATAATTTGGGGTATTACAACTCTCCCTCCCTTAAAAGAATTTCGTCCTCATTCATACACAGACGAATAGAAGGGGATTGCGGATCTTCTTTTTCTCATAGTTGTGGCTCCCAGTAGCTTCTTCCACGACATGTGGTGTTGCCCAGCACCTTTACCGAGAGGACTTGTTTATTCCTGGCTGCTTCACTTCACGAGCCATAATAGCCTTTGGCTCTTCATCATAGGAAAAATCTTGTTGCACTTGTACTTCTTATACTATCAGGATATGCGATTCATCTGAACGGTATTTCCGAAGCATAGACACATGGAACACATCATACAACTTGGCTAACTCTGGAGGGAGTGCCAACCGATATGCTACTAGTCAAATTCTCTCTAAAACCTCATATGGGCCAATGAACCTCGGACTTAGCTTCCCTTTCTTCCCAAATCTAAGCACCTTCCTCAATGGAGATGCCTTTAGGAATACTTTATCGCCCTTCATATTGATGTCATGCATTTTGAATCGACACATGACTTTTGTCGATCACTGACATCCTTTAACCTTTGCCGAATAACTTGAACTGTTTCTTCTGTATCTTTTACTATGTTTGGACCAATCACTTTATGCTCATTCAATTACATCCCGACCTTACACAAGTTCTACATCTTCGACCCCATCTGAAACTCATATGGTACCATGCGATACTTGATTGATAGTTATTGTTATATGCAAATTCTATCAATGGAATATACCTATCCCAACTTCCGGTAAATTCCGTACACATCCCCCAAAAGCATATCGCTTCAGAAAGTACAAGCAAATACTGCATGACCAATTCCCAAATCGTAATGTGCGATAATTACGTTCCTTGTGGCTTCAAGTATGCGGATACATCACGTGACTTTACCATCTTACATTAACACACGTTGGACCAATTCTTGAAGCATCACTATATAGTATACTCTTTACTCGAAATTGCGTCAATCTGCGGTGCTTCAACCCGGCATTTCCTTCAAGCGCGCTCAAAACTATCTTGACATTTATTTGTCCACTCAAAATTTACTCCTTTCCTGAGTAATTTAGTAAGTGGAGAAGCTATGACAGAGAATCCTTCACAAATCTTCTATAATATCATGTTAAGCCCAAGAAACTTCTCACTTATTTAACACTTCGGGGTGGTTTCCAATTCACCATAGCTTCAATCTTAGCAGGGTCAAATCTTATACCTCGGCGAGACCTGATATAACTAGGGAATGAAACTTCCTTTGCCGAATCACATTTTGATAAACAGCATACGCTTCTTATCTCTCAAAGTGTAGAACTATTTTCAAATGTTGCTCATGCTCTGCTCATCTACGGAATATATCAATATATCATCAATAAAGACCATGACAAACTAATCTAAATAGGGTTGAAACACCACATTCGCCAAAATCCACAGTCTTCTGGCTTTGCATTAGTCAAACCGATAGCCTTTACCCGAGAACTCCTGTGGCCATATCGAGTTACGAATGCTATCTTCGGCCAGTTGAAATCTTTTTCCTCTTGGGCGATAGTACCGCCGATCACAGGTCTATCTTTGAAGACACCCTCCCTTTTTAGCGATCAAGAGATCTTGATTCTCGGCAATGGGTATTTGTTTTTCATTGTCACCTTATTGATTTGCCGATAATCAATGCATCGCGTGGGTTTATCTTTCTTTTTCACGAGCAACACGGGTGCACCTCGGGGAGAAACACTGGGTCGGATAAACCTTTTATCAAAAAGCTCTTGTAGTTGAATCTTTAGCTCTTTGACTCGATTGGAGCCATCTTGTGTATGGTGCCTTACTGAAATGGATGATTCTAGTAAAATCTCAATAAATAAATCCACTTCTCTTACAGGTGGGTACTATAGGTAACTCTTTGGGGAACCCACATCAGGAAAATATTGTAGCAGGAATATTTTCCAATTCTGTCCCCACACTCTTTTAAAGTCTCAAGCACCAAAACGAGACTCACATCCTTTTCTCAGAAATTGTCGGGCTTGCATAGCTAAAATCACATTGGACATTGGGCGGGGCCAAGACTGCTTGTACTATCACTTGATTGATTAGAACATCTAAGCACTATTGTCTTTTAATTATAGCCGATGTTTGAGCGACCCGATCCGTTCCAATCAAAATCAAATTCACACACGAAATGGTGAAGCGATCTCAGTAGAAAATTACTAATACTTGAATAATTATAGGGAAATTCTTATACACTCTATTCACGTACGACCTTTGTGCCTAGGGGGTGGATTTACATGCATATCATATGATAAGCTGCTCCCACTATTTGTGTCTTATCAATTTATCAATGCATATATGAATGAGTAGATCGTGAGTGACGTGTCTGTCGTTTCAATACCATAAAGAGAAATTATACCAGCAATTACTTCTGGTGCATCTTGGTCCCCACGAGCCTTCATAGCATATGCTCGTCTTGTGGCTGTGAGAGCATAGAACGATCTTGTCTCGACATGTCTCCTCGTCCTCTGGGGCGCCCCCTGGAAGCGCCTCACATCTATCTCGGAGTCGGTGGTGTGTGCGAGACCTCTACGTTGTTACTTTGAGGATTCCTATTGTCCCTTGACTCTTTGGGACAATTTTTCTATAAAATGTTGGTAGCTTCCACATGAAGCACCCTCACATCGACAATCTGCAAACTCCCGAATGTGGGTGGAGTAGCGATGGGGTCACTGCGGAATTCTCTGGATTCGTTGAAGCACCTCTCCCAGTACTAGGTACTACTATTTTTCCTTGTATTCTTCCCCTTATGGAAGAACTATGTACTGACTCAGTTTGGGACTCTTTGGCTCTTTTACCCAAGGAGGAAGAAGCTCCTCTAGAAAGCTTCCTCTTCTAAAATCTTTCTCTACTGCTTGCCTTAGATTTCTCCACTTTCATTGTCGCTTGAACCAACTGAAAGGAATTTACTTGTTTGAGTATTGTCACTGTAAGACCATAGAAATTTCCAATTTTCGGAAAAAAGGGTAAAATCGTAATTTTGGTAAAAACCCAAAATTTTCTAGATCTCGGATGATGAAAGGGATTTCATCGTTGGAATTTTCTCATGAAATCTAGCTACCACGTCGAATTTCATCGAATTCCGAGACAGTCAAAATTTGCACGTTTTTCGAGGTATCGAGTATCGGGTGCCGTAAAACGAAATGTGATGTGACAAAAGTCACCTATAACATGTACTCATGTGACATGTGTTGCATGAGTAGAGAAATGATGGAAATGGACGGCCGAGGTAGTGCCAAATGTCGAATCCAAAATTTGAAGAGGCATTGGTGAAGAATAGTTAAATAATAATAAAATGATAGCGAATAGTGTTGTATCTACTTTAAACCAAGACGAAATGTGAAGGAGGGGATGAAATCTTATAGTGAAAAAGAAAGAAAAAACTTGGGTTACGTTTTAGAGAGAGAGAGTGTAGCTTCTCTCTAGATTTCAAGGAGATCGGACCAGTGGAGAGATTCTTGAGCAAGCCCAGCGAGATTGCTCTGCGGCGGAGCAACGTGGGCTCCATTTTTAGGAGTTTCGACCAAACTCCGTGGGGAGGTGGGATTTCATCCTACTTGAAGTTACACTTTGTTTAAGAGGTGTTTTGTGAGATGTTTCGGTTGGTTGAGGCCTTGAGCGATCGTTTGGTCGGTCCACAAAACTTGGGGCCGGAATTATTATTGGAATTTTGGGAGCCATTGGACGGTCAGGTATTTAATAGAGGGGATGTTTTGGGTGCTTATTTCATAGTTTATGAAATAAGTTGTATTGTGATGTGTATGAAATTGGAAATGGCTAGCGGGCCAGTTCCGCGAAGTGGAGCAGATGTTTAGTGTTCTTTGTGAAACGGTGCAGGGGTTTTCTTGTTGTTCACATGAATAGTGACACGAAATAATTTTGTGTGTAAATGGGTTTGGTTGCAGAGTGATTCAAGAAATGGTGCTCGTGTTTGTTAATTAGCCCATGTGACTAATTTTGATGTGGTCAGCGAAATAGCATAACATGTTTGTGCTGGATTAATCGTAACATGTATATCATGTTTATATATTAGCATGTGTTGTATTATAAATTTGTGGTGAAATAGCATGTGCATTTCACGCATGCCGAGGGTAACCCTAGGGAGTTAGATTATTGAGTGCGACATAGATTTTTAGAACAACGAACATGGTTAGAAGAATTTCACATGATGAATTTTAGGAGAATGGGGTTGGGAGACGGTCTAACGGATCATTTAGGATGAGGCTATAGCGTTGAGTTCTCCAACACATTCGCCTCGGAGGGTAGTCCCATATTTTACCGACACTTCAATAGTGTATTTTCGAAAACAACAAGTTTTATTTTGAAAATGATGTTTTTCTCATACATGGCTTAGGCAAATATGAGGGAGTCGGTGAGGACTCGAGACAGGATGTATGTAGACATTAGTAGGATCAACGCATTTACTTGAGTGTGTGTTGTTTATATAGGAGCATTGCATATGCACTTGGGTCGGAGGAAGTAGCCCGTTTAGGGTGGTTGCTAAGGGCATTAGCTGCCCTGTTGAGGGAGAGTATATTTCGAGTGCAGGGAGGCGCAGGCGGGGAGGAGCGGTGACTCATCATAGAGGGCGTCTTGAAGAAGCCGGGTTGTGGCTTTGGTGTTTTAGTATACATGTATTAGAATGTTGTAAGCTTTTTAATATGTGTGTTGTATAAAGTAAATTTTTAACTCGAAACTATATGGTATATAGTTGGTAATGTATATGAGTATTGTTTTATGGGCCTAAATTGGCGTTTTTACTCATGGATATGTCATATGGCTTGTTTAGGACAGGTTTTGTATTTGGGTAGAACTCACATACAAAGGCTACGCAGATTTTTTGTGAATAGTTTCGGGTTACCGAGACATTCCGCAGTATTCAGCGGGTTGTGGGTAGTCAAACGGACCCACACCGGTTGGGCGTCATAACTTGAAGTATCGAGAGTTTAGGTATCGAAGATACCCTGGGAGCTCGGGTTACAGACCTTCACATCACCGCTTGAATTGTGGTTGATGTAGGTTGGGTATTAGATTACTAGAGAGGCGGGAAAACTAAGGACCTTTGCATCGTGTGTTTTAGGTATTGTTTGATGTGTTTTATGTGTGATCATGTGAGTTGATGAATGGTTGTGTGAATGATATGCATAACATGAATTGTTATGTGTTGTATGAATTGGGTGCTTAGGTAAATAGCACTTGAAGGTATTATTGGGAAAAGTTTTAAATTATACGATTAGTAATAAGCGGAAAGAAAATAAATAAAATAAATTTTTATAAATTTACTTGGTTTGTGGAAAATGAAAAAAAGTAAGGAGTGAAAGAAAGTTGTTTTCTAAGGTTTTATAGGGTGTAAAGCGAAAAAATTGAATAAAAATAAACTTTTTTAAAGACTTATTTAATTCTGAAAAAAAAAAAAAAAGGAATATATATATATATATATATATATATATATATATATATATATATACTGCTCTTATATATATATATATATATATATATATTTTGGACATTTTTCGAGTAGGCGGAAATAAATAAGATGAAAAAATAAACCAAAGAAATGACGGAAAAAAAGGTGCGAGGAAAATTGGTTGGGCTCTTTGCTTGATAAAGTATGTTGTGACCTAGTCTTGTAAGGCAACAAATTGTATTAGAAGGCTTGAATGGCTTGTGGGTGTGTGCAATGCACCATTGTATGTCGTGACATGGTGGCTTTAGGTGTGCGTGGGTGGAAGTGTATTCTGACATGGGGTAAATTTGGGTAAGTGTATTTGCGATAAATTGCATTGCAGCTTAGGTGGGCATTTGGCGGATGGTTGGGGCGTGTGTCACGATACTTAGCGCGGTGTATTGTGACCGGCCCGGCGATTGTTGAGTTTTTTGTATTGCGTCGCATAGTGTATTGTGGCTAGAGACTTGAGCGGGAGTGTATCATGATAGCGTAGTGTGGTAGTGACCCGAGAGCCGATGGAAGCTCAAACGTATTGTGTGGCATATAGAGATTTGACGGTCACACGGTAGGCTTGTTTGTGTGTGGCATATAAAGGTTGAAGCGAGCCACCACGATGGGGCTCGGTGTATTGTGGCATATAGAGAGGTTGACACCCGGGCACACAATAGGCTGGCTGTGTGTGGCATATATAGAAATTTGAGTAAGGCACCGCAGTGGGATTCGGCTGTATTGTGGCATATAAAGGCTGAGCAGAGCACCTGATAGGCTGTTTGTATTGTGGCATATAAGCGGCGAGGCACCTGATGGTACGGCGGCATACGGTGACGGCGAGCACGAGGCAGGCATAGTGCGCATGCGGCGGAGTGGGAGAAAAACTGGGTTCGAAGTGTTTCCATCACAGTGCCTGTTCGGTTGGACTCGATCTTGTTTTTAGATCCTTGTTTGGACACAACGTTCACAAAATTTTTCGAATTCCTTTAATTAAATAAAATAAAATCAAATGAAATAAAAAAATGAGACAATTTTGGAAAAAATGGAAATTTTCGAAAATAAAATTTTTGTTGATAAATGATTGATGTATCGAATAATTGTCTTGCATTGTTTATAGGAGTCTGAAGGACATAGTATATAAAATTGTCGTCGATAATGCGTGTGGACTCGGGATCATGGATGCTCTTGTAGAGACAACTGTTGGCGCATTTGAGCTGTGGCGATGGCCTGGTCGGGGGCGAGGGCGGGCGTGGGGGCGATCACGAGGCACGGTCGACATGTCGGCATTTGACCGACCACTAGTATTTGTCCAGCGGCCTTTGAGGAGAATTTGTGGAGTATTGCGGCGACTATAGCCTGTTTGCATAGAAGGTAGTTAAGAAGGTCTAGTAACCTGCAGGGTTTAGGGCGCATCATCCTCAGGCATTCAGGAGGAGATCGATGGTAGTATGATTGGTTCATGCCCGAATGTCGAGAAGGTGTTAGAGGCTATGGGACCTTACCTCGACACTACCGAGTGGAGCTAGGCTGCGTTCCAACTAGAGGGTGAGGCCCGAGTATGGTGAAATGGGCAAGGACCTCTAGAGACCTAGAGCGATGACATGGGTAGAGTTCGGGAGATGTTGAGGTAAGTATTTTCCGAGATCTTTGCGAGGCATCAGAAGGCTCGGGAGTTCCTAGAAGTGAGCGGGGAATGATAAGCGTGATGGGTATGCTGTGTGGCTAGATTCACGGAGCTAGCCTGCTTTGCTGATGATTACGTGGCCACAAACATGGCCAAGGTTAGGAGATTCGAGAATGGGCCGAAGTTGTCCATTGGAGGTAGGATTGTAGGACTTCGCCTACAGGACATGGACTCCATGGTTGGGACGACCCTGACCATAGAGAAAGAGATCAAGGATGCTCGGAGCACTCGGGATGCGGGTGTTGGTAGCAAGAGGAGGATCGACCTTAACCTGGTTCGGGGAAGAGCGAGAAGACTTACGCTTCACACGGTTTTAGGACCGGGGCAGAGTTGGGCATTTAGTCGACGGGGCGGGGTGACATCAGTATTTACTGTAGGCAATAGGGTTGCCCCCGAGCCGGGGATCCCGAGGTTTTGGGGCAGTGCAGTCCAGTTCGTGTAGAACATGAGTGTACGAGTTCAGCCTCCACACCACTAGTTGGGTCGGAGGAACCCGGTTCCCGATTTGGTCTTATCTGAAGCACCTTCGGCCGGCGGCTCTGGTGGGCGGAGGGGGCCGGAGGTGGGTCGGTCGGTGCAGGATCACGGTAGGAACTTCCTAGTTGGCGGGCGGTATATCGTGGCCCCATGTCGCCGGCTGGGCATATGGTACCAGGCGGCGTTCGGTCAGCGGATGCGCGAGGGTATGTTTCTACTCTTGCACTTGTTGACTAGAGTAGCGTTGAATTGGATACATCATATTCATTCATTAATGCATCTTGTGTGTGAGTGAGCTTAGAGGTTGGGGCCTTTAGAGAAGCCAGGTGTAGATGTTCTTCCCGAGGATGTGGGGTGAGAATTGACCTGATAGGTCGGGATTGTGAGTTAGAGATCTAGAAATTCTCCTCATGGGTGGACCCAGGGAATGGGTTGTCACGACTGCCCGGCCATTAGCACCGTTCATGCGCGGCGTGGAGTGGGGCGTGGGTGCGGTATGGTCATTCACCGCTCTCTTAGTGGTGGGTTGAGTTTGTCTTTGGGACTCGATCGATAAGCGCTAGTTCGAATCGGGGAAATGAAGTGTAATTAAAGTGTGTTGGGAAAAACAATAAGAGGGCCATTAATCCCCTAATTGAGTCGGGTTGGGGTGAAGGAGACTTGGGAGAGGCCACATGCTGAATTTACGTGGGCTGTGGGACTGGAGTATCAGAAGGAGTGAGGTGCCATAAAGGGCCAGGGGAGAGATCCCAATTTTTGTGTGGGTGTAAGAGACTGGAGATGTCCCAAATTTACGTGTGGGTGTAAGGGAGCTAGGGAGGATTGTATCGAATTTACGTGGGTGTAAAAGACGGGGTATCGGGTATTTAAATGCTGGGTGTTAGGGCAGGTGGAGAAATCAGGGAAATTTGTGTGGGTGTAAGAGACAGTGCCAGCGGAGGTTATCCCGAATTTTGTGTGGGTGTAAGGGCTAGTGGAGATGTCAGAAATTTTTGTATGGATGCCGGAGCCGCGATTGTAGGCCGAAGTTATGTTGCCCGAGATGGAAACACCCTGTCAGGTTATCACGTAGACTTAGAGTTAAGTGATAGGAGTCGGGGGTGACTTCGAGATGAAAACACACCGGTCATGGTTATCACGTGAACTTAGGGGGATTGAGTGATCAGTCGGGAGTGACTGAAATTTAGATACCCTTTTTGGAGATTGCATTGGGTGTTGTTGACGACAAGAGCTCGATGGATATATTTAATGACATGGACTAAGGTTGTGAACCATTGAATTGTCGATTGATTGTGACCCAGGAAGGTCGGCGTTTACGAAGGGGTTGTGTAGAAATTTTATCATTGTGTGGATTATATACGAGGTGTTAGAGAGGACCGCAGCTGCGAGCATGCGTCGAGATCATAAGGAGTAGTGGCTGGGAGGAAGTAATTGCCTTAGTGGAATTCGCTACCGGCATGATAGTTATTAAGCCGGGCGTATACAAATGGCACCATATATGAGCTTGCGCATTGTATGGAGGCCATGTGGAGTCATCGATTTTATGTTGGGCCGCGGGTGGGAGAGGCTAAGATCCGCGGGTCCTGATCTGATTAGAGACACCTTTGAGAAGGTGAGCTTGGTATGACAACGTCTTCTCACGGCCTTCGAGAGGCGGCGAAGGCTATGAGATGTGCAGAGCGTCGGCCGCGCCCAGATTTGAGGTTGGGGATCGTTTTCTTGAAGGTGACGCCCTAAGAGGAGTGGTCGGGTTCGGTAGCGAGGAAGTTATCGCCCAGAGGGTTCATTAGACCTTCGAGATGCTCGAGAGGGTAGGCACTGTTGCGTACCGGTTAGCGTTACCGCCCAGCATGTCAGGTGTCCACTAGGTATTTCACGTCTCCATGCTCCGGAGGTACACTCCAGATCCAGCTCATGTGGTGGATTAGGGAGAGATTGAGGTTGACACTGATGGAACCTTCGAGGAGGGACCAATGTGCATTTTGGATAGTCGTGTTCAGGTTTTGCGACGCAAGACCGTGAGGCTAGTGAGGGTGCTATGGCGGCACTATAGAGTGAAGGAGTTAACGTGGGAGCGCGATGACACGATGCGGGCCACTTATCCCTTATTGTTTAGGGATGAAGGTACGTGGTTTACTCGTTTAATATTTAAGTGACTAGTTTACATGCATGGTATTGTGCACGTTGCATATGCATTGAGTGATTGTGATTGTTCAAAATTTCGGGACGAAATTCCTTTTAAGGAGGGGAGAATGTAAGACCCGAGAAAATTCCAATTTTCTGAAAAAGGGTAAAATCGTAATTTCAGTAAAAACCCAAAAATTTTCTGAATCTCCCGGATGACCAGCGAGTTTCAGCATTGGAATTGTCTCCCGAATCAACTACACGTCGAATTTCATCGAATTAGAGGCAGTCGAATTTGTCGTTTTAGGAGGCATGAGTGTGGAGTCTTGAGTAAGCGAAATGTGATGTGAAAAAAGTCATCTATAACATCATACTCATGTGACATGAGTTATAGTAGAGAAATGATGGAGATGGAGGGCGGTAGTGCGAATGTCGAATCCAAGATTTAAAGGCAATAGGTGAATAGTTAAATAATAATAAGAGCCCGAGAAATAGCGAATAGTGTTGTCTAGGTACCTTTAAACCAAAAGACCAAAACATGAAAGAAAGGAGGATGAAATCTTTGTTGGCACTAGGTTTCGTTTTAGAGAGAGAGTGTGTAGTTTCTCTCTAGGTTTCGGGAATCGAGCGAGTCGAATTCTTCGGTGAAGCAAAGTTGCTCCTGCGCCGGCGGCGCGTGGACTCGATTTTAGGAGTTTCGACAAACTCCGTGAGGTAGGGGTTTCATCACTACTGGAAGTTACACTGTTTAAGTGTTTTGCTGGATGTTCGGTTGGTTTGAGGTCTTGAGCGATCGTTTGATCGGTCCCAAACTTGGAATGATCATTCAGAATTTTGGGAGTCCGACCGGGCAATCGTGGCCCGTAGGAGCTGTTTTTGGGTGATTATTTCATAGTTTATGAAATAAATTGTATTAATGATAGTATGAGGCCGAAAATGGCTATGAATTGGGTTCACGAAATTAAAGACGTGTTTTGGTGATTTGCGAGTGAGCATTAAGCAGGGTTTTTCTTGTTCGGATAGTGAGTGACACGAAATAATTTTTGTGTGAAAATGGGTTTAGTTGAGTGATTCAAATGGTGCTTGTGTTTGTTAATTAGCCCATGTGAGCTAATTTTTTGGTGTAATGGATTATGAAATAGCATAACATGTTTGTGTGGATTAATCGTGTTAGTGTATATCATGTTTATATATTAGCATGTGTTGTATAAATTTGTGTTGAAATGGCATACTGCATTTCATATCTGCCAAGGAGTAACTGAAAGTTAGGTGTGAGTGCATGACATAGATTTTCTGAAAAACGAACATGGTTGCGAAAATTTCAACGGGATGAATTTTTCGGGAGAATGGGGTTGGGAGAGCGATCAGCCAGATCATTGAGATGAGGATGTGGCTTGTTCGGGGAAGTTTTCAAACACACATTCGCCTCGGAGGGTAGTCACTCTATTTTCTACAGTTACTTCGGTAGTATATTTTTAAAAAACAATAAGATTTGTTTTAAATGATGTTTTTCTCATACATGGCTTAAACAAAGTGTGAGTCGATGAGGACTCGAGACATGGGGATGACATATGAACATTCAAGTAAGGATCACGCATTTAATTGAGTGTGTGTTTATATAGGAGCATTGCATATGCACACTTAGGTGGAGAGTAATAACCCATTTAGGGTGATTCACTATTGGAGCATTAGCTCACCTGTCGAGGGCCACTGTATTTGGTCACGAGGGAGCGCACGAGAGCGACTCATCATAGAGGCCGTCTTGAAGAGAGAGTCGGGTTGTGGATTTGGTGTTTTTAGTATACATGTATTAGAATGTTGTAAACTTTTTAATATGTGATTTAAAGTAAATTTGCACAACTCTTGAAACTATGGTATATAGTTAAAGCTATGTATATAGTATTGTTTATATGGGCCTAGAAGTGGCGTTTACTCATGGATATGTCATATTGAACTGTTTGGGACAGGTTTTGTATTTGGGTAGATCTCCTTATACAAAGGAGACTCTGCCCGATTTTTTTGAATAGTGTCAGGTTACCCAACATTCACGAGTATTCCGCGGGTTGACAGGTAGTCAACGGACCGGAGTTTTGAAGTCACCGATCTGAAGGCGCCGAGATATCTTTTATGGACTCATTTAGTCCATCCCCAGCTACCTACCTTTGAAAATGCCTCGGTGAGGATTGATTCAGGTGCGTACTTGCTAAGATGGCTGAATTCTTTCTCATATTCCGCCGTGATAAGTTCCTTTGTTCGGTCGAGAGGCGCTTCCACTTGATTTCCTATACATATCAAGACATATTTATTTCGACTCTTGGATGAAACTCGGCAGTATGGGATGGAAGCCTGGAACTCCTCGACACTAGCTTCCACGATCATAAGCCAACACCTTCTGATAGAAGCGCATGTCACTCTTGTTCGGAGGGGGCTTCTACCTCCTCATTCTTTGCGACTTTTCCAACCCGAGAAATAAGCTTTGTATACTCTTCCATGTTTGACTGGCAAATTCCTCAGCCCGATGTCTTCTTATCATGTTGGCTGGGTGTGGAGCTATCAATCTTTCAATACCCAGAGCCATGTCACGAGATATCCTCGTGAGGCTTCATTTGTGGCCGGTGGGGCATGACTCTCGCTTACGACGGTTCGGAAGGATCAGAGACGGAGTAATTCTTGATCTCTGGGTTAACACTCGAGCTACTTCTTTAGGCTGGCGGGTCGGAGGATGATCCATCTATATACAAAACACAAGGACATCACATCAGGCCAACATTACTAAACACGTGTTTATCCTTTATATATTCCAATGCACAAACCCAGCACCGAGCAGCCTAAACCTAGGCTTTGATACCCTTGGCAGTGGCGCTTTAACTCGGCACCCGATTAATGAATTCAAGAATATCTTTGCTTTCTTTCTTTTTTTATTATTTTTTATTTTTATTCTTGTTTACTATAAAGTTCATTCATATCTTGTTAAAACATTTAACTGAAAATATATTCTATAGTAGCGGATTACAAAATATATTCCACTACATAAATGAGAGTGTTCGGTATATAAAAACTTTACATTGTTTACAAAAACAAATACATACAAAATGACCATAGAGGTCTTGATGGGCGCAGTATTGTGTTGACCTTTGTTCTTATGGCGATGCGGATTGTTTAGGCTTCTAGTTCTTCTTTTGTACCTACGGATAAAACATACAGTGCTAAACATAACAACAGTGAAATAAATGCATGGGCGACCTGGCAGGATCATGCACACTTTAGACACATGCATCTACATTTAACACATCGTATACTTATACCCATGCTTGTGCATATTTCATACATGTAATTTACACATGCTTTACATACTTCCATATTTACTTATCATTGTTCATACATTTCGTTTCTTGTTCTTGTCATAATATACTTGTCATCACATGCGATGTTATGCTTCTCTTATCATGTCATATAATGTCATTTATCTATATTCAAATCATTGCATATTCTTGTCATTTCGTTTTTATGTTTGACTTTCATGCATGCATATACCTTAGAGTAGATGTCTGGGAAAAGAAGCTGTATGTACCGAAGAGCCGTTATCTCTTGTCTGAGATAGTGATTTCTATGCAGCCTTGACCCAAAATGGGGCATATAATTATCAAGCAGGATCTATATGTCCACGACTCAAAGCGAGGGCCTCAGCTATCCATAAACTGTATGCTGCAGCAACTGTATCCCTATAGACATGTTTACCTATCCAACTACCCAGTCATAAGCAAGCAATCAATTTTATTATGTTTTCTCAACAATCTTTCAGGTATCAGAAAAAGATATCTCATATACATGAATAACTACTGATATCATGTATACTTATGAGATATTCATTATCAAATAATCTCTTATAAGCATTAGCGTACTTTTTCATATAACAAAATTATATGTGTATTATGTTTGGCTTTCATAACACATGTTATCATGATCATATTACTATGATGCATTATTTCATATAACAATACATTTATATAACCTTTATACAATTTCAGTTTCCATAACCAATTCTGCCTAAATAGTTCGAGGTAGTTCCCAAGTCCATTTTCAACTACAATTTTGACCTATGCTTGAGTTGTTAGAGAAGAGTGATCTTCTAACTCCAATATACCCTATGTCTTAAGTTTCTTATAGTTCAAACATCTAATGTAATTTGGACTTTTAATTTGGGAGATATAGTCTAAACATTCCGAACTGCTCCTGGACAATTTCCAGGAACAGAATTTGGAATTGTGTCCTATATTTGAAATTTTTTTGGGAATGTTAGAGACATAATTTGACCATGGAAGTTGTTCTCCCAGATGTCTAGTTTGTACAGAAATTTGAATTACCTCATTTGGACTAGTCTAGCTTCGAGTTATGATTTAAACAATGGAATTACTTGATTCAAAGGGGTATTACGGGAACTGATTTCAGGACATATTGTTTCCCTTACTTTAACCAATTTTAAAGGTTCTATGTGTTATTTGTTTGGCCAAATAGGGTCAATTTGGATACACTTATTTAAAGAAAGATTTGTTTTCTAAATCTGGTTACCTAAAAATTTGAATCACTCAATTTGAATAAGTGAAACTCAACTATGGTCTAAGCCTCCTTCTTTCTGAAACTTAAAACTATATCGGAAGCCAGACAACGGGAATTGACCAGAAAGAGCCAGAGTCCTTTTGGCAATTTCTGAGTCCCGATGGGGTCCCAATTTGGATACACTTATTTCAAGGATGTTGTTCTCCTAGAAGTCTAGTTTGCCCAGGAATTGAATCACTAAATTTTGATGGTGATGATAATTTGTAGCAAAAAAAAAAAAAGCTCTAAACAAACATAGTTTAAAAAAAATGGACAGTGTCTTTAAGAGTGAGCTTGTTCTTTCTTTCTTAAAATTTTCCTCCGTATTGAGGACCTGGCAAACCAAACAACCATTCCATCGGAATATCCATACATTCTGATTTATTCCAAACAAGGATTATAAACAAAAGAAATTATTCTAAACCTCCGAGCAAAAGTATCCACACAAATCTGTCAGTTACATGCAAAATTACATACCTTGCTTTTTTACTTTTCTTCTTGCTCTTCTCTTCTCTGTTCTTCTTCTTCTTCTTTTATATTCTCTTTCTCTTCTTTCTCTGGAAGCCTAGCTTTGTCCCCCGATTCTGAACCAATTGTTTTGGTCTTATACCATTTTAGTTAAGGCCATGTTTGGCCAAAACCCCTTGCATTCTTTTTCCATTCTTGCATTTAAGTTCTTTATTTCATTCTATATTAACTCAATTTAACATATTTCCACTTTATCATATAAGCTTCTTAACTTATGTCACTTGAGTCCTTAATTGACAAATTACTAATTTATCCTTGGCTTTTGTATTAATTCTAGGTTTTTTTTTTTTTTAGCATTATTTTATTTCATATGCATTTACTTTTATTAGACCCTAAACATGATATAAAACTGTTAGAGTATAATTTGAGGTATTACAACTAGACCTCTTATTTAGTTTTTTTTTTTTTAAGAGTTAGCGATTGTACTAATAAATTAATAATAAATGAATGAATTTTTATGTCATTATTTGTATTTACAAAAGATAATTCTGGGATTTTCTAGAGTAGACATGTCAAGGTTTGGAAGTTAGTGGCCACTGGCCAGGTGGGGCAGCATGTGATGAAAATTTTCCCACTTTGGTTTCTTTTTGTTTCCTAATTCTTATTCTCTCTCACCAAATTTAATTATTTATCAGCCCAGGTGGATCTTTGTAAATCAAACGGTGGTTGGTCTTTGTAATCAAACATACTCATCGGGGCATTACTAGACTTGCACACCTAAACACCCTCTTAGTAAGCTGCGAGAAGGTTGGAACCGGTCATTCCCCCCCACCCAACACCATTTCTAAAGTCCCACACTTTATATCGTTTTGATTCCCAACCCTTCTAACAAGAAATTTCTCTTATCAATCTTCGAGTTTTTACCGTCCCTACTACTGTTGTTAACCACGCCTACATGATTACCTCCCATTCCCTAAGGTATGCATCCCCCTTCCTCTCTTATTCCCTTCTTCCCTTATCTTCTTTTTTTCTTTCTTTACTTCCTTCTTCTTCATGTGATATTGAGTGGTTCTTATTTTAATTTGAATAATGCTGTTTTTCAATTTTTTTGGGTTATGAGATGAGATCACGATTTCCTTTGGGTGATGACTGATGAGTTCACGAAGACTTATTTTTGTGTTTTTATGAGAAAAAAAAAATGCAATCTTTTGCTAGTGAAAGAAAAAAAAAAAACCCTAGGGTTGAAATTGATCGATCCTTGCCTAAAAAAAAAAAAAAGAAGATAAGAAGGAACTTGCTTTTACCTTTTCTACGGCATGAAGTATTGGCATTGTTGCATGTTGATCTCGACATGTGACTCACTCTCACGCCCTCTCAGTTGACTGTAAACAGAGAAAATTCAAATTTACGAAGAAAGGGCCAAAATGGTAATTTCGGTCAAACCAGAAATTTTCTGTTTATCTCGGATGTGAAACGGACTTCACCATTGGAATAGTACCAAGCGCAGAACAAGCCATACATCAATTTGATGAATTCCCGAGGCGTTGGGATTTCATGTTTTTCGAGTGCTTGTTGGCGGGGTGCGAGCAGTGGTTTGTGAAAGACACTTCTTGGTGTGAGTCACCTAATACATGTACCCAGCGACACATGTTTTTATGATGAGTGAGATGATGGAGATGAATGGCAGATTAAGCCATGTCGAATCAAAACTAAATGACCTGCCTGAAATGGAATTATGTCAGAAGAATTCCAGTGAATAAGACAAAAGGCCGACCTTTAATCTTCTCCCAATTGAAAGAAAATGCGATGGGTGTGGATTTCAAATTTTAAGAGGAGGGAGAAGAGTGACTTCTCTCTAGATTTACCCGGCTTTGGGAGCTGTAATGGAGTTCTGGAGTAGATGGAAGCAAAAGTTGTTCCCCATGCGACGAGAGCTGCGCGTGGAGCGATTTTGTGGAGTTCAGAGCTCAAGGGTGAGGATCTTTCCCTGCACTTGGTTTTATTCTTTGGCTAAGATCATTTTAATGGATGGGAGTTTGTTGAGACTGAGATATGGTATTACATTGGTCTCAAAATCTTATCTTTAAGCGGGAGTGAGAAAATCACATTGTGTTGGTGAACAATGCGGAGCCCTAGGGTTATTGTTCCGTGTTTTGTGTGGTTTTCATTGTTGTTGGGTGATTCAAAAAATGTGGTGCACGATTGTTGTGGCCATGTGAGCTAATTTTGGTGTTTATTGATTGGGAATTGAATAACATGAATTATATGTGATTAGTATGTGAATTAATTTTTGTTAATATATACATGTAAGAAATATATTAGCATCAATTGTTTTTGGAAGTAGCATAATGCATTCCATGTATCTGGAGCTTTCAAAGTGTAGTGTGAGTGCATGACACTAAAATGAAAAGAAAAGTGAAATGGTTGGCCGAGAGAATTTCAAGGAAGATTTTTCGAATTGCGCCAGGAGAGTGGTCAAACATTGCTCCTCGGAGCGGACCCATGATTGTTAGGAAATTATCCGGCAATTCGCCTCGGAGGGTAGTCGATATATTACGAAACGGTAGTGTGTTTTCAAGAACAAAAAAGATTTTGTTTTGGCGTTTTTGCGCATTTGGCTTAGGCATGTGTGGGAGGGAGTCGGTGAGGACTGAGACATGTAGGATTGGGCATGTAGACATTCAAGTAGGATCATGTATTTGCTTAAGTGTGTTTGTTTTATTGCATGTGCGCCAGGTGGGGAGTAACCCATGTAGGAAGTCACTGCGGGCATTGCTCACCTGTCCTGAGGATCATTATTTCGGGTACAGGGTGCCGCTCTGGGAGGACGACGCTCTAGAGGCGTTTTTAGAAAGCGGGATTGTGGCTTTGGTATTCATTGTATAACACATGTATTAAAACTTTAAATTTTAATATGTGTTTTGGTAAATAATGTAATAACTCTTGAACTATTATTATGTAGTTGATGTATTTTTGATGAGTATTGATGTTTGGAGCCCAGTGGCCATTTTACTCAGGGTCTCATAATATGAGACACTTGGGTGAAGCGAGGTTGGCGGGTTGTCGGCGAGGCACCCAGGGTTGAGGGCGTCACATATGACCGATCAGGTTTCTTCGTATTGGTTTTTGTGTTTTTTATGAGAATCTTGTTTTTACTCTTTGAGGAAGAAGAGCAAAAGCCAAGATTAGGGTTTTAAGCCCTAAGAAGAAAATGGCCAGCAAAATCTGTCAGGAGTGTCTGTATGTCATGTCTCGTAGTGTCTAAGTCATGTCTCGGCCCGTTTACATTCCATGTCAGAGCCGTATCCAAAGTATGGCTTCCATTTGATGCGATCAAAAAAGCGCGTAGTAACAACCGGACTTCGATCGAAGTAACGTCTGGCGCGTGTGCTCCGTGACTGACTACGAGACGCTCCACCAGTTTACAGTATCCGGTGCTTAAGAGATTGTTATTGTCGGGGCGACTTGTTGTTCATTGGTGATTTGCGTTGTTGCATGCACCATTGGATCTGACCATCTTTGTTGGTACATCCCCATAGTTGTTGCCAGAAAGATATTTATAATTTAATACCATTTTATTGGAAAAATAGGTTATAGGCTGTAAATTTCAAAATAATATGATTTTTAAAAATTAAGTTTTTATGTCCCAGCATGCAATATATTAAATTTCAGAAAAATATTATAGGATGAAAACATATTATGTGCTAGCTGTTTTCTTTAACAAAGATACCGCTTGTACATCCCACCTCACATTCACTAGATCATACATTGACTTCACTAATATTGTTCTTAAAGCTCACTAATATCAGTACCTCCAAATTACTAAGATCGTCTTAACTCCCACTTTGGGTCTTTTATAGATTCATACTAAAATCATACCTCATATTCACTAAAGTTGTTCTAATAGTAATTCTATAATTTGAAGATAACAAAAATATGAAAAAATAAACTAAAAATATTTATACACATTTATTCTCTCATAGATATACGAACAAATATTTATATCTAACCTGTAAAGATTGTTTCCTTTGATTAGCGAAATCTAAGAATAATGGTTTGATCCTGTTGTCAAAGCATGGGGAATGATCCACTTCACATTTCCCCAATTTCCATTCTCGACTTTCTTGGCACCTTGGGCAATACGTTCTTCCTTCCCCATTCAATCCATCTGTTTCAAATGTCTGCAGTAGTTTAGGGTTTTAAAGCCAGAACAAATAGGGGTGTAGAGAGGAGGATGAAGAGGGCTTAGGGCTATAATAGATTTTACATTCTTTTTGTTTTGTTTTTTGTTTTTATTAGTAGCTTAATTGGCATGTAAGGTGGATGTATAAAAGGGTATTTTTGTCAAAGAAAAAATAGTTAGCACATGATATGATCTTAGTGGGGTTGAGATCACATTGTAGTGAATTTGAGTGCGACTTTAGTGAACTTGAGGTACGATATTAGTATTAATCAATGTACGATCTTAGTGAATTTTCTGACACGAGCTTAAGTGAACGCCGGTAATCTTAGTTAGGCTGAGGTACGAGGTGGATGTACAAAAGTTATATTTGTCAAAGAAAAAATGATGACCTGTACTATCCTATAATATTACTATGAAACATGTGTGGGTTATAGAAAACAATTAAAGTCATATTATTCTTTGACCATAACTCACTACCATTTATTCAATATTTTGAGATTCGGGCTGTGAAATTGCTGGCCCCGGAATTGTACATCCTACTGTCAGGGTAATTTGAGCACAGGGTCTGAGTTGACCACGGAATCGACTGCGGCGGAGTGTGTGTCTCTATCCACTTGGGAGGACCCGCATAATTAAAATAACCACGTCATTTACATCCTTACTCACAAAAATGGTCTTCTCTTTAATGGTTTCTTCAGTAATTTCACTCTTATTCTTCAAACATATATCAAATTTAAGAATTCTAATACATGTTTGCAAAATGTATCAAAGCCACATGTGACTTTCTTCTCAAACGACCTCTAGTGGCTGTCTCCTAAATACTCACTGTACTGAAAGGGGGATCCACACGACCGAGGTGAGCAATGCCCGGTAGCGATAATCTTCTACGGTTACTCCCCACCTAAGTGCTCTCATGCAACGGATACTTTCACACATTCAAGTGAATTCGTTCCTACTTGAATGTCTACATCTGATTCCATGCCTCGAGTCCTCACCGACTCCCTCACACACATGCTTATGCCATGTATGAAGATACGTTCCAAACAAAAATATTTGTTTATTTGTGGGCAACCCTCGATATAAATACATTAGACATTCTCAGGGTGAATTTGTTGGTAATAAAAACACAATTCATGGGCCTCTCCGACTTGAATTGTTGGACGATTTCCCAACTTCTGAATTCTTCATTCTTTCGAATAATTTCTATTTGAATAGTATACAAAAAAAAAAAAACATTGTTTGGACAACCCTCCGATTTTAATTGTCATGTATTTTTTTCAAGCGTATATATTAACAAAATTACACGACATGTTATTCAAACATAGAAATAACATATAAACACACAATTTGCATGTTATTCAAGCACCAAGTAATAACATACAATAATAAAATACAAGGACTAAAAGTAAATGTTCGAGGATGATCAGTGGGTCCTAAATTTCCAACATTGAGTCCCGGGATTTGGGGTGATCTTTAACCATAGCCATAACATCCGGTATTCCATTTTAGATGGCTCTTAAATAAAAATAACCAAAGTAGGAGAAGAACCCCCTACCTCTGCAAGAAGTTTGTCAGAAACTCCCATCTGTTTTATTGCAGCTCTGCGAGTGGGAGTTAGCTTTGCACTCGGTTGTCGGACGATCAGGAAATCTGGGAATAAGTGAGCTTAAGCTCTAATCACTCTCTTCTCCTTTTCCTTTTCTCTCCTCTCTTTGGTGGTTGGATCTGGACAATTAGTGGGAGTACTCCTCTTTGCCACATGTCGACTACTATTCGCTGGAGTTGGATTACCTTATCCCTTAGTAAGCTAAGTGGATTTTCCTTTTTAATGGCGTGATGCCATGTATCTCATCTTGTTTGTGGCTCATTGTTTTGACCAGTATGCCGGACACATGGCACCTCTTGAGCCCTCCTTAAGGTGTCAAGTGTCTCGCACTCCTCTCCATGCCTGGCGTGAAATTTCGATGTCTCGAATTCGGCCAATGCGGCGATGGTTGCTGAATTTAGGTGAGACAATTCAACGGTGAAGTCGTTTGTTATCCCGAATCTAGAAAAATTACGGTTTTGACCAAAATTACCATTTTTACCATTTTGAGAAAATTAGAATTTTCTGGGTTTACGGGTTAAAGTGGGTCATTTTTGTTCTCACTTTTCCATTTTATTTCCAAAATAAGTTCTGTGCTTATATGGCTGGGAATATTGGTGAGCAGATGGTCGACCCCAGTGTATATTTTTTGGAGAGTTGGGCGGTGAAGTGTAACCCGAATAGAATGTCTCTGTATTGGCCCAACTGAATTGGCCCAGACGCCCCGATCCGGGGATGGGTGACAACCGAAATCGACCGTGAGTCCCACGTGTCTCATATTATGAGACGTACATATGATTAAAAATGACCTTGGGCCCGTACATCAATACTCTACTAAAAAATCTAGCAATTATATTATTTACAATGTGGACAAGAGTTGATTACATCACTCTTAATACAAACATATATTAAAATTTAGAATTTACAACCATGTTTTAAAAAATAAATACCAAACCACATGTTGGCTTTCTTCTAGTAGCCTCTGACGAAAGGTAATCTTCCTAAACCTCCCTGTACGAAATAATGTTTATAATAAAGGGATGTTGATGCGATAGTTTGAATTATACCATGGGTTACTCGCTAAGTGCACATGCGATGATTCAACATAAACACATTAAAAGCAAATGAAGTCCTGCACTTGAATGTCTGCATTGATCATGGATGAGAATGGGACTCACCAGTTTCCCGGCACGGAGCACCTCACTTGACTCCCCACCGCATGCCTAAGCGGAATGTGAGAAAAGCGCATTTTCAAAACAAAGGTTTTTGTTGCCGAAAACATCTCTAGGAGTTTCGGTAAAATCTATTGGACAACCCTCCGAGGCGAATTGTTGGGTAATCCTCTGAAACAGTCATGGGTCCGCCTTTGAGATGAATTGTTGGACAACTCTCCAAAGCAATTCTTCGGAAAATCTTCCATGAGAAATTCTTTGCAACCATTTTCCTTTCTATTTTTTTCATGTCATGCACTCCATCTATCGTTCTAAGTGCCCCGGTGCATATGGAATGCGTATACATTTCAAACAATTCATGCTAATATATCTGAATCATGCATATATTAACAAATTCATACTAATCCCATGTTATTACAATTCATATCAATAACATCAAAATTGGACATTATAACTAATTTGTCAGCAGTAACTTAATTCCAATGGCTCTCCTGATTATATTTTTTATGTATAATTCAGACACTCATGTTAACATGATTTTAATGCATTAACAATTTATTTCCGCAATTCAAGCCATTCTGGTTTCAAGCAATTTCATGCCAATAACACATGGACATTTGTGGTCA